>CM031606.1:75044402-75051902 GCA_018398815.1 Conus ventricosus
AGTGTAGGTATGCCATGAACACAGAACTCCCTCTCAGCAAATCTCAGATCTCAGCAAAGCGCAGGTCTCTGGTAGCCGTTCAAGTCTTGCAGAACCGATGGAGATCGAGAAAATGCCCTGCGCACCTCTCGACAATGCACACCTCCTTGGAGATGCTGCACAGTTGCTGAAAAGCAGGTGTAGGTACTGATGATACCCCTGGGACTAGCCACGCAGTTGTCAGAAAGCAAGGAACGTTTTCAGGTGCTTTAGCAGTTGAGGTAAAGAGTCTGGTCCCCGCATACGTGTTGGTAGTTTTTGTAGCTTGTTGTACCAACGATGGGGGCTGTCCTTGTAGGCTGGTATCCTTGACAGTTCCTGTGCTTTGGGGGTTTCCTTGTTCTACACTGACCTGTCTTGGGCTGAGCTGTCAGTGGTGTTGTTACTGTCTAGTGGAACGAAGGGGGCATTCATCTCCTCACATACTGTGTGTGATATGCACATTACGTCTATCTCTCTGAAGATCGATAATTCAGGCAAACAAGTGCTTTTGCATCGAGCAAATTTGAATCCATGTCTTTTTTTTCAGCTTGCCTGTTTGCTGGAGAGGGTGTTGGTGATAGAGAGCTCAAGCTGTGTACACAGAGTCTGCAGCGTCAATCATTTGCTGTTACACCATCCAGTGACATGACGCCCATGAATTTTCGACCAGGAGAAGCAGTCTATGCCTGTTTGTATTGCTGACTTCATACAGGAGGCGGCCTAGGTCCTCCTAGGAAGCTTCTCCATTCTCAGGGTTTGTCACATCAGACCGTAGGCACTGATGGTGGTGGCAAAGTAGTTCTTTGCTATTTCAAGGTGCATAAACATGAGGTGATGGTTGACACCTTCTACAAGCTATCAGGATTCATGGCAGCCTTTTTTCCCTTTTAAACAGTGGTCATTTTTCTTGTGAGTGAGACGTCAGATTCTTGTTCCGGGGTTCGAGGTTGAATTTCTGCTCAATACTGTCAGGTTGGAGATGTTCTCATGGAGTAAATGTCTGTGCAGACTCCAATTCACTTCTGTTCATTTGAAGGACGGTTTAAACCAACTTCCCTATGTGGGCCATATGTAAAAATGCCTTGCATGCGCATTAAAATCTCATTCCACCTGTCACAGAAGAGAAGAATACCCTTTGGGAAGGATGACAGGAAAATAAAAGACACTCAAACTAAAATGCTATAATTAGACATCATCGCCAACGACAAAATCTGGCGGCCTTCATTGTGGGGTAAAAACGCTCGCATAGTAAGATCCTCACGAGTGGTGAAGCTCAAGTTCTAACTGAGAGAGAGAGAGAAGAGAGAGAGAGAGAGAGAGAGAGAGAGAGAGAGAGAGAGAGAGAGAGAGAGTTCATGTGGTCAACAATTGATCAAATGTCTCATGAAACACCTAACGCCATCGAACACAAAACAATTAAGTTCATGTAACGTAGCATGCAAATCAACGCACTCTCCGTATCCATACATTTTTCCACAGACACACTGTAGCGCCACTGTCACCCGCACGGTAATGTGTTGACACACTATAAGCCCATCTCCTTTGATACTGGGATTCAGCTACCCAATAAAGAAATTCGAAAATCATACCAACGGATTTATGTCAACAAGAGTTTTTCACTTCTTCATTGAGCAATGTGCCGCAACTGCTAGTGTATAGATGAAGTGAACAAATCGTAACAGACTGAAATGTCTGCAACTTGTGAACTCATGCCTCCAAATCTGAAAACACTTAATCTCCAGTATCTTGGAAACATGTTGACTGACAGATGAAAGCTGGACTCAGTACCCTGAACGTTTTTGAGCCATTTGATATGACGTAAATGTCCTTGTGTGTTGTGTGTGTGTGTGGTGTGTGTGTGTGTGTGTGTGTGTGTGTGTGTGTGTGTGTGTGTGTGTGTGTGTGTGCGCGTTCGTGCGTGCGTGCGTGCGTGCGTGCGTGTTGTGTGTGTGTAGATATGCTTACATATCGCACATCTTTCTGACTATCGATGTGTTGTTTTAGCCAAATATCTGTCCATCTATCTATACACACAGATATGCACATATATTGATATAGATAAACGTATATCTAGAAAGATAGATAGATGAATATAACTGTTCAGCTTTCTGAACTCTCCAGGAAGAAATCAAAATTGTGATTTCCAGTAGTATCCATCAGAACTGTGATCTACTGTATAATTAAAACCTGTTCAGCAGAGATCACAGTGTAATGGATCATTTGTAAAATGACAAATTTAACATTACATTCAACTTCATGTGCACAAACACACACACACACACACACACACACACACACACACACACACACACACACACACACACGTACAGAGAGAGAGAGAGAGAGAGAGAGAGAGAGAGAGAGAGAGAGAGAGAGAGAAGAGAGAGAGAGAGAGAGAGAGAGAGACAGACAGACAGACAGACAGACAGAGAGAGACAGACAGACAGACAGAGAGACAGAGACAGGGACAGAGAGAGGAGGGAGAGAGGAAGGAGAGAGGGAAGGGGAGGGGTGCGTGTGTGTGTGTATGTATCAGGAGAGATCATACAGAATTTCAAACCCTGCAGGTAGAAATCAAAGCGAGGTCTCTTACTGTGAAATCGAAAACCTTTTTTTCTCCAGCAGAGATTGCAGTCTCTGTCTATTTCTACCAGTGACAGTGGCATGGTCAGTTTTACTGACTAAACTCCGGTCTCTGCAGTTACAGATTTCAATTGAAAATTTATGTGTAAAGTATCCATTACGGTGGCAATAAATCTGGCAAACATGCGCATACAGGAGATCTGTTAGAGTACCTGTTTATGTTTGAAGCTTTCTGACTAGTGAACATATACATAATGTTTACATTTTCCTCCCTGTAATGGAAGAAATCAAGTTTACAATGATAAAGTTCACAGAATATCAAAGTGATCATTCATTGCCTTGCAGGGCTCAAACATGGACCAGCACACAAAGTCGTATGTTTCGTTGAAGAGCTCATCAAGTGTGCAGTAGATAATACAAGTGAAACGTTTTTGAAGTTGCATCTAGTAGACATGCTATGTCCTGAAGCACGCGCCATCTGACTACGTCAAGCCACAACAGCAGGCGAGAAAACATCTGAAAATGAATTGAAACACCTTACATTATAAATGGGCACATTAAGCGTGAAGCAGAATCCCTGTCAGCCGATGCTTGCGTAGTAGGTCGCCTGTCACAAGCCTGAACCAGACTCCAATTCAACCAGTGCTCTCACAATAGGTCGCCTGTCACAAGCCTGAACCAGACTCCAAGTCAACCAGTGCTCTCACAATAGGTCGCCTGTCACAACCCTGAACTAGACTCCAAGTCAGCCAGTGCTCTCACAATAGGTCGCATGTCACAAGACTGAACCAGACTCCAAGTCAACCAGTGCTCTCACAATAGGTCGCCTGTCACAAGCCTGAAGTAGACTCCAAGTCAGCCAGTGCTCTCACACTAGGTCGCCTGTCACAAGCATGATCTCGAGCATCTCCTTATGTTTGAGGGAAGACTGAGTTGTGAGAAGCTGATGTTTTCGATAAATCAGTAGTTAATGGAGGATGTGGAAACCATCCAGACTGTCAGCTGACAGAGAACTGAAGTCAGCAATGTTATCACAGCCAGAACTGATGTACATAGATTTTGTCACGACGAGAAAATATTGTCATGAATTGTAATACAGTACGAATATATATATATATATATAAATAATATATAATATTATATATATATATAATATATAAATATATATATATTGTAATCTTGTTTATGGTCAGTTTCTTTAGACAATGATTAATTTGCGGAAAAATGTTCAAGCTCACTTTGTCTGTGCTGGCTTTTTTCGCTGTAGAACGGCGGTTGGGATCATCATCATTTTGCATATTAACTAGTGTGTGCATGTATATGTGTAAAAAGGAGTAGAAGCAGGAAATCGAAAAACTAAAACGGTTGCTAGGTTAAGAGTGACGTGACTGCAGGCAGAAACTGAGACAAAGTTAAAGGAAAAAATCACTGAGCTGCTGAACGACAGAAACACATTACAAGACAAAGTTAAAGGAAAAAATCACTGAGCTGCTGAACGACAGAAACACATTACAAGACAAAGTTAAAGGAAAAAATCACTGAGCTGCTGAACGACAGAAACACATTACAAGACAAAGTTAAAGGAAAAAATCACTGAGCTGCTGAACGACAGAAACACATTACAAGACAAAGTTAAAGGAAAAAATCACTGAGCTGCTGAACGACAGAAACACATTACAAGACAAAGTTAAAGGAAAAAATCACTGAGCTGCTGAACGACAGAAACACATTACAAGACAAAGTTAAAGGAAAAAATCACTGAGCTGCTGAACGACAGAAACACATTACAAGACAAAGTTAAAGGAAAAAATCACTGAGCTGCTGAACGACAGAAACACATTACAAGACAAAGTTAAAGGAAAAAATCACTGAGCTGCTGAACGACAGAAACACATTACAAGACAAAGTTAAAGGAAAAAAGTCACTGAGCTGCTGAACGACAGAAACACATTACAAGACAAAACAGGACGCGTTTGGACCTCTTTTGTCTTCCTCAGTGTCTTCAATGGTTTTGCCTTGCCTGAAAAAGACCCAAAAGGTCGAAACGCGTCGTGTTTTGTCTTGCAATTAGTTTGTCTCTTTTGTTCGTCGGTACAGTGCTTCTTTTCTTTAAAGTTTGTTAAAATAATTGCTGCACTCCATATCAACAAAGCCTTTTCAGTTTCAATTCCATTACTCTCTCTCTCTCTCTCTCTCTCTCTCTCTCTGAAAAAAAGAAAAAAAGACATATATATATATATATATATATAATATATATATATATATATATATATATATATATATATATATATATATATATATATATATAAATCGACAATGTGACAACGTAAATAATGATGCTGGTAAAAATCATCCTTATACTATTACTACTGTTACTACTACTACTACTACTACTACTACTACTACTACTACTATACTACTACTACTACTACTACTACTACTACTGCTGTTGCTGCTACTACTACAACAACCACCCAACAACAACAACAACAACAACAGCAATCCAACAACTACTTTTACTGAAAACCATTATTACAATGACTTTGTGATAATGTGTACATGATATTTTCTGAAGTCAATAATTCAACGTAAAAAAAAGACTAGATAGATAGCTTGAGAAGACAAACACATCAAGCAGTACCATGCACTGCCTAGTCAGCTATCTGTGCTAGCTGTTAATGACATTGGTACGTGGTCCTCTGACCCACAGTCTATCTTGTTACGGGTAAGTGAGCAGAACAAGCCTTGCCAATACCCGCCATAAGCGTACTGTGCCGGGTACTTTACTGTGCGTGAGTGCAGTTTGGAATGAGTATTATTCACTTACAATTCTGATGCAGTCAAAAGCACTGCGATATATTACACTCAGTGTTTTCAGGACGAGACTCTAAACTCTCTACAGTTCGGTCCTCAAACCACCAAGCGCTTTAAGTATTCACTAATGCATTTCCATTTGGAAGCTTGATGCCCTTGATTCTCATGATAGGGACATAGAATCATCTGTGGACAGTCTTCAAAATGGACAGTCTCCAAAATGGTTCATGTTACTTCCCTCCACGTTGACTAAAATGGTTTCAGATGGGTCTAATGCAGCAGCAGCAAAGAAACAGTTTGTGACGAATAGCACACACACACACACACACACACACACACACACACACACGCACGCACGCACGCACGCACGCACGCACGCACGCACGCACGCACGCACGCACGCACGCACACACAAACACACACACGCACACACACATTACCGTGCACACAAGCATGCGTGTGAGTGTCAGTGTGTGTGTGTGTGTGTGTGTGTGTGTGTGTGGTGTGTGTGTGTGTCATGTGACGTAGCCTCACATCAAGGCATGTGACGCTCCATCACATGTAGTTCAGTGATATGAATCATTTCCCCATGCCACTACTGAAAAGGAAGAATATTCGTGTGGCTTGACTAGTGTAGCGGGCGTCCCCAAATAATTGTGAGTTTGACTCAGTAAAGAAACAAACGTGGTCATTGGGTGAAAGTGACCACTGAGTGATAGTTTAACAAGGGCTGGTAAGGTGCTGGTCATGTGTTTTGAACACTGAGTATGCACTCACTAGGAGGAGGGAGGAAAGAATCAGTTTTAGCCCAGCAGATGGCCTAGAGACTCGAACCTGTCAGGACGTTGGTCCTCGCTGCTGACCAGTCATTACCAGGTGAGCGATAGATAGTTGGGGAAAGCTACAGGGAAAACTTAAAGAAAAGAGAAAGGAAGAATTCATGTTAAATTGGGAAGCAGGTTACTTACACGAACCTTATTCGTGTTTCAGCCCTTCACCCTTCACCTTTTACCCTTCGCCCTTCACCCTTCACCTTTCACCCCGTGAGGTGGTTAAAGATGGCCATAGTGTGGGGAACACACCGGTAGTTCAGCCCCAGCAAATCAGGACTCCAGGGAGAGGAGTCGGAACTCGTATCTCCAGTGACAAGAGAAGTCGAGGGAGAGGAGTTGGAACTCATCATCTCTCCAGGGACAGGTGAAGTCGAGGGAGAGGAGTCGGAAGTCATATCTCCAGGACGGGAGAAATCGAGGGGCGAGATGATGTCTGAGAGAGACAGGGAATCATGAAAGGATGGAGCGAGTCTTAATTCGGATGCAGGCATAGCATCAAGGAGTGAAAGAATCATTTATTTTCCTGGTCTGGATTTTGTGGGCCAATGTTGTGTGAAGGCCGTGACTTTATGAAGTCTTGAGTGAGTTAGTTTGCCTCTCAGTGGAAAGAGAGCTACATGTATAAAATCTGTTTATAAATTGTTTGATGTGATTTAGTAAAGTGTTTTCCCGAAGGAGAGGGGGAGAGAAAAAAACATTCGGTAGTGCGCCTTTTGGTTGATTGGAAAGATTGCGTGTGCGTATGGAGTAAATGCTGTCATGAATGCGCGTGTGCAAAAGTGACAGTGTGACAGTGTGTGTGTGTGTGTGTGTGTGTGTGTGTGTGTGTGTGTGTGTGTGTGTGTGTGTGCGTGCGTGCGTGCGCGCGCACGCGCGCCTGAGTGTATGCGTGCACGTGTATGTATGCTTTTTCCCCCTTGATTACCACATGTAGGGGCTTTTCAGGCTTTTCAAATGCTCTATAATAGGCTTTCACCTGTTCAAGCTTGTGTCTGACCTTAATTGAAGGAAGGTCAGATATCGCATCGTTTTATTTGGTGTTTTCTCTGTAGTTCCTAAGGTAAGTCTCATTGCTTCATTTTGAATTCTTTCTAATTCAAGAAGATTGCTCTTGGACAGTATAGTAGGCCATTATCCAAAATAAACCACACTGAGTACAACTGCGAGATATGGTCAGTAGAAATGATGATGTTCAGTGCCTTTATCTGCCGTTGCTTTTATGGCAAGCACGCCTTTTTTGCATTAACGA
>CM031606.1:75056902-75076902 GCA_018398815.1 Conus ventricosus
TGAAGAAAAAAAAAGGAAATGATCACTGGGACTGAAAAATGGAGGAGATAACTCACATTAACAGAAAAGCTAAGAGATGAAAGCTTCATTTGAAAAACTTCCAATTCACTGGTTTTTATTTATGGGAACCTCTCTCAGATACTCTAACGTTTGGATACCTCTGGATATCGACGTTCTCGACATACCGTGGTTGAGCTATCACAAGCATGTTTGAATGTAACAAGTAAGCCTAAGTGTGCCCACGATTTGACTAGAATACATTACTGGTATATTTACATTGGTTCTCCCCGATCAATTGAGAATGCTGAATTGGTAAAGACAGGATGAAAGATCAACATTCCATCATATTTTGAGGTTTCTACCTTTTCATGTTGCAACGTACATCTGTGACCATTGACCTGCTTTTCCAAACGGCTGTAGTTCACACAGTAAATAGCGAGTGTGAATTATGCTGAAGATTTATTACAAATCCAAAGGTTTGCATTCCCCACAAGCTTCTTCTATTCGTGTCATATTCTGGTCTTGATCTTCGACCAGTGGCCGAGGATTTGGATCGGGTTTATGTTCTCACCATAGCCGGTATTCATATTATGCTTGGCAGAGATGGAAAGTAGAATTCCTTTGATATTGTTGATTATTATGATATTATAGACATCAACCTTTGACCGGCAAAAATATCATAGATGAGACAAATGAACACTTACAACCATATAAAACTGGTCTTGCTGTTGAGACTACTGAAACAAGATCTAACATGATATGGTTCTTGCATTGAACACAGATTTCAGTGGGGGGGTACATACTGTGATCATAGGCAGAACTTATGAAGTCCAGAAGAAAATATTGACGTTTCTTTGATTTATGATCAAAATATCCTTTTTGATTTTGATATCTATTAATTGAAATGCTATTCAGCTAAACCTTTTGCCCAAACAAAGTGCGTTTCATTACTGTATGCTATCGCGTCATAACTTGGAAAAATACTTTAGCAACATCGCCTCAGTTGAATGTGTTTTACTTCATTGCAAGAATGTAATTTTGTTCTGTATGACTACTTCCACCAGTTGTTCCTGTCTTTTAGTTTTAAACTGTTCGCCAAATAGACTGCAGACTGCCACTGTCAGAAATTGGCCATAGCAAAATGCTGCTGTGATGAATTGTCTGTTGTATGTGTAGTTGGATGTTATTTAATCCATCACTTATATTTTAAAACATGAAGATAAATCAATGATTGCATTTGTTCTTTAAAGTTTTGATCAAATGTCTGTACAGAATTACCCGTGTTCTGCTTTGCTCTCTGAGATCAGAAATGGACAAAAGATGGAATGCAAATGGCAACTGTTCCTCCATCGCTCATGGTTGGGTGACAACAGAACGAACTTGCTACAAATGGGTGAACAAACACACATTACAGCAGTTTAACACCTCTGAAAACGACGAGTATTATAGGGCAAAAGAGTATTGTAGGTCCATGGGTGGTAGGCTGGCAGCACCAAAATATGACAGTGAGTGGCACTGGGTAATGTATACATACATACGATCAAAACATCAAGTTAACTCTGCTGGGACGATAATTGGAATATGTTGGGGTAATATGTCGGTACCGAACATGTACAGAAGAACCGCTATAGCAGATGATAGAACAGTGCTTTATCATCAAGTGACAACTACAGGCACCTTATTAAGTGGGCATGAGGAATGCGCATTCGTCAAACGTTGGATAATTATTTACTGTCGTTATTGTCATCGTAACCTGGATGCGCTGTGCGAGTTTCAAATAGAAACCAACCACAGCAAGAAAATAAAGCCAATACCTGAACTTTTTATAGCCGCTACTTCCTCAAACTTCATGCAGGAACAAATTACTCAGTGTCAAGATGGTCACATGACCCATTCATATCTGTCGTGTGGTCCCAACAATGTGTGCGGCAAACACAAAACTCCGTGTTTCTTTTCTGAAACGTCGTCTGTCAGTCAGCAGGACCCTGGCCAGCGAATTATTTTCTTTACCTGTGACCACACAGACACAACACTGTCCTACTCCTTTGTGTGTGATTTCAGGCCTGACTGCCCTGATCAGAGTGACGAATCTTTCTGTGAACACCCTCTGTGTGATGCTTACCCTGTAAGAATGGTCAGTGTGTGCCTGGCAGCAAGCGTTGTGATAAAATACATGACTGCTTAGATCATTCTGATGAAGCGAATTGCGAGTATTATCAAAGGATTGCTGTGTCAATACATATCTGACTGCACCTGTGCTGGTCAGTTTTGATGGAAGTAAAACCTTTATTCTGACGAAAATGAAACCTGGTGAACTATGTCCTGACACCCACTATCGTTGCCCTGGTGATGTAAATGACTGTCTGCCTGTGTACACGCGTTGCAACGGAATGTATGACTGTGTTGGTCATGAAGATGAAGAGGGCTGTGAAGAAATGACATGTCCAGGGTTTTTTCGGTGCCGATTGTCCAGTGTCTGTGTTCACAGTGACCACATATGTGATGGATGGCCACACTGTCCTCTTAACGATGATGAACTATTTTGTGGCATGATATGCCCGAGAACATGTTTGTGTCATGGGCATATGTTTCTGTGTTCTCAACATTTTTCAACCTCTCTCTTCCCCCAGCTCCGCTATCTGGATGGTGCAGGTTCGGGAATGACGCCCCTTGATATGAAAAACAGCTTTTATCTCGTTCATCTCTCTCTCGCCAAGTGTTTCTTGAACCTCTTGCCTAACATCACGCTCTACAACTTGCAGTTTTGGGATCTCTCTGACAACAATATAAAACACGTTGACATGGCAACATTTGTTGGCTTAAGAAGTCTGCGTACACTGTCCCTGGCTAGAAATCCTCTGGATACACTGTCCAGTGACCCAGCAGTTGTTACATATCAGAAATCACTGAAAACGCTTGATCTTTCACACACAAAGCTGAAAGTATTTGACAGTCTACTCATTTCAGGGTTTATGTCATTAAGAACACTCAATCTATCGTTTTCTACGATCCATACGATTGGACCCAATGGATATAAGTCTATACCATTTTTAACAACAATTTCAATGGTAGGAGTTCCTGTAAAAACGTTCCCACCTGATATATTCAGAGGCCTTCCTCATCTGAGCAGTATTGCAGCACACAATTTTAAATTCTGTTGTAAAGATATTCTTCCAGGCCATTTTAAAGCCATTTTTTGTTATGCCCCTGAAGATGAAATTTCCTCCTGTGGGGATTTACTACGTACAGATTCGTACCGTGTGTTTCTGTGGCTGATCAGCTGTCTGGCTGTGGTAGGCAATGTGTTTTGTTTTATTCTTCGTCTGTGTACTCAGAAGACCTCAATGACTAGCTATAGTTTATTTGTCAGTAACCTAAGTTTGTCTGATCTGCTGATGGGTATCTACCTTTCCATGATTGGCGTGGCTGATGAAGTATACCGTGGAAGATATCTATTTCATGATGACATATGGGTAAGCAGTGGGACGTGTAAGTCAGCTGGGTTTCTGTCTCTTCTGTCTAGTGAAGTGTCTGCAATGATAATCTGGCTTATTTCATTAGATCGCTTCATTGTGATCCAGTTTCCATTTGGAAATGTTCGATTTGAGAGGAATACTGCATTAATGGCGTGCGTTGTGATTTGGTCATTGGGCGTAGCTTTGGCAATGTTGCCACTGCTTCCACTGACATCCCACTGGGAATTTTACAGTCAGACAGGAATCTGTGTTCCTCTGCCTATTACCAGACTAGAGTTCAAAGGATACTTTTATTCGTTCAGTGTGTTGATAGTTTTCAACTTCGTTCTATTCATGATGATCTCAGCATGTCAAGCTTTTATATTTTTGTCAATAAAGAAACATTCAATGGTAATGGATGCTACAAAAATCTCACGAGACATTACTATAGCCAGGAGGTTGATAACTGTGGCTGTGACAGACTTTTTGTGCTGGTTTCCAATAGGCCTGTGTGGAATTCTGGCTTTCACTGGTATTCCTATTCCAGGCGAAGTAAACGTGGCTTTTGCTATCTTTTTTCTACCTTTAAACTCTGCTCTAAACCCCTTTGTTTATACGTTGAATACTCTAATTGAGAAAAGGCGGAAAGCAAACGAAACAAAACTTTTAAGATGGTTAGAAACGCATGATGCTATGGTCTAAATTCAATTCAATGGGAAGCCGTGTATAATGAAGTTACATGTTTCCTTGAAATACAGGAAAGGACATTCGAAACTATTCAGCAGTCAAATCTGTTGTTGTTGCACTATTTTTCAATACAATATACAAGACAATGATCTGATATACACACATGTTGTCATGCACAGACGTGCAGTGTCCTCACAGTGGAACAGGGTGAATTAATATACCCATACAAAAACAACAACAACAACAACAAAACAAACAACAAACAAAACAAAAGGACCAAACAAATAAGATATCGACCAGAAGAAAAAATACATTCGCATTTTAATGGGTACTATTTCATGTACAGTTTGTATCAAAATAAAGTAAAGTAAGTCAAAGAATAAACTTTTAAGAGTGATTTCTGTAGCATAAACAAAGGATACTTTTGATATTACAACTTTTTTTTTGCTCAAACCAAACGTAATATGAATCCCTAAAACAATGGCAGAGTTAATTGTAGAACTACTCACTACTTACTTATTGTAATAAGCAAAAAACAAAAACAAAAAAAATAAACAAAGGTAAACTGTAAACTGTATAATGCAACAAAAATGGCTTGGAGTTTGTAATTTTCAGTACCTCATTTTGTATGAA
Organism: Conus ventricosus; assembly: GCA_018398815.1. Classification (NCBI taxonomy): domain Eukaryota; kingdom Metazoa; phylum Mollusca; class Gastropoda; order Neogastropoda; family Conidae; genus Conus; species Conus ventricosus. The sequence goes on from CM031606.1 coordinate 75,061,678, forward strand.
TCATTTATGAGAACCATTTCAATTTCCGTTTTGAAAGTGATGCATTTTATGTTAAATGAAAGTATGTATTACTCTATTTTATATTTTCCTTTAAGTCCTTTCATACACATTTGGATACTAGTATAGTTTTATCTATTCTACATGTGTAAAGAGAATTTTTCTATAAAGAGAAAAGATCAATTTCGGGACAATTCTCACGTGAGAGTTTGTTGTTGTTCTGTCCAGAAGGCAGAGGAACACTGTCTATTATATAATCAGCGTGTAACACCGTCCCTTTCTTTTCCACAAAAAAGGACATCAATCATTATCTGACGTATCCATACTTTCGAATATGTTGCACTTCACCAGTTTCATGCGACATGTTCTTATTTGACACCATTTGTTTTCTGCCTTTTACGTTTTCAGTGTTCAAAACCAGTTTCTGATCGTGTAGTGTACTTCATTTTTCTTCCTATTGTAATTAAAGCATAATTTATGTTACACATGGCTTGCCTGTTTACTGACATTTCCACAACATGTTTTTCATTACTGCTAGGCGATTCAGTGTCGCAAGCAGCGTTCCCTTTGGAGTTAGGGGCGTGTATCTATGGGAGCAAAACATACCCACTTGTTTACTGTTTATCGTTTACTGTTCCTACCTCATTTCATTTCCGATTTTGCTGTGATTAAATTGAGGTTATTTGTATTTGTTTCTGTCCGTCTGTGTGTTTGTATTTTGCTCTCCCTTGCATCTTTTGGTGGATCCTCAGGCGTAGGCTCAAAGACTGTCCCCTACATTTTATATTATTTGCATAATGTCTTTAGTTTTACAGCAACTTTTTTTCCTCCCCACACTTTCGTTTGTTTGCATTTACTACTCTTCGCTGGCTGCTCTGGGGGTGCTATTGGATTCTTTTTTGCACCCATGGTGGTGAGAACACCACAGTATTATGGACTGTGATGTGTCTCTATTTGACGCCGGGAGCGCAGACACAACCAGCCGTGTCTCCCTGATGAGTCACGATCCAGCGGGCGAAAGGCCTCGGAGCAGGCAATACAAATATATCTGCCTTCAAAAGGGATTGCGATGGTTCCCTTATGCAGCTAGAGAAGAGTTTTCATATCTGTAACATTTTTTTTTAATTAATTTTTTTTTTTTTTAATTTCATTTTCCCAGTTTCTCCATCTTCAAACTCCCCTCCCTGAAGTCCAGATCTTTGCCAGACAGTTCAGTTGTTGGCCTGCGCTTGTTTTTCCCCCACTATTAGATTGTTCGTCTATGTATTTGTCTGACTTTATTCAAGTTTAAAAGGCTGTGCCAGTCTTGAATAAAAGTTACTCTGTGTTAGGTTTCCTTATGGGAGCAAAACATACCCCACTTGTTTATGATCGTTTACTGTTCCCTACCTCATTTCATTTCCGATACCTCTATGAAGTTTACTCTTCTTCCTATTTCCTTTTGTGCGTGTGTGTGGTGTGTGTGTGTGTGCGTGCGTGCGTGCATGTTTGTGTGTGTGTGTGTGCGTGAGCGTGCATGCATGTGTGTGCATGTGTGCACATGTGTGTGTGCATGCATGCATGTGTGCGTGCATGCGTGCGTGTGTGCGTGCCTGCATGTGTGTGTGTTACTCTCTCTCTCTCTCTCTCTCTGGTTTCCGTTTGAAATTGTCTTCAAGCAAGCAAACAACCAACCAAATGTGCGAGCGCACACATACATCCCTCACACTGGTCGAACACGTAGATCCACACCCATGCTGAATTATCTCAAAACTAACTCAAAATGTAAACAGTTAAACCCCATAAATATGTTAAAAACATCTTTTCAGACCAGATTAAGACGTCCACCTGGATCAGACCAAAACGTGACTCCAAAGTAAAACAGAATGTTTTTCAAAACTAGTTAAGAATATTTTTGCAGTTTGGTTCAACTAATGGTTTAAAAAAAGCAGGTGAAAAAAGCCCCTTCTTCCCCCTCCCACTTACAAGTTCAAATTTTATATCGGGCTGACCAAAACACTCCATGTCCTTCCAGACTGTTCAGAAAATCTCTCCACACTAGTGCAAAACATTTTAGAAATAATTAAAAAAAATTCTCCTGATCAATTTCAAATCATCCGACATACCCCTATTCTGATAAAAACATTTTCATATATTGGTCCCTGGACAATGCTCATTGTGACATGACAATTGGCAGCCACACCATCCACTAAGACCCCCTTTGTACTCCCCCTCCTTCCCCCCTCTCTTCTTTTCTCTTTCTCTCTCTCTCTCTCTCTTTGTATCTTACAGATGGCAATTAAAGATGACCAATCTACGTCAATTTTCAGTCTCCACCCCATCTTACACTCTCCCTCACAGTCTGCCAGGTGTTTCCTTTGAAGTTGCCAGCCCCTAGTGGTCGCGTGACACAGAAACAATGCAAGTATAGCTATTCACCTGCTTCAACTCCCCGGCCCTCTCTTCTCTCTCCCCTTCTCCCACGCAGGTGGTCGCCTGTGGTTGAGATAAGGGCAGCGGGCTGTCTTGTGTACTTCAGAGAAACCATTAGCCTGCCTCCCTATCTGCCACCACCCATAGTCACCCTGGTTGTCGCGCGCTCTGCTCGTGCATGAGACAAGTAAGTTAAGCGGCTATATACCCATTCTACCGACGTCTGGACAGGTGGGGACAATGTAGCTTTGTTTATCTGCATAAAGGTTAAAAATGTTTCCAGCATCTACAAGATAGTGTTCTCGAATCCTCTACACAAAACCTCATACTGTAGATGGTGGGGAATGATCACACCCCCTCCCTCTGCTTACTAACCCTGAAAATCCTGTGTTAGGTTTCATTGATCAACCCAGAACGATTGTAAGTTGAAACTATGTTTCTAAGTCTTGAGACTAGTCATTGCTTGCATGTATGCCATATGTTTTAACAGTGCAACTTTATGCCAATACATGGTGACATCTATCAAGATGATGAATGAGCATTCTATTGTAATAATTTGTTGCCACAACTTGGTCAAAACTGTTAAGATGCTTGATTCATATTCTGTGTTAGCAACATGACTTTTTGCCACTATCTGTTACGATGATCACTGAATGTTACCTTCTGACGGGAAAAACAGTATGGTGGAAAGTGTAAAGTTGAATTATGAATACTGCTGATTGTCTTTATGCTTTGTAGTAGTTGACTCTAAGGCAAAATTACTAGTGTATTCCAACTTACTTCCACTTACTTTGTGAGAAAAATTGAAGAGTTGTTTAACTTCAATTGTTTAGCATTGTATTACTGTCTCCTATCCCTTGTTAAAATCCACTCAAAATCTGAGTGAAAGCAGATACTGAAAATTATCGCAGATATATTTATACTTGTATAATCCATTGTTGGCTGATATAACACGCATTTACTGAAAGCAAGGGCAAGTATGGGAACTTGACAAGTCAGACTCTCAGCTACTTTAACTACAAAGCAAGTTTGGTTTTGTAAGCGGATCCTGGTTGGTACCTCTGACCCTGGGTCTGCCTGCTATCGGCCTAGCAGGGACAACAACCCATACGAATCAGCCTGCCTAAAGAGAAGGTGGACCAGTCACCAGCAACTTGAAAGAGATCCACACTTCTCGCCAACACCAGATAAGTTCTTATATAGCATGTGGACTCCAACTCAACTCCTCCACAACTTTCCCTCTCTTAATGATGAGATACTGTGGGAAAAGTCAGCCCTAAAAAATGAATCTGACATTCAATTGATTGGTATCTCTTATCCTTGTATATACAAGCAAAGTTGATGTGTAATTGTGTCAGTTCTTAGTTGTTCATACAGTATTGAATGTTTAAACTAATCTCTTACTCTGTCACTCAGAGCTATAAGCACAATCTCTTACTCTGTCACTCAGAGCTATAAGCACTTTTAAGTGTACAAGTCTAAGGAGAACTACTCCTGAGCCACTCTTGAGTATTTCTAACAGTCCTAAGAAAAAAACAAACATTTTGTTTGATGACTGGCACCGGAAAGTTGCTCCTTCCATCACTAGTAAGAGAGAGGGTGGAGCTGAAATTGAATATAATTGTAATAGAGAAAACATTGTGAGTCCTTCCCCTACAGGTCCGCACCTACCCACCCCCATCCCTCAACACACTCATGTCAATGGAATCTAAACAAATCTTTACCAGAGTCAAAAGTGACCTTTCCGTGTCTTGCACGACCACATAAAATAATGATGTTTTTCATAGTGTATGCCTGATGTCTCACCATCAGCCACTGCCAAAATGGATTAACATAGTAGGTTATCGTCCAAGTTCCTATGAACAGTGTTTAGAAACTTCCTAGTTGTCCTAGATGTATTCTTACGTGTTCAAGTTAAGTTTTCGTGATCTTTGGCTGCTTTCTTCTATGTTCCTAATCTATCTTCTCCTCATTGCCTTCGTGGAGCACCTTTTGGTATGTCTGAAGGTGTTCATCTAAACTTGACCGCCAGTCTTCATACTTAAATCTAACATGATTTTTATGTTCTGTTATTAGATTTGTTGGTCTGTGCAGACCACATAGTCTGAATCATACTTATTGTAATGAAAACATCAAGTCTGTTTCAGGGCTGCATATTCTTGTAGGAACCAACAACAGCAAAACCAATTTCAAACTTTTCTTCATAGTAAGCCATCAGCATTCATACCAGTTGCCGTGATGAAGTTATCAGCATCGCTTGGAAGGTCGTGGATTCGATTGCTCTCAGTGCTCTTTATTTATGGGATTTTTCTGCCCCAACTGGTTCTTACCCAGAGTTATGTTTGCTAGGGCTCAGTTCGGAAGATTGAAACCACACACACACACACACACACACACACACACACACACACACACACACACACACGCGCGCGCGCGCGCGTGCGCCGCTCGCACGCACGCACGCACCACACACACACACACACACACACACACACACACACACACACACACACACACACACACACACACACACACACTCACACACAACTGTTCAAACACGTAATCTTCTGTTTACGTATATGTTTTCATACGTCATAAATACTGTGGCCCCTCGTGCCCACCTCTCATGGTGACCTATGTTCTGATGCCTTTCCACACTATGCCATTGGTAAGTTCGTATGAACGCTGCCCATATCGGCGAGCTCATGAATGGGGACGTTCTACATGTGTGGTGGCGCCCTCGGTGAGCACTCATGCTGGCTCCACAACAAAGCAATTAATGTCATCAGTAAGTTAGGTGGTGTTCTCCATATGCTGGGTCTGAAGAGACACCAGCGAACACCACTGAAGCGACTCTGCTACACTGCAGTATCTCCTCTGGTGGGGTGCCTCATGAAGACTTGATATTCAATGCTTCCTGTGGATTGCCGGTGCCTTGGCTGCAGCTGGATGATCCAGATTGTGGCTGTGGCCTTGGGGCTGGAATGAGTGGCGTGGTGGGCAATGCCGTAAAACATGGGACAATAAAAAAAGGGTGTCAATCAAGCTAATTTGAACACTATGTAAAAGAAATAAGATTCTGTAATTTTACTCCTCGTTGTAGAACAAAACAGAACGGAAAGCACTGGAGCTGTCACAGTGTCCCTCACACAAATTCATTTAAAGTCAAACACAAGCAGCTCGCTCTATCTATTCCATTTCCCTGCAAACCTTCACTTACCGGCTTTTTCAATGGGTTACTGACCTCATTCTAACTGAAGAACAAGAAGAAGCAGAAGAAGAAGAAGAAGTGGGGGATGAGAAGGAGGAGGAGGAGGAGGAGAAGAGGAAGAGGAAGAAGAAGAAGAAGAAGGAGGAGAGGAGGAAGAGAAGAAGAAGAAATGAAAAGAATAAAGTGATAAAATCGAACTGAAGGGCATGACCTATATTTAAAAGAAAATGAAAGCATCATCTCCCACCCTCAGATCTTTTGTTTAATGGAAATGAGCCGAGGTAAAGGAACAGGTTGGAGTAGAGGAAGGGGGGGGGGGGGGGGGGGGACTTGGAGCAGGAAGGAAGCTTAAGTTCGTTCAAGAATCGAACAACTGGATGTAAGGCAGGACTGGTTGCATTTAAGACTTGTGGAAAGTCTGCTGTTGCATTTAGATGCTTTGGAAAAACAGGCGTGGTTGCATTTAAGGCTTGTGGAAAGTCAGCTGTTGCATTCAGATGCTTTGGAAAGACAGGAGTGGTTGCATTTAAGTGCTGGCTACATTCAGACACCAAGGAGAACAGAAATGATTGCATCCAAGAGGTATGGGAAGACAGCAAATGTTTCATCTACCAGTTGTATAAATACGAAGTAGCTGTGTTCAATACCTGACCTGTAAAATAGCAGGAAATCTGCGTTTAGGACCTGTTGAAAGACGTGAATATCTGCATACAAATACTGTAGAAGGGCGTGAGTGGCTTGTTCAAGAGTCGCGGAAAGACAAGAGTGGCGGTATTCAAGAGGTGTTGAAAACAAGAGTGGTTACATTCAAGAGCTGTAAAAGACAGGAGTAGCAAAGTTCAGCAGTCATACAATGCTGGAAGCGGCTGTAGTCAGAGCTGTAAAAGACAGGAGTAGCAAAGTTCAGCAGTCATACAATGCTGGAAGCGGCTGTAGTCAGAGCTGTAAAAGACAGGAGTAGCAAAGTTCAGCAGTCATACAATGCTGGAAGCGGCTGTAGTCAGAGCTGTAAAAGACAGGAGTAGCAAAGTTCAGCAGTCATACAATGCTGGAAGCGGCTGTAGTCAGAGCTGTAAAAGACAGGAGTAGCAAAGTTCAGCAGTCATACAATGCTGGAAGCGGCTGTAGTCAGAGCTGTAAAAGACAGGAGTAGCAAAGTTCAGCAGTCATACAATGCTGGAAGCGGCTGTAGTCAGAGCTGTAAAAGACAGGAGTAGCAAAGTTCAGCAGTCATACAATGCTGGAAGGAGCTGTAGTCAGAGCTGTAAAAGACAGGAGTAGCAAAGTTCACCAGTCATACAATGCTGGAAGCGGCTGTAGTCAGAGCTGTAAAAGACAGGAGTAGCAAAGTTCAGCAGTCATACAATGCTGGAAGGAGCTGTAGTCAGAGCTGTAAAAGACAGGAGTAGCAAAGTTCACCAGTCATACAATGCTGGAAGCGGCTGTAGTCAGAGCTGTAAAAGACAGGAGTAGCAAAGTTCAGCAGTCATACAATGCTGGAAGCGGCTGTAGTCAGAGCTGTAAAAGACAGGAGTAGCAAAGTTCAGCAGTCATACAATGCTGGAAGGAGCTGTAGTCAGAGCTGTAAAAGACAGGAGTAGCAAAGTTCAGCAATCATACAATGCTGGAAGCGGCTGTAGTCAGAGCTGTAAAAGACAGGAGTAGCAAAGTTCAGCAGTCATGCAATGCTGGAAGCGGCTGTACTCAGACCTGTAAAAGACCGGAGTGGCTTTGATCAAAAGTTTAAGAAGTGCAGGACAGGAGTTGTTGTGCTCAAAAGTTGCAGACAGTCAAGGATTTCTATGTTCAAAAGATGCAGACAGACAGAAGAGACTGCGTTCAAGAGATAGGAAAAGACTGCTGTTGCTGGCCTCAAGAGAAGCTGAAAGAGAGAAGTGGATTACAAGTGGAAGTGGAAAAACAGTTTGCCGAATGCCACCAGCTGGACAATTCTTATTTCTGTTCTTTCGGGGTTCTAATCTAGCTTTAGAACGTTGTTTACTATGGACACAGTTTTAGCGCTGTAGAGCTGTGCAACCGAAGTTTGAGCTAAAATTTGGGGATGCACCTGCTCACAGGAATGCAATACCTGTCGCAATAAGTTGAGTGCACCATGGGAGACCACGTCCTGTTCATATCAACTGTTGCCCTGGCAACAGGGTAAAGCAAATAACCGACCCAAATAATATATCTCCTGAACGGTGCAAATTGGTCACATTTCCGTTTTGGAAACCTCTTCTAAATTATTTCGAAATGTCCACAAAAATTAAATAAGTGAAATAATTTGTAAAAATGTCCTAATCTGGTCGTGATTTCCGTTATGAAATGAGTGGAAAGAAATTCTACGTAAAATTAATTTTAGACTTACATTAATATCCAGATAACCACACAGGTTACCGTGTCCGTAACAGACCTGCCTTCCCCTCGTGGTAAGAGCCTGGAGTGGTCCACGTACACAGCTATGTAGAGGGTCAAGTGGCCTTCAAAACCGGTGCCCCTTACGAATGGGAGGAGCCTCAGAGACGCTGTATTTATCCAAACAAGACGCCAGAACTCCGCTTGTACTGGGAGAGGGCTGAGCGGACAGCCTTCCGCTTCCACTGAGCTGGAAAGTTAAAGTCGGTGCCGTACTCGTTTGGCGGCTGGGAAAGTAAAAGAAAAAAAGTGGAGGCGCAGTGGAGGGGCACCTGAGCTCCAGTAATAGTTCTGTTCCTTTTGTAACAAAAGATATCAGATTGAAACCGTCCACAGGCATGATTCTTTTTATTGGTTGTTGATGTCCACCAAAAGGTCCATCTGTAGAGATATTTGCAGTAGTTTCAAATGAGTTGGCTCATTTTGGGAACTTCTGTGTCTCCAGTGTGTTATTTCTGAAGGGTTTTAATTTTGTATCTGTAGCTCTTTGACGGTTCTAGCATATATCCGTGTACAGACAGGACAAAGACAGCAGTATCAGCGTTCAGGACTTGTGGAAAAACCCGAGTGGCTGTGGAATGGCAGGAGCGTCTGCTTTTAAGAAAAATAAAATGACGAAAGTGGTAACGTTGAAAAACTGGAAAAATGGGAGAGGCAGCGTTCCATAGAATTACAGGGAAGCGAGAAGGAACCGTTCAAGCTATGGCTGCCAGCGATAGTGGTATGAATCGTCCTCCTCATCAGTAATACTATTGCTAGTATTGATACTACCACCACTAGCATTGACATCACCATCACCTTCGCCGCTGGACTGTTGCCACGGCAACCCTGCTGTTTAAGAATCCTCTAACCCACTCTCCTTTCTCCCATACTACAGCTGCTATTGCCTTATTGTCACCAAGAGTGGTTGTAATCCTGTCTTTTTTTGTCCTTTTTTAATATTTTGACCATTATTAGTATTCGTATCAGTAATATGATCATCATCATTACGACCTTGACTCTCACATTATTTCCCTTCCAACAGCCTCGTTCTCGTTCAACGCGTTCCTTGCGCTGAAATCTGAAGCGATCAAAGCTAAGTGAAGTTTCGTTGTCCTATTTGTTTGTCTCTTGCCTGAAGAAGACTTAAGAGGTCGAAACGCGTCGTGTTTTGTCTTGTGACTCGTTTGTCCACGTTTCTCTTGGCGGTTCGCCAACATTTATTTAAGATTTGCTACAATATTTTGTCAGTTAATGCCTCCACACACACACACACACACAACACACACACACACACACACACACACACACACACACACACACACACACAGAGAGAGAGAGAGAGAGAGAGAGAGAGAGAGAGAGAGAGAGAGAGAGAGAGAGAGAGAGAGAGAGAGAGAGAGAGAGAGAGAGAGAGAGAGAGAGAGAAGATCACAAACTCACGAAGAGAGAGAGAGACAGACAGACATACAGACAGACAGAGAGAAAACAGAAGCACCATTATCCTGGAACGAATTAGTCTAACGTGGTGGTGGTGGGGTGGGGGGGGTGGAGGTGGCTAGTCCCGTGGATATTTTGCAGAATCTCCTCCCCATACATTGAGACAACAGTACGTTCCTGGTCCACCAGCCTCCTTATTGATTTACAGTGTACACGGTGGAGAAGGATTCTTTCTACTATTCTCTTCCGACCGAGTGCATGTATGTCAATGAAGGTAATAGGTTGGTAGTAAAGCGAGTTTGTAAAGCTTGCTCCACATCTGTCTAGGAAGTTCGAGTGTCATGACCTAGCGAGATTCTTAGACAGAAATCCATGTCCATGTCCTTCAACACCAGCAAACTCTTCTGGCCTGGACACTGTCTATTTTTTGAGACGCTTGAGCTTAGGGTAAATGTGCACCTTACATCCTCGTGGTGTGTGATTCCCGGTCACTGAACTCCATTAGCAGTCATATTTTGTATCCACCTTTTCATTTTTTGCAACTTTGGTTGTGTTATTCTCTATCAATATTTTATCCTCCCCCCTCCCCCCCCCCCCCCCCCCCCCCCCCCCCCCCCCCCCCCCCCCCCCCCCAGTCTAGGGTTTCAATGTGTGTTTCTCGGATCTCCGTTTTCATGTGTGAGTGATATCTTAACCACTTATATGGAGCTGCTTCTCGCTCATGTAGAAACACGCTTTGTTTCCGCTGGCAACTAGGACTCACTAGCAAGCCTGCTAAGTACTTTACACAGTGAAACAGGTGTTGCTTCCCGGCCTTTTGAGGAACAGCTGGATGAACAATTGATGAACCCTATAGGCACCCAATACAATAATGGTAATTCTTCCACCTTCTGTCTTCCCACAACCCTAAATCTACCAGTTAGGGCGAAAATTTTACACCAGTTTAGACCCCCTCCGCTTCCTTTGCTCCACATTATCTATGGACACTAAAGGCATCAATGCCCGGATGAATTACTATTATTTCTATTTTGCATGTTTTACATGACCCCGTGAACCCTCTGCCTACATGTTTGAACGTGTAAACACTCAGTGCTTAACAGCACTGCTCCAGTGACCGGCACAGAACTGGAGAGGAAACGTAATCTGCAGCGTATGGCAGGGAAAGGGAAGATGCTTCCACTTGCAAATCATGATGATGATCAAAACAAAAAGTCTCTGGCGAAAGTGCAGTGGCTGTAAAAAGAAATGTTTTCCGTTTTGTGCGTCGTAAGAAAACGATCACCACATACATGCGAATAAGAAGCGCAATCTGTAGTTGACTGTTGTGAGTTTGGGGGTGAATGCTCATGCTCAGCGCTAGTGTTAGTGTCTCCTACGTACAGTTATAAGAGCAGGAAAAAGGGGAGATTGACATTTACATTGTTTCGAATATTCTTTCTCTGAGTGTGTTGTGTGTGTGTGTGTGTGGTGTGTGTGTGTGTGTGTGTGTGTGTGTGTGTGTGTGTGTGTGTGTGAGTGCGTGCGTGCGTGCGTGTGTGCGTGTGTGTATAAATTTGTATGAACAACGTATTCATTAACATACATGAGATAGATAGATAGATAGATAGATAGAGAAAGAGAAGAGAGAGAGAGAGAGAGAGAGAGAGAGAGAGAGAGAGAGAGAGAGAGAGAGACAGAGACACAGAGAGAGAGAGACAGAGAGAGAGCACCGAACTCAATTCAATTCTACCAGGGCTCCTTAACTTTAGAAGCATTGAGTTTGTGACCATGATCATTTCCATTAAATTTGTTGTCTTTCAGTTTCCACAATGTGACTATGCTTTATGATTCACTACATTTATAGTCTTCACTCTTGTGTCATTCTGATTCTGTTTCTTTAACATTTTAACGAAATTTTAAAGAACCTATAAAGTTTGGGTTAAAAAAAGGCCACTTACATTTACTGAAAAATATTACGGATTTTTAGAAAGGGTCACGTATGTTTTTCTTTTTACCATGCACCCTGAACACATATTGCTTTTTCCCCTCTATGTTTTAGCTTTCTTTATGTATTGGTATTGGTGGGGCAAAGTATTTCAACTGTGATTTTATTTATCTGTTTATTTGACAGAAATATGATTTCGAAGGTTGACAAATAATAGCAACACGGACAAAAAATGTTTACTACATATTCACTCCGACAAAAAATAGTCCCTTTTGACCAGTACCCCTAACGATATCCATCCTTCTATCTACCTCTACCTATTTACATATGTATCTGTCTGTTTATTCTATCTATCCATCTATCTATCTATCTGTCTATCTGTCTATCTATCTATCTAGTAGAAAGAAACTCGTGGAGAGCGTGGCAGCAGAGAGTCCTCAGAAGAGAAGCCCCCTTCAAGCAAGTGTTTCGGCCCTTATCTCCTGACACTCTAGGGGGGTTGGGCCACACCCGGTTCATGACTCCGGATGTCCCTCTGCTGCCCCCTTTTTTCCCCATCTTGGGACGAGCCATGGCTGGGATTCGAACCCATGACCCTCTGGACATGCTCATTTTCTACTTAATGACTCGCGCTTTAAACCACTGAGCCACAGGGACACCTGATATTTGTAGGGAAATTAAGCCTTATGAAGTTCACTTTTGTTCCTCCTTGACCAGATCCAGCTTGAAAACCTCTCTGCCGCTTCTGCCATTGCTTTCAGGGCTCTGGATTTTTCCTTCCCTGCAACTGAGAGCTGTTTCATGAGGCTGTATGCAGACGTTCTACAAATCCCCTAGCTCCAATTTCTGCAGTGAGGACTTTGACCTGATAGCCTTCTCTCCTCAGGCTGTTTGCCAGATCAGCATACTTTTCAGTCTTGTAGATTTGAGCTGCCTCCATTCTGTTCTCATATGGCACCGTGAGCTCGATCATGATCAGCTGCTTGGTTGACTTAGAGTGGACTACCATGTCTGGTCTCATGCCACTCTTGCTGATGATCTCTGGGTGAATCTTCCATTCTGGGAGGTCTGCAGTGCACTCCCAGTCATCTGCCCCATCCAGCAGACTCTGCCTGCATGTTTCGAGTGGCACTGTTGTTCTTGGCCATGATTTGCTGCCTCCTGCCGTGAAGAATGTTGCGGGTGCTTTTGGAGTCCTGATTCTCCCTTTTGTGGTGTTGGTACTAGCCCAGACTACTTGTACAATCTCTTTGAGCACTTGGTTGTGCCTCCATGTGTACCTTCCTTGAGCCAGGGCTACTTTACATGAGCTTAGAACATGCTCCACTGTTTGTTTTTCATGGCAGAGGGGGCATGCAGGATCGTCTGTTTTCCCCCACTTCACCAGGTTTGCATTTGAGGGCAGAAGGTCATATGCAGATCTAAGAGTGAAGCTGATCCTGAGAGGGGCCATGTGCCAAATGTCATTCCAAGTTAGACTTCTTTGGAGTGCATTCTCCCACGTTGTCCATTGCCCTTGCTGGCTCTGCTGGACTGCTTTTTGGAGTCTTTTTGGTCTTCTTTTTCTCATCTCCTGAATCATCATGTCTCTTTTGGCTTTTCCTTTGGCCTTTGACCACCATTCAGTTTTGGTCACCCCCAGTCCTTGTCTGTTGGTCTGTGTGTGTCTGTTATTTCTCTGATCTTGAGACTTTCTTTTGCAGAATCCATCGCCTCTTGAACTTTCCATTTTCTGCCTGTCTTCAGCTGGGGCTTGATTGCTTCTACCACCTTGTCTCCTGAGTCCTCCAGCATGCTTTGAAGTCTGATCTTCCCTGCTTTGTATTCCTCCAGGATGGATTTCAGTGGTAGTTTGAGCTTTGCTTGGCGACAGTACAGCGCGATGTCAGTCAGACACCAAGCCATTTCCTTGTGAACTTGTTGATTTTGGCTTCCATTGCTTCCACTGTGCTGGTGCAGATGTCGTATATCATCAGAGGCCATATGAGCTTTGGTATCAGCATGAAACTGCAGACACCAGACCTTGTATTTGCCAGGGAGCCCACACTGGTCAATGGTCTACAAGCCTTCTTCCGCCATCTGCTTGGTTTCTTTTGCTCTTTGTGTGTCTTTCAGCGTATCATCATACCATCTTCCAAGGCTCTTGACTGGTTCTTCTGTGGGCTGTTGGAATGGCCTGGTTGGCAACACTGAGACCACAGATTCGGCCACTTTTCCTTTCCTCGGTGAGAGACTCCGTGATTTCTTTGGCTTGAACTTCATTCTGATGAGGCAACTATGTCGTCCAGCCTCTCCAGCACATGACGTGTCTCGTCTTCTCTGGATGAAATCACTGTAGTGTCATCCATGAAGGCCTTGAGAGGAGGCATCTTGTATCCATCGCCAAGGTCTGTTTGTCTCGCGTTGTTTTGTTGCTGCTTTCAAGATGAGTTCCATTGCCAGCACGAACAGTATCGGGGAAATTGCACAGCCCATTGCAATGCCCACTTCCAAGTTGATCCAATCAGTTGTGTACTCCTTGGTAGAGAACCGCATTGAGAAGCCATTGAAGTACTTCTTGAGCATGTCGCGGATATTCTTTGGCACATGGTACATCTCAAGAGCCAACTGTATCATCTCATGGGGCACAGATCCATATGCGTTTGCCAGATCAAGCCACACTACGTCCAGGTCTCTCTTTTCTGTTTTTGCTTTTTGGATTGCGTCCCAGATCATTGTGGCGTGTTCTACACAGCCAGCCACGCCTGGGATGCCACCTTTCTGGACTGACACATCCAAGTACTTGTTTTCCATCAGGTACTTGGTCAGCCTGCTGCCATGACAGAGAAGAAGATTTTCCCTTCGACGTTCAGTAGTGATATTGGCCTGAACTGGCTGATGTCACTTGAGTTTTGCTCTTTGGGGATGTACACACCATCTGCCGTCATCCACTGGCCGCTGATCTTCTGGTTTCTCCAAGCCGATCGCAGCAGCCTGTGGAGCCACTCCAGCACCTTGGGACATTTCTTGTAAAGCTGGTAAGGTATTCCGTTTGGCCCTGGTGATGATTTGGCTCTGGCTTTGTCGACCACCTTCTTGATTTCCGCCAACGTTGGAGGCTTGCCATTGAACTGTTCCTCAGGGTTGGTTGGCCACACCAGACCTTGAATGTCGAGTGGTGCTTTGCTCCTGTGAGTCAGAGTATGTTTTCCTCAGATGCAGCTCAAGAAGTCCTTTGTCCACACTTAGGGTCCCAGATTTTGGCTGCTCAAACACGATCTGGCAAACTGGAAGGGGTCTCTGAAGAAGCGCTCTTGTGTCTTCTTCTTTTTGCTCTTCCTCTTCCTCGCAGATTCCGCTTTGCTGAGGGCGCTGTGTTTTTCTTTCAGGTCTTCCCACAGTTTTTCCAAGCCTTGTTTTTCAGCTGGCAGTGCGGTCTTCATTTGCTTCTTGAGGTTGTTCTTTTGGACTCTGATCTTGTCCATCTTTTCTTGGCTCTGGATTTCTTTGGAGGTGTTTTTTCTTTGGGTAGTTTTACTCCATAGGCGTCTCTACATGTGGCATACACAATGTCCTCATATGTGGCTAGTTTGTGTTCCAGGGTGCTTTTCCCTATCAGTGCATCGAGTCTTTTGACGATTTTTGCATCCAGTTTCTCCCAATCTTCAGTTTCGTTTCCTCGTGGCAGGTTGAGTTTCAGGCGCCTGGCATCGAGGGCCTGTGCAAATTCCTCATCCGAACCAACAGCGTGGATGTCCTTGGCACTGTGGTTTAAATCCTGGCCTTGGTCTTCCGACGTCTTATCTGCTGATGCAGTGCGCTGCTGCTCATTCAGATGAGTCTTCACACATCCCATCTTTGTTCTGTG
>CM031606.1:75079402-75111902 GCA_018398815.1 Conus ventricosus
TTTCTCGATGACAGAATGAATACTAATTTGAAAAGTGCTGGAAGTGGATAATACTTTCGCGGGATAACATTTTGTCGTAGACCTGCCAACACGGGGCTTAAGAATACAAAATGAAGGATATTTTCCCCATCATCTTTATACAGTGGACACAACAACTGCCCTTCTGTTTGGACATTATATCTCTGACGATGCACAGCAAACCAAACCTGAATTTTGTCAGTTCAGACCTAATACATCGATTCATGTTCACGGACAGATATGATTCTACTTCTACAAAATGATCACATTTCAGCGGTCTGAATAATGAAAATCGTTTGCCGTTTTAAAAATGGCAATCCCAGTCCTGTTATCTACAATATATTATTTGTTGCTTGAAACAAGGCAAGAAACTGCTGACACAGCCATCCCCTTGTTCAGCCAGCATCTTACATACTTTACATACATGTTTGCAAGTTCCCTTTCATCTAGTCATTTGGAATACATTTATCGACATTTAAAAACCGTTTTGTAGCAAAAACGTGCAATTTCTGCATGTCATTTCCTGCCTCCAAAATGCAAATCTCAATGCTATACTGGATTATACGCTGTACCTGGGCATCAATAAAGCTGAAAAATTGTTTTGCCGACACGTTTTCAAACTTACGCAAGAAAAAAAAAATATCCATAAAAGTTTGCTTCCCTTTTCCCACAAGATCATTGTAGGCTGATGAAAAAATTTATTTTGTAGAAAAACATATATCCATATATTTGTAGGCGTTCATAACCGCAATAACAGAATTTCCATAAAACCATCTTTCACGTTTATCCATGTTTACTTTAAGATGCAATCTGTGCGCCACTAAGTACAAATTGTTTAATTAATTTTGAAGCCCTATAATAGTTTCAGGTAGTAAAATTATATCACCTGCAAAACGTAGAATGAATGTTGCAATCAATTCAAATGAAACACCATATTTTCCCTTTTTGATGATTTCTAAAACTAAATCATTAAGAAACAACGAGAACAAAACAGGAATACAAACATCACCTTACTTCAATGCACCAGCTTAATTTTGCAGCAAACCTTATAAAAAGCTTTAACATCCTCATGCATGCTTTTTACACATTGATACAGTTTGCCTTTTATACATTCAGTCTCTTTCATTTGATGTCATCAGTCCTAAAGACGGTCTATGAGCAAAACATCCAAGATTTCTTCAGGTTTTTTTTTTACATCTCCGAAGCATCCTCCGGGACAGTCTGTATTATCGATACGAAAGATCAGCAGTCAAAAATCAGTGTATTATTGTACTTCCTACGACTGCATCCTTGTTGCCCATCGTTTTCGTTTTCTTTTCGTCTACCTACAGGTCCTCTACTTTGCCTTAGTCAACGCCTATTTTAATCGCACAGCTCGACGAAACTGGTCTCTACCAACCATACATAACTCAGTCTGGCTTATCATTAATCTGTTTAGATTAAACAAGGCATACAAAACACGTATTCGTCCGTTTTCGAGCATGTTTTGATACGTCATGGCATTCACGTATTTATTTGTCTTTCATTTGATGTCATCAGTCCTGAAGTCGGTCTATGACCCAAACATGAAAGTTTTTTTTCCTGTTTTTTTGTTGTTTTTCTTTCTTTTATTCTTTTAATTTTTTTTTTTGGTGTTAAATCTTCTAACCATTCTCCAGGATATTTTGTATTACTGACACAGATAATCAGCAGTCAAAAATCCATTTGATTATTTTCTTCGACTGCATCCTTGTTGCCCATTCTTTTCGCTTCGTTTTCGAATGCCTACAGGTCTACTGCTGTGCCTGTATGAACGCCCTTTTTACGGCACAGTTCTACAAAAACTGAAGTCTCTACCAACGACACATCTGTCTCTTGGCGTTGCCTATCTTCAAACTCATTTGGATAAAACAAAATATACAACACACGTCCTCGAATGTGTGTGTGTGTGTGTGTGTGTGGTGTATGTTTTATACGTCATTGCCTTTACGTATTTATTTGTCTCTCATTTGATGTCATCATTCCCGAAGATAGCTATGACCCAAACGTCGAAGATTTTCGTTGTGGTTGCTTTGTTTCTTTCTTTTCTTTTTGTTCAATCTTCTAAGATGATCTTAAATATTTTGTATTATTCACCCAGATGATCAGCAGTCAAAATCATGTGTATTATTCTATACCTTCAGACGTCAGCAAATCAGGCTAGCCACCTTCTACAAGTTTCACCACGGCGACATCAAGATCAACTCTGTGCACACCCCTCCGCGTTACACCCACCAGTACAACACCAGAAACTCCCATGAACTGCAGTACCAAGTAGAATCCTGCTGCTGGAACTACAGAAAGAACAACTTCTTTCCGCGCACTGGGAGAGAGTGGAACAATCTTCCAGCTGAAGCAGTGGCATCGGCCTCGCTGGAGGACTTCAAATCCTGGATTTAACCTCCTCCCCCTCCCCTCCCCTCTCTTGCTCCCTCTCCTGCCCCCTCCCCCCTCCCCAACCTATCCCTCCTCTTCCTCACCTTAGTCCGTCCCACCCACTCCAGTGTAAGGCCCACTTATGCCCCCCCCCCCTCCCACTCCTCTTCCCTTTGAAGCCTGAAAATCGTGGGTGGCCCCCTCCCCCCTCCCCCTTTTTTTCCTTTTCATAACTGATGATCCGGGCAGCATTTGAACTAGTGTTAAATCCGGAACCTCCTACTATAGTGTCAGAATCTTCAACTCGATGAAGGTGGACACTCAAAAAAGAAGAAGATACCTTTGACTGCATCCTTGTCTCCTTTCTTTCGTTTCGCTTCGTCTACCTGCAAGTCTACTACTGTGCCTTTAACAACGCCATTTTTAAGGATTAGTTCTACGAAAACTGAAGTCGCTAGCAACGATACCTGAGTCACTTGGCGTTAGATCTAGTTGCAAAGTGGGACGACTGCAGGCGGAAATCCAAACAAATCTTAAATAAATGTTAGCCAACCGCTCCCCAAAAAACCTGGACAAACGAATCACAAGACAAAAACATGACGCGTTTCGACCTCTTAGATATTCTTGAGGCAAGATACTAAACAATGATTACAACGAAAATGAACGAGCAATCACTTATCTTCAATCTCTTAAACGCAAGGTGGGCGTTGCCTATTTTCAAAATGTTTTGGGATAAAACAACATATACAAAACACGTAATCGACCGTTTACGTACATGTTTTAATACGTCATTACCTAGTCGTAGGTATTTGTCTTTCATTTGATGTCATCAGTCCTGACGACGGTCTATGACCCAAACGTCGAATATTTTCTTCTCTGTGTGTTGTTGCTGTTGTTTTGTTTTACGTCTTTCCACATTACGTGATATTAGACGGGGCGGGAAAAAAAGGTTAACACAACGAGTCAAAAGAATTAACTTATCTACAGCTATAACACAAAAGTAGAAAATCCATTTAATCAAAGATTTAAAAAAAAACACAACCAAAACAACAAACAAGCAAACAAAAAAACCGAAACATGTAACTCTTCTGTCTCATCTCACCACTGACTGTTATCTGTTATTATGTATTTGCTAATTGGACTTTTAGCTAGGTGCAAAAAGAAAAGATATACGTTTCACTTGCTGACAGGAAAACAATTTGAATAGGCTGTACAGACGTACTTGGATTGAATTTTCCAATTATTCTATCACCTTCGACTGCATCCTTGCTGCCGGACGTTTTCGTTTTCTTTTCGTCTACCTTTAAGTCTACTACGATGCCTGTATCAACGCCAGTGTTCAGTTCAGCTCTACGAAACTGAAGTCTCCATCAACTATGCCACAGTCTGTTGCCATTGCCTACCTTAAATCTGTTTTGGATAAAACAAGATATACAAAAGAGGATTCGTTCGTTTTCGGAAATGTTTTTTTTTAATTCGTCATTACCTATACATATTTTTTTTTGTCTTTCGTTTTACGTCACAAGTCCTGAAGACAGTCTATGACCCAAACGTTGCATTTCTTTTTTTTAACTTCTGATTGTCGTTAAAGATTCTAAGCATCCTCACAGATAGTTTGCATTCGTCCGTGGAAACAAAATGGGAGAGGGAAGTCGGAGGGGGGGGGGGGGGGGGTGGATTAGCATTTATCAGTAATCGAAATAATTACACTGAAGCAATGACTGCCGATGGTTTCATCAAACACACACACACACACACACACACACACACACACACACACACACACACACACACACACACACACACACACACACACATCATAACGACACAAGCAATGTGCTTTTTCGTACACGTCCGCGCGAACGTCTGTTCTCTAGTCTTTGGACTTACTATCAGAAAAGAAGACACGCCATAGAGAAAGCATTATTTGCCCCAGGAACACGAGGAAAACAAATCCTTTGGCTTAGAGACCACCGAAGTTCCGAATGTTATTTTGTCTTCAACATATTCATTGTGTTGTCAGTATAGAGCAATCTCCATCGCAGCAGGCACAGTGACAGGCCTGACGGTATGACAGATGCCAAAGACAACGTCTCAGCAGTCTCCGGACCAGGGGACTGGATTCCAGAAGGGGCGGGGCAACCTATATCTAAGCCCGCTCACCCTGTCCTCTTCTCTCTCATTCACCGTTACTCTGTGTGTTCGAGGAAGACTGGAAATCTTTCCATTGTTCTACGCGTCCTCTGGTTTGCAACTGTTGTTGTTGTTGTCCTTGCTATTGTTGTTGCTTTAGCTTTTGTATTTCTCGCTGATTTTGGATGCTTTGTCAAGGAATGCTCAAATTGTGTGCTGCATTCTTTCATTACATGTTTCCATTCTCTCTCTGTCTCTCTGTCTGTGTCTGTCTGTCTGTCAGTCTGTCTGTCTCACTCTCTCTGCCTTGTTATAATCAATTTCATATTGTATAGAAGTGTTAACGTATTAGTATCCGAAGGGACAAGGGCCTGATTCCCTTGGGAATAAGCTCTCTCTTTCTCTCTGTGTGTGTGTGTGTGTGTGTGTGTGTGTGTGTGAGAGGAGAGAGGAGAGAGAGAGAGAGAGAGAGAGAGAGAGAGAGAGAGAGAGAGAGAGGGGGGGGATCGTGAACGTGTTACTTCCCGCAACGGCTTGTAGTTTCTGTCCATGTTCGAAGGTCATTCGTACATTACAGCCTTCCACTTTGGTCAGCGCCTCATCAAGGTACCGTGCCATCAGCAACACTTACGTCTGTAGGGCGAGTTGTGGCATTTCTGTCCACGGCGACGTAACGTTTTATTTGTCTGAGTCAGGAAGAAGGCAGCCGTGCGAGTCAGCAGGCTGAGCCAGGACGGGCGGTGCCGCCCTTAGCCTGCTCCTCCGGCTGATTTCCTGGAGCGGACGTTTTCTTGGCTGTGGAGACGTAGAGCAGAACCCAGCAGCCAACAAGGGCGGATGGCTTACAAACGGACGCAGCTCGGCAGTGCAGGACGCAGGGGCAGTGTGAACAAAACTGGAACGTCATCGGTGGACAGCGGTCAGACGACTCCCATTTCTTCTCAACTACCTGCTGATAATGACATTATGAGTAAGCTGACGTCGATGGACTGTGCGTTCGAAGAACTGAACAGTGAATTTGTCAAATTGCAGAGGAGTGTCAGGGACCTCAATGACCTTTTGCTGCATTGTAAAGTGGCCTGAAGGATCTGAGGGGAGAGGCAAGGACTTCAAGGAAAGATAATTTACATTTGGAAAAAAAAAAATCGGACCATAAATCAAGAACTGAACAGCTTGGGGAGAAAAAAAAAGTGACGATTTGGAGGCAAGATGGGAATAGTATGATTTGATTCTCTATGATATTTCCAGAGATCAGAACGAGTGGGCCAAACAGTATCAAGTCATAGACCACGACAGTACTATTGACAAGCAGGAGTTAGCACAGGACAACGAGTGTCGATCATGTTCATAGGCGACATCCTGAAATCCTGAACCAAACTCTTACGGCATTGCTCCACGCTCTTTTTATAAGGCCAAATCACGCATTTAAAGCAAAAAATTAAACGATAACCATATTTTTTTTTGTAGGGATAATTTCTTCTCTCGTGAAAGAAATAAGACAAGGCCTCTCCCTCGCTCTGAAGAAAGCCAGTCCGCAGGAAGAAGAGGACTGATGACCTTTGACCTATATTAACAACAACAACAACAACAAAAAGTATTTCTGTGAGAAACACAGCAGTTTAAAAGGGTCCAGACAGACATCCACTGGAGGACCATTTGTTCTGTACTGGTGTCACGGGGACAGTGAGCCCCAAGAAAGAGGCCTGTCACTGGTGGCAGTGTCAGAGGTGAGCTGTGTGTTCTGCAGGTCAAAGCAGTGCGCTCGTGCAGTCTGCTGACTGCACGCGCAATACAGACCACAGCTTGTACTGTTCTGTAAATGCATTTTCTTTTTTTTTTCTTTCTTTCTATTCTTGGAATGTCAGTGGTATTCTTCTAAACTAACTGATCGGTATTTCACGTTCTTTATTTAAAAGAAAAATTTTTTTTTCTTCTGCTTAACGAAAACATATGCGGTAAGGTGTCGTGATGATATTTTTGTAAGTCATAAAGTGTTTCGTGAATCCGCTATGACATTTTAAAAACAAGGGAGCAATTGGAGAGAAAAAATTGTTTAATGCGCTTTTTTCCTTTTGTTAAAAACCAATAATGTGAACCACACAAAATTTCTGTGTCTTTTGATTTGCTCAACAACCACAACAGCAACGACAACAGCAATAGCAGCAACAACGACGACGACGACGACGACGACGACTACAACAACAACAACAACAACCACAATTATTTAAAATAGATAGAAACGTCTTATATTTCTGCTCTTACATTATATACCAGGTATACCCAAGATGTATTTGTAAACGATATTTTGCTCAACTGTATGACAGGTTTCTTCACAATATTAATCAGGATTGAAGACTGTATCTTGAAAAATGATGGGAAAAGCTATTGAATGCATGCACTGCTTCAGATCTGTGCATTCTTGACAGGATGTGTAAAGACGATCTTGGGGCTCGCTGTACATGTTTCTCTGGAAGCATTGTTGAAGATTATTACAGATGTTTATTTCCAAACACACACACACACACACACACACGCACTCTCTCTCTCTCACTCACACACACACACACACACACACACACAAAACCACAACTTTCTTTTTATCTTTTATGACCTTGTTCTTAAATGTCTTTGGATCCATTCTGATAAATAACCTGAACCACTTCATGCAACTTATTCAAAACGAAGTATTGTGGATGCCAGTAATCGAAAACGAACACGTCTTGGACAAAGACGTCTAGAATGATAAAATGCTACTTTGTTTCCAGATCTATATACTTGAAACCTAAATAAAACCAGACGCTGCAATGGATTTCTTACTTAGGGACATAAATCCTGTGCTAAATATGTTTAATGCTTGCATAAAAGAAAGTGCTGATAGTGTGAAAATATTTGTATGTTTGTGTACAGCGGTCAAACATGAAATGATCGGTTAGACAGGCAGTCTGATGTTAGAAATGTTTCGATATTGTGACTGGTTAGTCGTCGCTCATAAACAGCAGAAGACAAGAACGCTTGTCCACTTTGCTCTCCCCACCCCCCTCTCCTCTGGGTGTCTGTCTGTCCGTCTGTCGGTGTGTCCGTCTGTCTGTCTGTCCGTCCGTCCGTCTGTCTGTCCGTTTGTCTGTCTGTCTGTCCGTCCGTCCGTCTGTCTTTCCGTCTGTCTTTCCGTCGGTCTGTCTGTCTGTTTCTCTCTCGCTTTCTTTCTCTATCTCTGTCTTTCCCTTTCTCTCTCTCGCTCTCTAACTCTCTCTCTCTCTCTCTCTCTCTCTCTCTCGCTCTCTCTTTCTCTATCTCTCTCCCCCTCTCTCTGTCCCCTCCCCCCACTCTCTCTCTCTCTCTCCTCACTCTCTCCCTCTCTCTTTCTCTTTATCTCTCCCACCCTCTCTCTCTCCCCTCTCTCTCCCTCCCTCCCTCTCTCTCTCTTTCTCTCTCTCTCCTCTCACTCACTCTCTCTCTCTCTCTCTCTCTCTCTCTCTCTCTCTCTCTCTCTCTCTCTCCCAATTCCGGCACTCTATTTCTGTGGTGAAGACAGTCTGTACACTTCGGAAGTGCCTGGGAAAACAACCTTTGTCGAGCGTACGACTTTTTTATCTTTTCGTATGTTTGTTTTTGTTGAGGTTATTGATTTTTTCGACCAGTTAGTAATTTGCTTTGTTCTTCATTGTTTGTGTTATCGCCAGATATTGTGAGCTCGTTTTGCTTTTACTTTGTTGTGTTTGTGTGTGTGTGTGTGTGTGTGTGTGTGTGTGTGTTTGTGTTTGTGTGTTGTGTGTGTTGTTTAGGTGTGTGTGTGTTGTTGTGTGTGTTGTGTGTGTGTTTGTGTGTGTGTGTTAGTGTGTGTGTGTTTGTGTGTGTGTGTGTGTGGGGTGTGTGTGTGTGTGTGTGTGTGTGTGTGTGTGTGTGTGTGTGTGTGTGTGTGTGTGTTTATGTTTGCTCGGTGCTTTTTTTTCTCTCTCTCTTTTTCGGGATTTCGCCATGTGTCTTCCTTTTGCTTTATTTGCTTTTAAAGTAATCTTAGTCTCTCTCTCCCTCTCCCCTCCCACAGCCTCTCTCTCTCTCTCTCTCTCTCTCTCTCTCTCTCTCTCTCTCTCTCTCTCTCTCTCTCTCTGATGTTTTTTTTAACATGGCAGATATGGCAGTAGTTGTTTACCTTGACTTCGAAAAAGACCCGTGGTGTCGTTGAACCTCCCACTCTTTTAAAGAAACTGTCTATATACTTGAACCAATCCTCAACAGCTTCATTATTCCAACCATGTTTGAACAATAGGACCCAGTGTGTGTTGCACAAGGGCCAGACTTCCTGTACAAACGGTTTCAGACGTATGGTCCGACACAGTGCAGGGTCAGGCCTCCTTCTGTTCTGGATCTTCGCATGTCAGTAGAGGAACTCACTCTCTCATGCCATGGTTATGTCGCGGTCACAGGTTGCAAAATGGTTGTAAAGATCACAACTTTGTGTACCACTAGGGTATTTCACTTATGTAAATATGCACATATCAGATGTGGCTTTGTAAGTACTAGATAAATTGAGTGTGAAGGTGTTTTTTTTTTTCTTTTCTGTTTTTTTTTCTTCTTTTTTTTCTTTTAAAACAAGTGTCTAATATCATCTGGCAATGAAAAGACATTAAATAAACCACTGAACTGAACTAAACTGAGAGGAACTCACAATGTATTTATTCGCTGACGACACACAACCCCGAACTGGTGGGAATAATCGACAAATAATAGAAACATCTCTCCAGGAAAGTCTTACTGACTTGTCAGAATGATGTCATTCAAATTCATGGGTTACACACCCAGCTAAAAATCAAATCTGTGATTATAATCAATCGCCAAAAGTACCATTACTTACTCTCTACCCGAACATATATTTGAACGGGATTTCAATCAGACAGGTAGATTAATTTCGTGTTTTAGGTGTAAGGATAAATTAAGAACCGAACTGGCAATCTCTTCTCAATGATGCATGCAAGATCATTCTAAAAACTTTCCCTCTTATCTTAACTAAAAGTGCTACATCAACGTTAGAGCACTTAAACTTTTGTTCAACGCACACAATTCAGTTATGCTTCAATACTATGTGCCGGTGTCGTATAATATCTGGGAACCATAATATCTGGGAACGCGTTCCCAGATTTACCGTGATATCTGGGAACGCGTTCCTAGATTTGCTGAACTTCCAATCGTGAAATCTGGGAACTTTGTGAAAATCATGCCAAGAAATTAATGGAAAAAAAAAGTGACAAGAAGGCCAAAGATCTCAATTGCAGCTAAATACATTGTTTCGTACCTTATCTCGAAAATCCATTCTTTTTTCGTCTTCTTTTTGCCCTTCTGAGCTCTGAAAGACCACGTTCCCAGACATCACGGGCCTTCCCAGATATCACAGTACAGTTTGGGAACGCGTTCCAAAAAAATCTGTGATATCTGGGAAGCCTTCTCGGATATCACGTTCCCAGATTTCACGCGACACTGGGAATAGGGATAACCACAAAAAGAATCGATTCTCTCCATAGAGCAGCAAAGCTACTCCTTTCACTTGTACCCCTAACAGCAGACGAAAAACTCAAAGCACTAAAAATTATTCCTTTGAATAAGCAGCTTGGATTGAACAAGGCAACGTCTATGTTTGAACCTTTCACAAATACCGTGCCATGTTCCACAACTGCCCTCTTGAGAAAACTGAACAGCAGTTCTTGTTCGTAGAAACTGCTTTACTCTACCCACGCGTTGATCAATGCAAAACAACTCTAGCGTATCTGGACCATATGTCTGGAACTCACTTCCAGCTATTCTACAAAATGTAAGTTCACTAGTACATTTCGAGAAACGTTACGCAAACACGTCGTGTCGCACAGATTTGATTAGTTAATTAAATCATTAATATGCATTTGGAAATTCTTTCGTTAGGCGCAGTTTGATTACCTCCTCTGAATACTCACTTCATTGAACCGATTATCCCCATTCCCACTCTCTCTCTCTCCTTCCTCCCTCCTCCCCACCACCTCCCTCTCACCAACTCTCTCTTTCTCTTTCTCTCTCTCTGTCTCTCTCTCTCTCTCTCTCTCTCTCTCTCTCTCTTCTCTCTCTTTCTCTGTTTCTCTTTATCTCTCTGTCTCTGTCTGTCTGTCTGTCTGTCTGTCTGTCCGTCCGTCTCTGTCTCTGTCTCTGTCTCTGCCTCTGTCTGTCTGTCTGTCTGTCTGTCTGTCTGTCTCTCCTCTCCCTCCTCTCTCTCTCTCTCTCTCTCTCTCTCTCTCTCTCTCTCTCTCTGAGTGACTTCTTTCGTCTGGCTGTCTAAAGCTCCGGTAGAGATTTGTCTGTCTTTGCAAGGAACCTTCCTAAATGCCTTTTGGAGCTCTTCCATTGAACTTGGAGAATTTGATATACGCCGTGCTTCAAGAAATGATTTTATTTCCTTATGAACTTGGCTGTTGCCATTTTCAGGTTAAAAACCAATTTCCGACCACTCTCCTGCAATGCAAGCCCAGCCTCGCAGTGCTATGTCCAGGAGAAAATGTCTGTCGATAGTTCACCAGAGACGGAAGAAGGCGAGGAACGCAGGAAGCGAAAGGTGCTTGAATGTGCTTTTACCCTGTCCGCTCGCGTTCACACACACACACACACACACACACACACACACACACACACACACACACATATAATATATATATATATATATATATAATATATATATATATATATATATATATATATATATATATATATGTTAAGATCAAGTATTAAAAGGATCAAGTATTTAAAGGATCTTAAGGAATACTTGAACAAATGTTGCTCCCCAAGGGGTCAAGCGCTTTTAAAATCATTTTAGGCTTCTCAGTTATATTCATTATATATATATATATATATATTATATATATATATATATATATATATATATATATATATTATATATATATATATACAACAAACTAAAAAATTCCAAGGATAAGTACCGAGCACCATTCCAGCAACTTACAGAGCGGCTTTGTGTTGCAATGACTGCAAAAAATATTGAATTATAAACAAAGCTTGCTCTTATGTCTTAGATTGTAGAAATAGGAGTAGATATGCATTCATATCTGCAGTGGTAGATAATTCTGCCTAACTAACAGTATGTGCTTGAGTGGGTGAATGGGGAAAAATAAAATAAATGCTTCTCAAATTGAGCCTTCAGCAAACTTATAGTCTCCAAGGGGGAGACAACCTCCAATAGGGAGGGAAACTCACTAACATATAACTCCTGGTCAGATACAGATATTTCGAAACCTGGTTGTTTCTCCTCAGTGACCGCGGAAAGTGGTAATTTGACTCCTCTGCCTTTTCAGTTTCAAGAAGAATGCTATCCCAGAAAAGGCTGGTGTGCAATACCGTAGTATGCTTAAAACTGAAAAGGCAGAGGAGTCAAATTACCACTTTCCGCGGTCACTGAGGAGAAACAATCAGGTTTCGAAATATCGGTATCTGACCAGGAGTTATATGTTAGTGAGTTTCCCTCCCTATTGGAGGTTGTCTCCCCTTGGAGACTATAAGCTTGCTGAAGGCTCATTTTGAGAAGCATTTATTTTCCGCATTCACCCACTCAACCACATACTGTTAGCAGAATTATCTACCACTGCAGAAATGAATGCTTATCTCCTCCTATTTCTACAATCTAAGACATAATGAATGCTTATCTCATCCTATTTCTACAATCTAAGACATAAGAGCAAGCTTTGTTTATAATTCAATATAAGATTTAAGATTCCTCTTTTAACTTGTTCTAACTAATGTTGCTCCCCAAGGGGTTGAGCACTTAAAAAATTGTTTTAGGCATTTTAAATATACTGATATATATATATATATATATATATATATATATATATATATATATATATATATATATATACCAGTATAAAATAGGATTTTAAAATGGAAAAATTAAAACCTACAAAATTGTTTCGAGCTAAAAATGCTCTCCTCAGGGTATACAATTTGGGCATGCCACCGGTGTTATATAGTGTGGTGTGTGGGCGTGTGAGTTCCGCGCGTGTGGCACGTGGCCTGCAGGTTTTTTTCTTTTTGGGGGCGCGTTCAGGGGGGACGTGTTAAGGAATTGTTCAGCAGTATAATATATATATATATATATATATATATATATATATATATATATATATATATATATTATATAGAGAGAAGAGAGAGAGAGAGAGAGAGAGAGAGAGATGAATATGATTAAAAAGCCTCAAATGACTTTAAAAGTGCTCGACCCCTTGGGGAGCAACATTTGTTAATAATATTAAAAAGGAATATTAAAACTCTACAAATTTGTTTCTAGCGCTTGGCTATCGTCAGGATGGAGTTTGGGTTGCCCACCGCCGGTGTTATATAGCGTGTGGGGCCCGGTTGCAGCTGTTTTCATGTGTGTGTTGGTTGCACGTGTTTTTTGGGGTTTTCAGGTTGTTGTACAGGGTGTGTTAACTAACAACGATTTCCATTTATGCCTGCAGTTATTTACTATTTCTGTTTTAGTATTAAGAGTTGCTAAGTGAGGTTTACATAGTATTAGCCATTTTTTCAGTTAGGCATAGGTTGCATCTTTTTGAAATATTGCTGTATGCTGATGCCCTTTTTATGATTTTCCAGGATATGTTGTAGTTTATTTTTGCGTCTTTAAGTTTCCAAATGTATTTGCTCAATTCAGTTTGGTTTTTGTATTTTTCTTTGTTGAATGACTGTTTGTGGTTTGCATATCTGGTTTTGAAGTGGTTTTCAGTGATCCCTATGTATGTTTCTTTTTCATTTTCTGATGTCACTGTGGCCTGATATACAATATTGCTGTGAAGACATTTATTGCTTAGTGGACACTGCTCTTTTTTGGTGCAATTGCAAGATTTCCTTTCTTCACCCTTCTTTGCTGTGTTGGTTTTCATTTTGTTGGATGCATCAATTAGGTTTTTGAGGTTGGGCATACATGAGTACGATAGTTTGACAGTGTTTTTGTTGAATATTTTGGACAGTTTGTGTTCTTTTGGAATTGAAGTTTTTAAGATTTTGAAGAATTCTTTCCCTATGTTTGTTTTGAGTTTCCCGTCGTATGGGGGGTTGTACCATATGATTTTTCTTTTTCTATATTTCGTGCTTTTATTTGTGTTGTTATCTGTGTTGTATTGTAGTTTGTAATTGTATCCACTTCTTTGTAGTGCCTCCTGGTATTCTACTGCTGCATTGTTGAACACTTTCTCACTGCATGACAGATTTGATAGTCTCTTGTTTATGCCGTGGGGTATGGTCTTTAATACAGATGGTGGATGGTTACTTTTGGTGTGTACATAAGAGATGTGTCATTTGGGGTTTCTTGTATGGTTATATAGTGATTATTGAGATCCAGTGTTATGTCCAAGTAGTTCACTACCTTTTGTTTTGTTTTGCTTCAATGTAATTGTTAGGTAGTGATTTTGGAAGATTTTGCATAATTCTTTTTTTTTTCTTATTTTCAATGGTTCTTGGTTATTGGTTAGTGCGGCAAAGCCGTCATCTCTGTAATAGTCCGACTTGCTTTCCGAATTTTTCTTGATGTTGTAATATTCTTTTAATATATAACAAAATATATATATAATATATATATAATATATATATATTATAATATAATATATATATATATATATAAATATAATATATAAATATATAATACCGCGCGCGTGCGTGAATCTCGCACTCACACACACACACACACACACACACACACACACACACAACACACTCACCACACACACACACGCACACCACGAGCACGCACGCACCACGCACGCACGCACGCACGCACGCACACACACACACCACACAACACACACACCACACAACGAGCGCGCACGCACGCACGCACGCACGCACGCACGCACGCACGCACGCACGCACGCTCACAACACTCATACACACACACACACCACACACACACACACACACACACACACACACACACACACACCCCACACACTGTTAATATTATCTGCTATCGTAGGAGTCTATTCTGTTTGAAACTAAAAGGTACTTGCTCTTACTTGAAAGAAAGCTAGATCACTTGAAGAGAATTCGACCAGAGTTTGGATTGAATGTATCCTGCGTGACTTTGTGGTTAAAGCTGCATTCTGTCAGTCCAAAAGTCCTAGGTTTAGTCCTGTGAGGAGACAGACTGGGGACTTTTCTTTCTGTTTCTTTCTGTATCATTATAAATATGGAGACTCTACCCCCCCCCCCCCCCCCCTGCCCTCCCAAGGCCATCTAATCAAACTTCAAATCGAGGTTACGTACGTAAACAGGTGATTGGCCAATGGGTATTTGATAGAAAAACAAACAAACAAACACGCAAAAAGTAGAGTGATGCGCACTGGAATAGAGTGTAGACTCTATACCCTAGGTCAAAATTTGGCTGCTTAATGTTAGGATGAAAAGAGTACATGCATGAAAACCTTTCCTACTGCGGAGATAATATTGTCGTGGAATAAGCAAGTAGGTGTTGGATCGCTAGGTAATTTATCTCCATCGTCTTAAGCTGGTTTGTAAACATCCTTAATAATTTCAGATTGCTCACACATTTTCCCACCCATATGATGCCATTTTTCCTCCCCCTTTTAATGTTCGGCTTTCTTGATTATGTATTGTTCTGCGATTTTTTTAAAAACTGTAGCTGTTCATCAAAATACTTTCCAACCTTTCTTACCGAGTTAAGCATACCCCTGATTTGTCTTCCTCTCCCAGAGATCTGTGATGGAACAGATTACTTCCAGTCGAATTGATGATTCCAGAAGATAATCAAAAACAGTACGTCAGCGCATCGCTGTTCCTGCTCAATAAAATTTCTGTGAAGTCGTGATTATCTGACTTCCAAAGCTGTCTCCAGCTCCACGATTCCACTCTTTTACGACCTGATACAGACATCTCATTTCCCCCCCCACTCTTCTTCCCCCCTACCCCTTCCCCTATCTCGTGCTATAGTGCAAGACACAGCGGATGGTTACCCCCTTTTTTTCCCCCGGTAACAGAATCAAAACGTGGGTCATAAACACCGGAATTGATCGTAGCGACGAGGCATATAGGGCCAGGATCTCCACGACCAAAACAGCCATCAAAGATAACAGCCAGTCTGGCCAAAAAGGTCATCTGGGGTCAGGTGATGTGTTTAGATGCCTCCTTTATGACAGGAGAGGAACGCGGGGGGGGGGGGGGGGGGGGGGGGGGGGGGGGGGGGGGCGATACACAGAGAACGTGGGGTTATGAAGGGTAACAAGAGAATGGTTTTATGAGGGGTGGAAAAAAGTGTGTCTGTCCGCATAGTCAAACAAGTAGTTGTTGATATGATGAAAAAAAAAGGGAAGCTTTACACATTGCTCGCTGCTAGTGATCTGAACGCGAACGTGAGAGCTTAGTGACACTGGTTTGAGCGCAGGTGTTGACGTGAAAGCTGAACGGTCGTGTTGACGGCAGTGGTCTGAAATATGAGTGTTGAAATCAGTGCTCTGAGTATGAGTGTTGAAGTGTTAGTGGTCTTAACATGAGTGTTGAAGTTAATGGTCTTAACATGAGTGTTGAAGTTAATGGTCTTAACATGAGTGTTGAAGTTAATGGTCTGAATATTAGTGTTGAAGTTAATGGTCTGAACATAACTGTTGAAGTTAGTGGTCTGAGCAAAAGTGTTGAAGTTAGTGGTCTGAATATGAGTGTTAAGTTAGTGGTCTGAATATGAGTGTTGAAGTTAGTGGTCTGAATATGAGTGTTGAAGTTAGTGGTCTGAATATGAGTGTTGAAGTTAGTGGTCTGAATATGAGTGTTGAAGGTAATGGTCTTAGCATAAGTGTTGAAGTTAGTGGTCTGAATATGAGTGTTGAAGTTAGTGGTCTGAATATGAGTGTTGAAGTTAGTGGTCTGAATATGAGTGTTGAAGTTAGTGGTCTGGATATGGGTGTTGACACTAGTCGGTCTGAGCATGAGTGCTGACGCTTGTGGTCTGGACATGAGTGTTGACAAACCCAATGATCTAACCATGAGTGTTGAGACCATTAGTACGCGTAGTTTTGTGCAGCGTAGAAGGATCTGAAAGCAACTACACACGCATGAGTCTCCATCAGCGTACGAAAGTCTGTAGGCAGGCAATAAAGAGGTTTTGTTTTCAAGACGGGCCATCGAAGGATTTTATGTTCATATTCAAATGCACCCTTTTCCACTTCTGTTCTATTTTCTTTCACATGTTCTCACGCTTCTCTTTTTTTCTTTTTGTAATAAAAAACTATCTGTTACAAGTCATTGTTTTAATGAATGGGGAATTCTTAGCATGCACTTGTTTCACCCACTGCTCGTATCTATCTATCTATCTATCTATCTATCTATCTATCTATCTATCTATCTATCTATCTATCTATCTATCTATCTGTCTTCCTGTCTGTCTGTCTGTCTGTCTGTCTGTCTGTCTGTCTGTCTGTCTGTCTATCTATCTTGTTAGTCTGCACTTTCCCCACTTCTCATATCTATCTATCTATCTATCTATCTATCTATCTATCTATCTATCTATCTATCTATCTATCTATCTATCTACTATCTATCTATCTATCTATCTATCTACCTATCTATCTATCTTCTTGTTTGTCTGCACTTTCCCACACTGCTCATATCTATCTATCTATCTATCTATCTATCTATCTATCTATCTATCTATCTATCTATCTATCTATCTATCTATCTATCTATCTATCTTCTTGTTAGCCTGCACTTTGCCCCACTGCTCATATCTGTCTGTCTATCTATCTGTCTATCCATCTATCTATCAATCTATCTATCTATCTGTCTATCTATCTATCTATCTATCTCTCTAACTATCTATCTATCTATCTATCTATCTATCTATCTATCTATCTATCTATCTATCTATCTATCTATCTATCTATCCACACACACATATATGAATACAAGCACACGCATACACGCACAGACACACGAAAGAATCCTTTTGAAGCTTTCAAGAAATGTAAATATTTATCAGTCATCTACTTTCTTCTTTCTCTTTTTTTTCTTTTTCTTTTTTTTGTTCTTTCTTTTTTTTTATAACTGTAAATGGCTATCTTTCCAAATTTCTTTTAAAAGACGAACACTGTCTCTAGAGATCTCTCTCCTTCCCTTCACACCTCCCACACGCCATCTGGCGCTTTAGGTCAGACACTTGCATGTCGCTCTTTTGGTGCCATTGAACGGAGAATTCACAGCGCTGACCCCTGGGTCCCAGAAGACTACTTGTGAATATTCAGTCATGTTCCCTGCAGTCAAAGTGTGTTGTGTTTTCTGCTCCACTCCCTTTTCTGCAAATCTTGGTTTAAAACCTCCTTTGCTCTCTCATTCATGTATGTTCGTTTTGAAGGCTTAGGATACAGGGTGTTTATTCTATCTTTCTATTAAAAACAAAAAAGTACAACGGTTTCACAAGTTATGAAGGCCATGTTATCAGACCGTGGGAAATGGTCTGTCTGTTTTGTGTTTCACTTTTCTCCCCTTGCCCTCACCTCCACTACCCCCTCCACCCCCTCCCCCCGTTCCTGATGATGTCTCCCTGCAAGTCTGGGTTGAGGAAGTTGAAATCCTAGCCAACAATCAGCCATCAATCTATCCTAGCCAAGATTTAGATATCAATCTATCCTAGCCAAGATTTAGCCATCAATCTATCCTAGCCAAGACTTAGCCATCAATCTATCCTAGCCAAGATTTAGCCATCAATCTATCCTAGCCAAGATTTAGCCATCAATCTATCCTAGCCAAGATTTAGCGATCAATCTATCCTAGCCAAGATTTAGCCATCAATCTATCCTGGCCAAGATTTAGCCATCAATCTATCCTAGCCAAGATTTAGCCATCAATCTATCAGATCTGTTCGAAGTCACGATTACGATTTTTCTAGGATTTGGTTTTTGCATTTAGAAACTAAAGACTCCCTTTGTCCACATTCAATAACCTGAGGGATTTGAAATGGGTTGGGTTTGTGCTCCGTGCCGCTGACCTCGAATAGATGTAAAGGCGTCACAGATGCAAAAAGGTAAGTGGATATCAACGATTCGAACGTTGTGAATTTATGAAGGGTGTGAGTACACTAACATTTCTAGTTGTTTCATTAGCTGTGGTAAGGCCTGTCCCCAAAGTTTCAACGATCAAATTCGTTAAAGCAGTTACAGAAGGAAGCAGTCGAGGCTGAGCATGGTTCTGGACAGTGCATCAATCTCGACCGTTCACTGCGTGTAAGGTCATACCATGCCAGGGATGATGGAACGGTCCCCCACACCACAAATCCTCATGAAATGAGCATGGTAAAAACCAGTCGTCTCGGCTTAATCTGCAGGTTTTTTTTTTATAGTCGGGCTTCAAGCTGCTCACCATCCTCTACGGTCAACCGCTATTTTTGTTTCTAAAGCTAAAAAAAAGTTTGCCAAGTTTTACTGGGGGTCTTGAATTGGCTACTTCATTTACAATACATTCATGCGGCGCAAAACCATGACAGCATCCCCCACCCCTTCCCCTTCGGATGGGCTTGTTGCATGTGAAATGAAAAGGAAAAGATGCCTAGTTTCTGCCATCATACACAGTTCTCGACATTTCCTGCGACAGAATTTGTTTTCCTTTGTTCCTCATCTTCATGCCCTTCTTCCTTTCTTTGCTCCTGTTCTTCTAAATTCCTTCTTCTTCTTCTTCTTCTTCTTCTTCTTCTTCTTCTTCTTCTTCTTTTTCGTCTTCTTCTTCTTTTTCGTCGTCGTTGTCGTCTTCGTTTTCTTTTCTTCTTCTTCTTTCTCTTCTTCTCCTTCTCCTTCCTGTTCTTCTTGTTCTTCTTGTTCTTCTTGTTCTTGTTCTTGTTGTTGTTGTTCTTCTTCTTTTTACTTCACCCCCCACTTTTTTTCCATTTTCTTGTTTCCGTCCCTTTGTATTGTTGGGTATAATGATCTCTGACTCTAATCAAGGGACTTTTAAAAAACAAAATGTGGAAGATATCTTGTGATCGGAGAGCTATAGATGATTGTCAAAACACGAAAACACCAGGAATTTGGTCACAGTTCCTGAGAGTAACCTTTCTTTTTCTACGGATGACGCAGCACACAGAATTAAAGCAAAATATTAAGCCCTAGACCTGATGTCTTCAATTTCTTGAATAAATGTGAAGCAAACGTTAAAAAAAACTGTTCTGGAATAAATGAATTCCTGTCTTCATAATATGTGAAAATCATGTCAGGCGCTGCTCATCTGATAAAAGCACGTCATTGGATAAAAGAATTTTGAAGAGTCTGGTTCCACATCCTCTGTTCAGTCAGGTCAAATTCAAACTTTTTAGTTCCTTCCATTGATTCAGCGTCACAGAGGATCCGTCCATCCATCGAACAAGGGAGGAACATGGCAGATCAACTGAAAACATGTACACAAATGAAAACAGCGTATGTGCATAAGGAAGAAACAAAAAGATCTTTAGCCTGTCAACGGCGTCTACATACGTTCACAACAATGCTTAGAGGCTTGACAAAACACACACGCACATTGGCCTCACTACATAACACACACGCACATTGGCCTCACCACATAACACACACGCACATTGGCCTCACCACATAACAACACGCACATTGGCCTCACTACATAACACACACGCACATTGGCCTCACCACATAAATTTGCTTCACTTAGTGCTGGCCAGGAGCCTATTTCAAATAATTGTCATAGTTAGATGACTAGTTTATTTTTAGATCAGAAAGATATGGGTTATGTATAGTTACCTGGGTTATTATGCGAGAATGTGCTATCATCATCATCATCATCATCATCATCATCATCATCATCATCATCATCATCATCATCATCATCATTATAACACCAACAAGAATAATAACAATATCCTCCTCGTCCTCCTTCTCCTCGTCCTCCATCTCCTCCTCCTCCTCCTCCTCCTTGTAATCATTATCATCATTGTTGTCGTTGTTTTGTTCTTGTTCTTGCTTTCGTTCTCGTTTCTTGTTGTTACTAGCTCAGGCTTACTATCAAAAGCGTTTTTATCGAAGCAAAAAAACAACAACAACAACAAAAAACGGCTGATGAATAAGACTCAACATGATAAATATGAGCGTCAATGAAGAATAACTAATTGATATTGGACCAAATACACTGCAATGAGAAACAAGATTAGAAGGTCAATGCAAATGACAGCCCGCTCAGCTGCCACAAAAGATGTTTTCAAAAGTCTCGGTATATTGTCCTCTGTGACTTACCCCATTGTTTCCTGAGATTCCAATCCATTTGACCAACTGGCACGATTTGCAAGAGTATCTATACCCATTCCAGACAGATGTCCCATTTTTTTTGTCCCAATTCTTTTTTGAAGGCTCATTCGTTTGGAATAGATATAGACATTGTGTAACCGCTTATATAGACATTGTGTAACCGCTTAGAACAATTTTTTTTAATACTTTGGTATTTTTAATTTGTCTGTAGAAAATGTTTAGTGACTAAAAACAAAAAGGAACGAAAAGAAAACGAAAGAAAAAAAAAAAAAAAGAATAGAAAGAAAGAAAGAAAAAAAAAGAGTAAAAATAGTCAGCAATATAGACTTCTATGGTTTTTGAATCACAAAACGGAAATCAACACATAGAAACATGCCGATGAACATGCCAACAAACAAACAGAAGAGATACGAGAAATAACGAGATAGTTTCATCATGCGATTATAAAGTTAGATTTCATTTCAGAGTTGTTAGCAAAGAGATTGCTAAACATTAAACGTTTTGTGTGTTCAAATCACGTTCATCCAAGGGCATGGCACAAGACAAAAAGAAGACAAGAGAGAGAGAGAGAGAGAGAGAGAGAGAGAGAGAGAGAGAGAGAGAGAGAGAGAGAGAGAGAAGACAGACAGACAGACAGACAGACAGACAGACAGACAGACAGACAGACAGACAGACAGAGGAGTTAGAATCGGTAGGGAGAGCTTGGATAATACTCGTGAAGCTCACTTTAAATAGCCAGTGTTGATAACTCTAATAAAAACATAATCATGTTAATTTATATAGCGCCTATTCTCTAAAAGTTAGGGCTCTAAGCGCTTTACATAAGCAACACATAATTTTTACGATAAGACATGACAAGCTAGAGACAAGACAAGAACTTGCTTTACACACACGGACACGCCCAGACACACACAGCCACACACAGACACACAGACAGACCGACACCGACACACACACACACACACACACACACACACACACACACACACACACACACACACACACACACACACACACACACAGGCGCGCACGCACGCACGCACGCATGTACACACACACACGCACGCACGCACGCACGCACGCACGCACGCACGCACGCACGCACGCACACACACACACACACACACACACACACACACACACACACACACACACACACACACACGAAACAATAACAAGGAACATAGTGCAAATATATCATAATTTACTCAAGCCTACACACACGCCCCCCCCTCCCCCCCCTCCCCCCCCCCCCACACACACACACACATGCACACACACACACACGGGCGCGCACACCACACACCCACGTTCTCAGACACACGCATGCACGCACGCACGCACTCACATTAACACAGCCTGCACGCACCAGTGACAGAAACACCAGGCACTCACGCGTGCACGCAAAAACCCATTTAGGCACTCGGAAGGTGGCTCGGGAAGTGAGGGGGGGGGGGGGGGGGGGGGGGGGGGGCGCCAGGAGGGAGAGGGGGAGTTGCGACTGTTGAAAGAAGTTTATTATAACGGCAGATTTGAGAGAAGAGGGTGAAGGTAGGTGTCTGACACCGATGGGAAGTGTATTCCAGACAGTTGGTCCTTGGAAGGAGAGAGAACGTTGACCAAAAGACTCTAAACTATAAAAACAAAAAACAAGCGTCAGGTGTATTGAGTACTGGCTGTTTTCACTGTTCAGTAAATAAAGCTGAATGTTATTGCCTATCTATCGTATCATTAGTTATGGGTAGAACCGTAAAGAGAGAAAGATAGAGTTGGTGGTCTACAAGAAACAGTTAACTGGACAAGAGAGAGAGAGAGAGAGAGAGAGAGAGAGAGAGAGAGAGAGAGAGAGAGAGAGAGAGAGAGAGAGAGAGATGAAAACAGAAGCAGAAGCATGCCGAGATTGTTCCAAATCGTCAAAACAGAAACAAAACGCAGAAAGAAGATTGATACAGATTGTTTAGTAGAAATGAAGTTCATGGAATTTAACAGAAAATGATGTCCCTATAAAAAAAAAACAAGTTGTTGATGTTTCTAATGTAATGACATAAAGAAGGGGAAACAAAGCGAGCAGTATCTGGTCGACAGCAATAGCTACATTTAAGAATTTTTATAGAGAAAATCTTTCCATGAATGTGTAAAATTCCATCTAATGACTGTAACCTGCACCGTCAGGCATAGCGGATGAACATCTTCCTTGATTGGCTTGTGAACGTAAAAAATTAGTGCATTTGTGACTCGTTCCTTACTTTGTCTTTTAATCGAACTGGTAGAATGCCTTTTTGTCTAGTGTGTTTAAATGTGTGTATGCCATTGTTTCTGTACCCCCCTCCCCTTCCCCCGTTCTAGACTTTGCATATTCATTCATATGCGTTTTGTTGATATTTGTTTGCTGTTTTAATCGGAAAAAACAGCAAAGAGAGAGAGAGAGAGAGAAAAAAACCCCACCAACATTCACGGTGTAAAAAAAATTGATACAGACGAATGACAAGAAAGAGCTTACAAAGCAAGCGAGCGACTGAGCAAGTAAGAGAGAGAGAGAGAGAGAGAGAGAGAGAGGAGAGAGAGAGAGAGAGAGAGAGAGAGAGAGAGAAGAGAGAGAGACAGAGAGAGGGGGAGAGAGAGACAGAGAGAGGGAGAGAGAGAGAAACAAGTTACGTTATTATCCTCAATGAAAGGGGGAAAAGACAACAAATCAATTCAGGCCACCCATTTCCTACCTTAAGACTGAAACCTACGCACACTGAGACCAAAGAGTTTGTCTAACAATCTGGGCCAGCTTATGCTGGACCTAGACGCAGCAACAAGCCATTCTCTTCTAACATTGTGTCATCTGACTCAACAGAATGTCCTCTGAAATAATTGATGCAGCTAACATCCACTCTTTGTATTTTTTTTTAATCATCGCACACGGTAAACTTGTTTCATTAAAAGTTCAGTTTCTGGACATTGCTTTCAGGCAAATGTCGCAATGCCAACGAAAATGTCACAGTGGACAGGACACACCGAAAGTGTGACGTAGATCTGCTTTTTTGACAGCTGATTTCTTTCTGTTTGTGTGTTTGATTACGTTGTTTACAGTATTAAAATCTTAATTTTGGATTTTTAAAAAGAAGGGTGGGTGGACGGAGGAGGGGCTAGATATAACAGGAATAAGATAACTAGAGAGAGAGAGGAGGGGAGGGAGGGGAGGATGGCGGAGTTGAATGTGGTCGGGAGAGCAGGAAGCTTACTTGTCTAACTAGTTACCTGGACAAGAGATGTGAAGAAATAAACACAAAACAAACACAATGACAGATGAGAACAGAAGCAGAGGCATGCCCAAATTATACCAAATCATCGAAACAGGAGAAAACACAGAAAGAAAAAGGACTGACATAGAGAAATGAAAGGACAGACAGGCTCAACGAGAGAGAGAGAGAGAGAGAGAGAGAGAGAGAGGAGAGAGAGAGAGAGAGAGAGAGAGAGAGAGAGAGAGAGAGAGAGATTCAGCAGTTATATTATCTGATTTTAACGGATTTTTCAGTAAACATGGTCGATGCGAATGGTAAAATCAAGTAGAGCTGACAATGTTTTTAACCAGTGCCGCACAAAACTCTCCCTGTTCGTAAGCATTTCAAGATCCTCACAGAAGGATGAATTCTCCAGCCACTTGATTCCGTGAAAAACAAACTACGTAGGCATCATTTACAGAACAAGCATATTTTCTGAAAATAAATCTACATCATCATAGTGACACGGTGGTTGCAGATAAATTGTGTGCTAAAGTGCTTTAATGCACACTTTAGGACACGGTCGTGTCCCGGGTGGATGACTAAAGCGCAATGGCTATGCTTCTATAATAAATGGAAAATGCTAAGTAATTCTCTGTCTGTCTGTCCTGTCTGTCTGTCTGTCTGTCTCCCTCTCTCTCCCCTCTCTCTCTCTCTCCTCTCTCTCTCTCTCCTCTCTCTCTCTCTCTCTCTGTCTGGGTACGACTGGGAAGAAGGATAAAAGTGAAGCAGGACCAGACTGGTGTTGGCGACCCTGGAGCAGTGTGACAAGATAAATGCCGGTGTAGAGAAGCGAGGACAGACACAGGCAGGAAAAGCCCTGACAGCTGTCGGCTGTTTCTGCAGTGGCTGACTTAGTATGGCTCTTACATTGTTACACGGTGGCCAGTTGTTTGCTTTCTTCCCTGCAGACGTAAGAGTTTGGCAGATCGAAACTACACTTTCACCCCTTCTTCCGTTCTGATTTCCTTGTCTTCCTTTTTCCCCCTCTTTTCTCCTCCTCTTCCGCCTCTCCCTCCTCCTCCTCTTCCTCCTCTTCTCCTCTTCCTCTTCTCATCCTCCTCCTCCCTTCTTCTTCTTCTTCTTCTTCTTCTCTTCTTCTTCTTCTTCTTCTTCTTCTTCTTCTTCTTCTTCTCTCCTTCTCCTTCTCTTCTTCTTCTTCTTCTTCTTCTTCTTCTTCTTCTCTTCTTCTCCTTCTTCTTCTTCTTCTTCTCTTCCTTCTCTTCTTCTTCTTCTTCTTCTTCTTCTTCTTCCTTCTTCTTTCTTCCTTCTTTCTTCTTCTTCTTCTTTCTCTTCTTTCTTCTTTTCTTCCTTCTTCTTCTTCTTCTCTTCCCCCTTCCTTCTTTCTTCTTCTTCTTCTTCTTCTTCTTCTTCTTCTTCTTCTTCTCTCTCTTCTCTTCTTCTTTCTTCTTCTTCTTCTCTTCTTCTTCTTCTTTTCTCTTCTTCTTCTTCTTCCTCCCTCTTCTCTTCTTCTTCTTCTTCTTCTTCTTCTTCTTCTTCTCTTCTTCTTCTTCTTCTTCTTCTTCGTCTTCTTCTCCTCTCTCTTCTTCTTCTTCTTCTTCTTCTCTTCTCCTTCTTCTTCTTCTTCTTCGTCTTCTTCTCCTCCCTCTTCTCTTCTTCTTCTTTTTTTCTTCTTCTTCTTCTTCTTCTTCTTCTTCTTCTTCTTCTTCTTCTCCTCCTTCTTCTTCTCCTCCTTCTTCTCTTCTTCTTTCTTCTTCTTCTCTCTTCTTCTTCTTCTCTTCTTTCTTCTCTCCTCCTCCTCTTCTCTTCTTTCTTCTTCTCTTTCTTCTTCTCTTCTCTTCTTCTTCTTCTTCTCTCTTCTTCTTCTTTTCTTCTCTCTTCTTCTTCTTCTTCTTCTTCTTCTTCTTTTCTCCTTCTTCTTTTCTCTTCTCTTCTTCTTCTCCTTCCTCCTTCTTCTCTTCTTCTTCTTTTTGTTCTTCTCCTCTTCTTCTTCTTCTTCTTCTTCTTCTTCTTCTTCTTCTTCTTCTGACCACATTACCTTTTTCTTCCTGTTGTTATTTTTCTGCACTTATTCTCTGTAACTTGTATATGATTCTGTTCACTTTTTTTTCTTCCTTTCATGCCTTTTATTTTTGTCGTCTTTAATGTTCAACATATATGGTTTCCCCTGCACTTATTGAGTAGAAAAGATGAGAAGGAATTACCGTCGGACGTGTGTGTGTGTGTGTGTGTGTGTGTGTGTGGTGTGTGTCTGTGTGTTGTGTGTGTCTGTGTGTGTCTGGTGTGTCTGTGTTCTTTTTTTTGTTTGTTTTGTAGCAAGAGGGGCTTGGGAGGGGAATAGGAAGGCTAGAGTTTAATCAAGGGATGTTTTCTTTTTTTTTTCTTTTCCTTTGTTTTTGGTCAGATATGTTGAAGTAGACGATTAAAGGCTGCGTGCACACCATCAGATAAATCCAAGGCATGCGTTTATTTCCTTATGAAACAGGCCAGAAGTCAGTAT
Source organism: Conus ventricosus (assembly GCA_018398815.1). NCBI lineage: Eukaryota > Metazoa > Mollusca > Gastropoda > Neogastropoda > Conidae > Conus > Conus ventricosus. The sequence continues at coordinate 75,105,946 of CM031606.1, forward strand.
TCTTTTCAATAAATCATTTTTCTGATTCCTTCTTCAGCCAGTTTCCAAGACCTTTGAAGGTTGATAGAGTAGCGTATAATTGATGCCGAGGGTTCATGGAATCCGCGAGTTCAGTTCTTTGTCACAGAATTCAGCAGGGCAGTGTTTGCTGTTCAACGGCAGCAGTCTGTTAAGACAGAAAACAGAAAAAAGACAAGTCTGTAGAGACAGTAAACAAACAAACAAACAAACAGACAAGTCTGTAGAGTCAGAAAACAAACAAACAGACAAGGATACCATCAAAGCCACGCGTATTTTATACACGGTACCACAGAGATAAATGGATGTTCGACGAATATGTCCATTTGAGACACATAAAGAAGTCTTCACAAACATAAACAATGATGCACGGAACCAGTGATCCCTCGACGGCCGTCAGAAGAAAAATGGCAGCGTAAGAGAAATTTAAAAAATGGGGGGGGGGGGGGGGGGGGGGGGGGGGGGGGGGGGGGGGAAGAGAAGTGGAGAATTGAGGACAGTTCACACACACACACACAACACACACACACACACACACACACACACACACACACACACACACACACAACGCACACACAGAGGAGAGAGAGAGGAGAGAGAGAGAGAGAGAGAGAGAGAGAGAGAGAGAGAGAGAGAGAGGATGGGTTTTGGGGGAGTTAAAAAAAGTGAAGTGACTTTCTTCAACCACAAGTAATGCACGGCAAATCGTTAATGCACGCTGCAGTGTCTCATATGATACGACTATATAAAGATGAATTTTGGAAGGTATTTGAAATAACTCCGCCAGACAACACGGGCAAACGAATCACAAGACAAAACACGACGCGTCTCGGCCTCTTAGGTCTTCCTCAGGCCAGATAAGCAACACTCAGGACAACGAAAATAAATAACGAGCAAAACCACTTATCTCGTCAACTTCGGCACAAGACGGGCGTTGAATCTTCTGAAGACGGGCCTCAAATCACTCATTGCTCTGTTCTTTATGCCACTTGGAATACTCGTTTCAGTAGGGAATACGACTCTTGAACGAAGCCACTCTTGAATGATTGTACAACTGTTGACAGCAGTCATTCTTATCTGTCCACAACTCTTACTCCAAGCCACTTCTGTCTTTCCAGAACTCTTAAACGAAGCCAACACTGTCTTTCATCGACTCTTGAACGAAGCATCCTATCTCCGTTCAACTCTTGACTTAACCACTCCAATCTTCCCTACTCTTGAAGTAGCACCCTCTTGTCTTTCCACAAGGTAGCCATTTTGTTTCCACAAGTAGCCCTTGTCTTCACAAGTGCCATTCTTGTCTTTCCACAAGGTAGCCATTCTGTCTTTCACAAGGTAGCCATCTGTCTTTCCACAAGGTAGCCATTCTTGTCTTTCCACAAGGTAGCATTCTTGTCTTTCCACAAGGTAGCATTCTGTCTTCCACAGTAGCCATTCTTGTCTTTCACAAGGTAACCCATCTTGTCTTTCCTCATCTGTCACCGTGTCTCTTCGACCAATCAGCCCTTCCGTATCGCCATAGACATCGCCCGTTCCCGTATCGCCATAGACATCAGCCGCTTCCGTATCGCCATAGACAATCAGCCGCTTCCCGGTATCGCCATAGACAATCAGCCCTTCCGTATGCCTTAGTACCCATCAGCGCGCTTCCGGTATCGCATAGCATCACCCGCTTCCGGTTCCAAGACCAATCAGCCGATTCCGTATCGCCATAGACCAATCAGCCTGCTTCCCGGTATCGCCATTAGACCAATCAGCCCGCTTCCCGGTATCGCATAGACAATCAGCCGCTTCCTGTATCGCCATCTCCGACGGAGTAGAAGGCCACCGGCAGATGTTAGCGATGGTTTCAGCTGCCCTCAATAAACGAACGAACGCCACGCTCTCCATACACGGCGATCATTTCCAACGGTTTTACTTTTCAGTCTGGTCAGGCCAGCTGCGATTCCAGACAGCCTGTAAATACAATTTTGTGAAGGCTGTGTCAGTCTTAATACAACGTCTTTAAAGAGTGTTCAGTTTCGGAAAATCTCTTCCACCAATTGTGGCAGTTTGTGTTACGTGTTGACTTCTCCTCATAATTGTCTCTTAAATTAAACAATTAAAATGTTAGGCGTATATGTTCTATCATGAACACGTACAACGTCCTTGGAGTTCACACTGAAAGACGTGGATTCGGAGTATGTGAATAAGATAAACAGACTACAAAGGACATGGTCGAAAAGAAATAAAGTTGGATGCAAGTGGGGAAAAATCGGTAGAGCTATAAAATAATGAAGACCACCAGTTTGATTCAGTCACGAATAAAAGCAGTGACATGAATACCGTGTTAACATTTAAAGACAGAAATCTTCAGATGACGATAAGAACAAAGATAAACATGAAAGAACACCCGAATGACCAACAGAATTGTCAATGTTAATTGATCATCATTTTCTTTATGTAGTACGAAGGCAGATCCGAGACAGAGCACCCACCGGACTTGATTTTTTGTTTACCTATGTGTTTATTTCTATCTTTATTTGCAGATACAGGAAAAACCAGCTTCTGCAAGAGCATAATTTGATATATAAAGAAGCATCGTTTAGTTGATAGTAACTAGTGTAACTGTATGCTACTCTCAAGATACGTAATGAACTTGTCTGAAGGTATGTTTTGAACTAGTCTAGAGAAATATTTCAAAGTAATCTAAAGGATTGCATTGGCTGGAAGGGATACTGAAACTACTCAGGCAAGGATTTAGTAACTAGTCCCGTTTTAAAGTTACCTGGAGAGATATTTAGAACTAGTCTGGAGAATGTTTTATGGCAGTCTCGGGCATGTTTCAAACTCATCAAGAGAGATGTTTTGAACTGGTCAGGTGGGACGTTTTGAGTTGAACACAGATAGAATATTTGGAACTGTCGTGTACGTATGTGTGGGTGGGTGGGTGGGGGAGGTGGGGTGAAGACGTTGGTGTAAAGCGATACACCACACATTACCCATTTGCAGAAGGAACAGGACTTGTTTCGGAGAGATGACGTTTCCCTTTGATAACATTCACACTGGAAGCTGACATAGACGTTCCATTTCCTGTAGAAAAGGAACTGAAATGAAGCTAGGGGAGTTAGGTGTGCAGACTTTCTGAAACTTGTGCAGATAATGGCGAATGTATGAAAAGTCTGGAATCAAATATTCTTCAAGTTGACACGAAGCAGGAAACACAGAAGTGCCATCGTCTGAAAATACTTTTCACACTTATGGGAAAAGTTAACGTAATAAATGTACGTATCCATTACATGTTTGCGAAATTGTTGTGGCCACATTTCAACGAAATAATATTTAGTGACATTTCATAAACCTATATTGATGTCATTTTTTTTTCGTCCAATATTTTGACAGCGCTCATCAAATGTATGAAATCATCCTGTCGAAAAATCTTGCGCCAGCAATTCAGAGGGAGCTAGGTTGATCAGATCGTCATAAAGACATCCATCGAAGGAGACCCGGCATTGATGATGAATACCTTAATGGTGTTCAATAAAGACATGTTGAATACAGACGGGTCACATTACGCACTCAGCTCCCACCGACGACAATCCTGGTTTAGTCATGGAGCCAGTACGACTGATTATTCCCTTATGGAGAGAAAAGTCTGCTCATACGAGTTCAAGGACATGCCACACCTTCACTAACGCCAGAAGCCAATTCGCTGTGGGCTGGATGATACGGGAGGGACATGAGGTCACGGTTAATTAAAGAAATGCATGAAGGCCCACAAAAGGTGTGTACATTTACTTGCTTAAAAAAGTGCACTTCATGGAAGGAATGATGCAGTAACAATGAACAGATTTTGAGCACAACGAGCCAAAGGTATATAATGTACTCCGTGAACATTTTCTTGAATTAACATGTAAAGTTCTTTGTGCGTGTATGTTTGAAAGTGTGCATGAAAGATACCATGCTCTTGCGTTTTTTTTAATATTTTTTTAATTGAATGTGTGTATGTGTGCGCGAGCGCACAAACGCACATGCACTTATGTGCGCGCGTGCGTGCGTGTGTGTGTGTGTGTGTTGTGTGTGTTGTGTGTGTGTGTGTGTGTGTGTGTGTGTGTGTGTGTGTTGTGTGTGCGTGTGTGTGTGCGTGTGCGTGTGTGTGTGGTGTGTGTGTGTGTGTGTGTGTGTGTGTGTGATACAATGCACGCATGTATGAACGCGTCTCTGTACATGAGTGTACATCCATGCGTGATCGGCAGCAGTGCAGTGTCCCCTCCGGTGGGTTGCCTGTTGACGGCTTGACATTGACTGGTTCCTGTGGATTGCCTGTGCTTTAGCCGCGGCTGCCCGGGCCGGGCTGTAACTGTGGATGGGGTGGGGGGGGGGGGGAGGGAGGGGGGGTCAGAATGAGCGGCGTGGGTGCGGTGCCACTGAGGTGGGACAGAAGATGGGATAGCAACACACACACACACAAACACACACACACACACACACACACACACACACACACACACACACACACACACACACACACACACACATATATATATATAACCAATACAATGCGATTCCACACAGGAAAACGTAACGGAATTCCTGCAAATACAACGCAATACAATGGCAGCATCATAAAATACAGCTTCATGCAACACCATAAAGTGCAATACATCTGCAACACCACTCCTAAAGAAATAGGGAATAAGATGAACAAAACGCATCACGCAAAGTCTAGTCACTCTTCCATGACTGGCACAGGACAGTGAAGAGCCATATCACGTGAACGGAAAGTCCGCAACTCCCACTTTCTTCCAGACAGTTTACCACCGAGTACCTCGTCAACCGAACACTTGGACAGAGTCTGCCCACTCGATCCCTCCAGACTCATCTATCCCCCCCTCCCCCCCTCCCCCCCCCCCCCCCCCGCTCTTTGTAGATAGAGACATCCCATTTCGACCTAATTTCTCAGCTGGATTGCGTTGGCTGCACGTGCGTTGCATGACCTGGGCATTTCAGTGTAAGTGGGTTTTTGTGTGTCATGTTACACAAACTCATGTTCAGTGTTAATTAAAATAATGAATATGACCTTTTGCGCCCAGTAAAATAAACAACATACACACTTTGCCTGTAGCATCTTTGAAATAACGGCAGAGTGACAGAAGTTTGAGGTGATGAAGAAATACGCATAAAAAGCCATGGCAATCACATAAAAATAACTCAAACGGCGTATCCTACGAACTGTTCTGCTGGAGTATATTCTTAAGGATAAAAAAATTTTCTGGCCCCTAAAGCGTTTTATTAATCAAAAGAGTAAAGTTCCATAATCAATGAATTAATCATTTATTAACAAATGAACAGAATGGGCGCTCATTGCAGTTGTCAGTGAAGTCAAGGCATTTACTGTCAATATTCATGTGGGTGGCTGCAAACACAGAACTACGACAGGCACACATTCACATCGTATGTGTACTCGTAAGAACACAAGGTAGGATGTTGCTCATCACACATATAGGCGACTGCTTATACCTAACCACAACATACATCTGTTCCAATCATGTGTTTGCGTGTTAGAAAACAGAGTAGAATGAAACGAAAAATCTAACTTTAACAGGTGTTTTCACACATAATGCACTATATGCAAAGCCTGGCATTTATTGAACTGAAATTATTAATCAGCAGGATAGAATATCAAGAAGATAACAAAATATTAGGTTGTTTACAATATATTGAAAAGTACTTTCTGTCACGAAATACTTCATTTATTACACAAGAACTAAAAAAAACAAAACTTAAACAGAACATGGCTCCTGATGATGCAGGAAAAGACACAAAGCAGCGACCTTCTGTGTCCAAGTAACCTCTCATATCAACAACGGAAAATATAAAGATCCTCAAGGTGATTAGGACCAACACCAAGCCTGTATACCTGCTACGTTGCTCTTTAGGAGAGGTTGAAGCCTTCACCT
>CM031606.1:75116902-75131902 GCA_018398815.1 Conus ventricosus
GGTACATCCACTACTACAAAAACCAAAATCTACTTGTCCACGACCTAACCCTGAGGTCTGCCCTGACAGACGGTCTAGTTGGGCGTGAAGGGAGTGACTGAAACCTCACACGCCCCGCAAGAGACCACACAATAAATATTACGATACAACACCCCAATTTAATTCACACCAGCAAAATAAGCATTCCAACCCACACAACATGCACAATCACAATCACGCACTCCAAACTCGACACAACACCACAATCACAAATCAAGCACCATCCAACACCCACAACCTTGCACGATTATAAATAAACATTTTTCACAAAAAACGACGTACAACAATCACAATTAAAGCATTCCCAGCACATAAAACCTATAAACAATTAAAAAGAAACATATTCCAGCAACGAATCCCTTCTAACACCATGGAGTGCGACCACACCCCTGCCACTGTAATCTACTGGGAGCACCCTGACGCACTAGGAGCTCCGAACCGGGGTCGGTTCCCTCGCAGGGAGTCGCCTCAAAAGCCGACACCCTCGACTCAACAAACAGGCAGTGAAAGCGCGTCCCGGAGGGGGGGGGCGGGGGTGGGGGGCGGGAGAAACGTGGCGCTGTTACTGGAGGTCCCTGGACGGGGGTCAGGGCCGGGCCAGTAAATACGGCGGCCTCCTCAATCCATCCGCGGTCCCGACCAGGGCGAGGCCTCGACCAGCGCGTTGGCACCATCCCAGTCCGCGTCCCCAGCCAGAGTGTGGCCTCACCCGCACTTTGGCACCACCAAGTCCCGTGTCCCACAGCCAGAGCGTGGCCTCAAACCACACGTGGCAAAACCATCCATCCGAGGTCTCAGCCAGAAGCGTGGCCACAAACCAGCACTTCACCATCCAGTCCGTGGTCTCAGCCAGAGCGTGGCCTCAACCAGCACGTTGCACCATCCATATCCGTGGTACTCATCCAGAGCGTGCCTTCAACCAGCACGAGGCACCATCCATCCGTACTCCGGTGAAGCCCCCCGAAGGGTGGGGTGGGGGAACGTAATCAGGAGAGAGGTAGAAGGTAGGGAAAGGAAGAATAATGGAGAAGTTAAGAAGGGTACAGAACCCCGCCGTTCAGTACATTCTGACCCCAAGCTGTACAAAACTTAACAGCCACACTCATGATGGGCAGGGGAAGTCAACAAAACGCACACAGTAAACACCTATCGAATCAAGTGGTGTACACTAGGGTCTTCTCATCAGATGCAGGTAAAAGACAGCATTAAAATCATCAGTTATAAACAAATATGAATCAACTTCATCCCCTTTCTCTCACACAAGGCTTAACATTTACCTTCCATAGGAAATAAAACAACACAGCGACCATCGCTTAATAACAGCCCCACCTACATTTGCAAAATAATAATACAATGGCATAATTGTCACATTTAAAGCCACAATTAAAATAACATACAAATCTACCAACCACGCATCCGAACGACAACTCAACGTACTCACGCCCCATCGAACATAAAACTCGTTCTCCTACACACACAAACAGACGGTGGCCGAAGGATAATAGATCCCGGGCGAACGAGACAGGGCGGACGAGGCGAGACCAAGCAGTACCAACCCTGATCACCAGTTCTCTCTCCATCCCCACCGACAACCGCAATCACCATATGCAAAAACAGGAAGAAAGGCATTTTGGAAACACTTTTAGAATGGCCGTAATATGAATTAACCAGAGAAAAGGTCTCAAACAATATATCTCTTACAATTTCGAAAACAAAGAAATGGCGCAAAAGAGAGACTAAGCCCGACAAACAACACAAACCCAAAACACACAAACCACGAAACAGAAGCAAACCAGCTACCCGTGGGTGTACCAGAAGAGGCGGTCAAACGACACCTCACAGCCCTCTGACCATTACGAGAGGACCGAGTCACAGTTGCTGAAACAGAAGAAGCCGATTTCCCCCTCCATACAGGCCGACATGCAGGATTTGAAATTACCGACAGTACTAACGATGATACTTAGGAAGAACCAAGACTGAGCAGGCGCTCCCAAGACATCTTCCGCACGAGAGAAGAGCTAAACCACCCTCAGCAGAAGGCGGCCAACCTGTCCATGCTGCGTCAAAGAGAGAGCATGGACATACAAACTAAAAAGTAAATGAACACGTGCGACAGGTAAAATGACAGGCTAAGGGCCGATAGACAGCAAGTTCGAGAGAACGGTACCGGCCACACCGAGAACCTGCAGATGAAAAGCACGGCAGTGGAATTAGAGAGAGAGAGAAGAGAGTGAAAGCAAAACCGAAGTTGAGCTAAACTACACCAAGTGCACCCGCACCACAATCCATACATCAATGGACGGATACACAACAACAGCAACACAATAAACACATGAATAATTCCGCCACCCTAGATGGTCAAAACGTCAGAAGGCCTCGATACACTCGTGAGACAAACCCCCTTCTAAACAGCATCTGTTACTCTGAGATACAGTGCTCCTTTGAGAACCTTGACGCATGTGGCAAATTCACAACAATGGGACCGACCCATCACACCTGATTCTCGACAGAGTACAGAATCCAATACAAACATTCTACGATAGAAATCTAACAGGGAAAAACATAATACTACAATTATCAAAACAACAAAGCAAAACCTTCCAACCATAGAAAGTAACAATCCCCAAAAAAAAACCACTGGTGATTCACTACCGTTAACATCACTGAAGTGAAAACTGTCACAACACCAATACAGAGACCAAAAGGGGATATGACCCAGGTTGAGGGAATGTCCCTCAGACCGATTTTCCAATGTGCTGACTACGGAGCTCGCTACGATAGTCGCAACCGATATTACTGGCACCCTTGATATGACGGAAGTGAACCATAGACTCTCAAGCACCACTGTCCCAACCCATGAGTCCTACGACTGACTGCCGGAACAGATCCAGGTACTGAGAGGATGATGATCGCTCTCCATCACAAACTCCACGGCCGTAACCAGAAGGGGTAAAAAACTTCCTGAAGCCCCACAACGACTGCTAAAAAAACACTCTTGATCCAATCGTGAGTACCTAGCCTCGGCGTCAGTAGTTTTTAGCTCGCATAGCAAGCGGTTTGGAGTCCTTACCCTGAATCTTGTAGCAACAACAAGCCCCAATCCCCACCAGCAGAAGCATCAGTCCGCAGACAAAAGAAGACTTGGATCGGGGAGAGCCAGGACTGGGCGAGTAGCGAGGGCCCGACCTTCCAAGGCGACAAAAGCCTAGTAGGCAACTCACATCCCAAATCAGCCGTTCTAGGCTTACTTCCCCTTCGTCAGGTCAGTGAGGGCACTGGGAAGCAACCTTGCAAAGTCTGTGATGTAACTTCGGTAGTATCCCCGCAAGTCCAAGGAATACCGCCATTCCCTTTTGGTACCAGAGGTTAGGCACCTGCAACTTTGGTTCAACCAAGTCCTCCACCGGAGCAATCAAACCCCTCCGCAAATGATTCCCCAAAAGTAAATCTCTCCTACCAAGCAACATTTGGAAGGACAGCCGACATCTGTACCTCGCGCAGACGAAGGAACAAGACGACGGAGGAGCGAAACGTGCGAGCTCGAATCTACTGAGCTGATTAGCATGGGTCGTCCATGAAAATGTAACATATCTGGCGTATCAAGAGGGAGAAGCAAATGTCGCATGAACGTGAAAAGACTGAAAATTGCTCCGCAGTTTTGAGGCCAAATGGCATCACTTCCACTGCAACAGACCTCAGGTCGTCGTGAATGCCGATTTGGGTTTTGTCCACTCAGCGCATGGGAATCTGCCATTATCCCCTTCGCGAGATCGCACTCAGAGAAATAGTTGGCCCGACACAAGCTATCTAAGAAATTTGGTCGACAATCCGGATAGGTTTCAGCATCAAACCGAGAACCTAATTCGTCCGAACGGAAATCGATGCAGAACCTCAACTTGCATCCCTTCTTCCTTCTTACCGAGAAGGATGGGGGAAGAGTACTGAGAACTCGACGTTCAAATGACCCCCAACCACAACAATGTCCTGTCACCTCCTTCAGATGACAGAACCTGCCTGATAGTGAGCAGAGGGACCTGTTTTACCTAATTGGGGTCTCAGTGTCAATGCCAGTGTACATTCGCCAAGGGATAACTGTGCAGGGCCGAATCTGTAGAGCACGTCCCTGGAACTCTGGCACAAGCCGTGCAGTTGTTCGACTGTTCAGATGAAACAAAACATCCGCCACGACTCTTCCTCGACGAGAGGAACGGTGGGGAAGACCCTGAGCCACCGACACGGCGTAGCTCATCGCCACTCTCCCTACAACGACAGGTGGTGTCACCTGCCTGGCCCCGATTCCGTCGCACGTACGCACTTCATTGAGGTTGGCGTGATACAGGCGTTCCTTCCCACGCACACGAATACGGAAGTCCCAGACACCCACCCGACTTGCAGACCCACGAACGGACCCCAGCCAAGGCAAGCTGCCAGCTTGAGTTTTATCTTTAGGAAGGAGAAAGCCACACCTCATGCACCTGCCACAAACCACCGTTCAACACTGCGTCGTCATACAAACGCCTTGAATTTGATCTTGCCGACCTGCAAGTGATGCTGAGTCAAGCTGGCAAGTGGACAGCGATGCGGTTGCGTATATCGACCACATATCGACACTCCTCCACATGACAGAAGGTTCCACATCATCGTGGGTCCACATCTGCTTCAGGATGTGTGGGTGGGTCCTCGCACATTGTCTGTCCATCTACAGGAGTCAAATGGGGAAAACCGCATGCTTATCCTGTGGACTCCCTTAGGCGAACAGTACAGCAGAAGGAAGCGATCCCACTCCCGATGATGCTCTGCCAAAGGCGACGCACAACATCTTCTCTTCAACGACCCGTAGAAACGCACGACAAGGCCATTGTCCTGATCATGATAGGGTGACGTTGTTTACCAAGAGAATATTGAGTGCAAGTGTTAACCTCCCAGCCTGACTTCGGACAGAAACTAGGGTCCCCTGGTCCGAAAGGATCTTCTGGGCACGCCAGTGCCGTTCAAATCCAGCCAGAGAGCTTACAGCTACAGTAGGGGCAACGATAGTCTAAGTGGGACAGCCTCTGGGTATCGACTCGCAGATTCTACACTAACGAAAAAGGGGTTGGGGGGGTAGCGTGACCGCGAACGATGGAGAATAATAGGTCCCACAGGTCTACCCAACCTTGCTGAATGCACCCCAACCCGGTGGCACTGGACCCTAAGGGGAATCACGCTTCAAGCGACCCATAAGTGCGTTTTCCGTATGGCAGACATCGCAACTGCGGCTGTACTGCCAAACAGCGAGTTTTCATCCCAGGCCGAAGAAGTCTGTCTTACACGCTCGAGAGTCCGCTTTGAGCGCATATGACCTGCCATGGGGAATCGTGGGCCTGCCGGAGAACAGATTCACTCAAGCTTTGTGGAACAACAAGCTATCATGGCCCCACGATCTGCCCTGAGTGAAAACCCTAAAGAGGATCCCCATGTGGAGCATAAAGCTCACCATGGCGGTGGGCCGACTGAGTGGATGAACGATCCACAAGATGTCTGTAGGCGTATAGGACCTCCAAGTCCCTGCCTGAAGACGGTTAATGCTAGCAGGATCGTCCCTTGCCAGAACCTCGTCAGAGATCGCTGAAGAACAGGACTCAAATTCCTGTTTCCTGCTTCTTAGCTTGCTCGTGCGGTGGACACCCACACACGCCTGTACGGGCAAATCCGTATACACGGACTGACTGCGTCCGTCGCAAAGGTGATAGTATTCCCTAAGATAAGTGAATACAGAGGTCGCTCCACCGCGAGGCCCATACCTATCGCCACAGAAGTAGGGGGGTGAGATAGAAACGATTACAGAAAGGACCGGGTGGAGGGTCAAACCAGCCTCCAACCCGTCACACCAATCGAACACCGCCCCGCCGGGGCCTTAGGGAAACTAAACCCTAATCCACAAAAGAGTGTTGATGCTCCCGAATCCCTGATGGTGTCGACCATGATTAACCCAACCAACAGAAAGAAACACTGACACTCCTGTACCACCAGAAGCTATGGATTGGACCCCACGATAGCCGAGGCGCGAGATGCTGGAAAAGGACTAGCCCCCACTACTACCAGCGGCTTTAGGACAAACTTTCCTATGTGCCAGGACGACCACAAAGAAAACACAGTCGGTGGCGCCTGAAATCCCCGAGAACTTCCTGCCTTGTTCACACCCGTCTAGCAGATGTCTGCGCCTTATTGCCACTAAATCCTGTTGAGCTTCTCTCTCCGTTATCTTGGCGATGCCCAAAATCCCCTGCGAGCTTCAGCAAACACCTCAGCGAGTGAATCTCAGGCCTGCGAAAATCCTGAGGTGCTGTCTCGCCTACCGGATCCTCAACTCTGGGGACACGTGATTGGTGACTTTACTAGATTAGGATCAGATCCACCAGCTCCAACTTAGCCAACTGACCGCCAGTACCCTAGCGTTATTTTGCGCAGCCAATCACCAAACTGCACGAAGGTCTCGTCGTTATTCTTCTTCATGGACCAGAACTTCCACCTGTACGTCCCTGTGGGTAAGTGGAAACGCTTACCGAGCAACTGCATGACAGCATAAGACCACCTTCCATTTTAGAGTGAGCACCCACTCCCTTGCAGCACCAGATAATCCAGAAAAAAAGGTGCAAGCTTTTTGTTCCTCAGACAATTGGTATGAACTAGCAACCATGTCAAAATGCTCTAGGAACCTATCATGTCCACACTAGTCCTGAACTCTGGAAGCTTTAACTTTGGCCCAACTCTATCCCTGCCAGTGATTAAACCCCCTGACTAACCGAAGCGGGAGACGCGAAAGAATTTGTTCCATCTCCTCCCAACGCATAGCCTCCAGCCTGTCCTAGATCTTCTTCCCTACGATGTCAGCAGCCTCTTCCCTACGCCGATCCTCCTGTCTGGCGTCAGCTTCTTCCTTACGAAGTCCACCTGACGAAGCACCTCATCTCTGCGCAGCATAGCCTCTTCCCTATGCATAAACTCCTGTCTGTCTGACACCTCCCTCAGCTGGCGTCAGAGCCAACTAATCATATCCAACTCTTACCCTACGCCTGGGCCTCCTGCCTATCTAGCTCTTCCTACGCTCTTCCTACGGAGGGCCTCATCCTCATTCCGCTGTTGCTCTAAAAACAATCAGGACGATAGGGTGATGTCCTGGGAAGGAATTCACCTCGTCCGACACGGAGGACGACCCGTCAGACCCGCCCTTGGTCATGACCTTCCCATGAGGAAAGTCCGCCGGGGCATACTCCGATTCGAGGTGCACATGGAGAAAAGGGGGCTTGGTTACCTGCGACACAACAGAAGCCCACAGTTGCTTCGCTCACCTCTGACGCTTTCCGAGGCGGAAGTGTCCAGTCGGGGACTCAGCAGGAAAAATCCCCAGCGAAGAAGAAGTGAAAAGTACTTCTCGCTGACTACCTGCTACAGCACGGAAAATTAATATAATTTACCGTAGTCGAAGTACAGGTACTAAGTAGGGACTACGTAACAATTTGAAATACCTCTTCATCTCGACGCCCCGCGTCGCATACCACCAGCACCGGACGTTGCCCAAGACAACATATAACCTACAGTTATCAAAACCAGGGCCAGACAATACCTCCACTTGAAAAACAAAATAATTTAGGGTGTGATTGTATAAGTGTGATTGTGTGTGTGTCGTGAGTGCGGACAAGATCCGGCTGCTCCCACACAGGCAACACCGCCACTACAACATGACAACAGTGCGGTGGGGCTCACCGAAAAACAAAAACAAAACAAAACTATGTCCGGGCCAGCCCCCACACAGCAACACAACACCGCGCACCCACAGCACGAGCAACAGTGCGGTGGGGCTGGCTAGAAAAGAAAAAACAAACAAAACTGCGGACGGGAATCCGAGATAGGAAAAAAACAAAGTGACTACTAACTCCGATACAACCCCCTGTACTCAATACCCGGTAGAGCAAAAAAAAAAGCAAGAACTGGCTCAAAACACAACATGCAATTAAGACAGAGCGTCAACAGAAACGGCAAGACTTACGGCCGTACCAGCGTGAGTAACCTGGGGAAGGCGTGTCAGGACGCCGGTCGACACCCCCTCGTCGCTCACCTCTACCCCCGGTCATCCACCGGATGATTCCATCAGGCCACCAAGACTCCCTTCACGCTAAGTCACCCAGAGGCCAACCACCCACGAACAAACACGACACACTGGACTAAACATATACACAACAGACAAAACTAAACCGGTACTCCGCGAAAACGAAGATGACAGTAAGAGCCCTTTACAATCCCGTACGAGCCCCTTCACAATTGTCCACACCGGGACCCCTGGAGGTCTGCCCTGACAGGATCGGTCTAGGTTGGAGTGAAGGTAGTAGACAGACCTCACACGCCCCGCAAGAGACCACACAAAAAAGATTACGATACCCACCTCCATTTTTCACGAATACCAGCAAAATAAGCATTCCAACACACACAACATGCACAATCACAATCAAGCACCCAACGCAACATACACGCAACAAATCACAATCAAGCACGTCCAACACCCACAACATACTATTAAAAATAAACAATTTCACCATAACGACGTACACAATCACAAATACAGCATTCCAGCACATCTAACCTATACACAATTAAAAAGAAAAAAACATTTTTCCACATCGAACCTTCTAAACACCATGGAGTGCGTCCCACACCCCTGCCTCTGTCAAGTCATACTGGGAGCACCCTGTCGCAACTAGGAGGCTCCGAACCGGTCGTTTCTCGCAGGGAGTCGCTCAAAAGCCGACACCGCTCCGACTCACAAACAGCAGTGAAGAGGCGCGTCCCTAGGGGGGGGGGGTGGAGAAAACGTGTGGCGCTGTACCTGGAGGTCCTGGACGGTGGTCAGGGCCGGCCAGTCAAGACGGCGGCCTCCTCAACCAGTCCGCGGTCGCCGACCAGGGCGTAGCCTCGACCAGCGCGTGGCACCATCCAGTACCACTGGTCCCACCAGAGTGTGGCCTCACCAGCACTGGCAACCATCCAGTCCGTGTCTCAGCCAGAGCGTGGCCTCAACCAGCACGAGGCACCATCCAGTTCCGTGGTCTCAGCCAGAGTCTTGGCCTCAACCAGCACGTGGCACACCAACCAGTCCGTGGTCACGCAGAGCGTGGCCCTCAACCAGCACGTGGCCCATCCAGTCCGTGGTCTCAGCCAGAGCGTGGCCTCAACCAGCACGTGGCACCATCCAGGTCCGTACACCGGTGAAGCCCCCCGAAAGGGGGGGGGGGGGGACTAAGCTGGAGTAGATGAGAAATGGAGTGGAAGAAGAAGGAAGGAGGGAAGGAAGAAGGTACTGGAACCCCCCGCCGTCAGTACAGTCTGACCCATGCTGTCAAATCTTAACAGCCACTCGCATGATGGGCGAGGGGAAGTCTACTAAACGCACACAGTAAACCATCGAATCAGGGGTGTTCACTAGGTCTTCTCACACGATGCAGGTAAAAGACTGCATTAAATCAACAGGTTATAAAACAAATATGAATCATCTTCATCCTTCTCTCACACATGCTTAACATTTTCCTTCCTTAGGAAATAAATCAACACAGCGACCATCGCTTAATAACTGCCACATTTGCAAATAATAATTCAATGGCATAATTGTCACATTTTATAGCCACATTCAAAATAACACAAATCTCCAACCACGCATCCGAACGACAAATCATGCGTACGCACGCCCGCGAACATAAAACTCGTTCTCCTTGCACACACAAACAGACGGTGGCCGAAGGATAAGAGTCCGGCGAACGTGACAGGGGCGGACGAGCGAGACCAAGCAAGTTCCAACCCTGAATCACCAGGTTCTCTCCCATCCCACCGACTTACCGCATCACCAGATGCATAAACAGGAGAAAGAATTTTGGAAACAATTTAGAATGGCCAGGTTAAAGATTGAATTAACCAGAGAAAAGGTCTCAAACAATATTCTCTTACAATTTCGAAAACAAAAGAAAATTGCGCAAAAGAGAGAACTAAGCCGACTAACAACACAAACACAAACAAACAAACCACGAAACTGATGCTTACCAGCTACCCGTGGGTGACCCAGAAAGGCGGGTCAAACGACTCTCTCTGCCCTCTGTCCAGTCGAGAGGACAGAGGCACAGGTGCGGAAACAGAAGAAGCGATGTCCCCCTCCTACAGGCCGACTGCAGAATTGAAAGTACCGACTGTACTTTCGATGATACGGTGAAGAACCAAGACTGGAGCAGGCGCTCCCAGAGACATCTTCCGCTCGAGTGAAGAGCTAACCTCCCTCAGCAATGGCGGCCAACATGCCATGCTGCGTCACAGAGTGAGCATACTTCAAACTAAAAGAAATGAAGCACGTGCGACAGGTAAAAAGACAGGCGAGAGGCCGATAGACAGCAAGTTCGAGAGAAAGGTACGGCCACCCGTGAACCTGCAGGATGAATAGCACGGGCAGTGGAATTAGAGAGAGAGAGAGTAGGAGAAAGCAACCGAAGTTGAGCTGAACTACACCAAGGTGCAACCGCACCACAAGCCACATCAAGGGACGGATACACAACAACGCAACGACAATAAACAAATGAATAATTCCGCCACCCTAGATGGGTCAAACGTCGTAGGCCTCGTGACAAACTCGTGACACTACTACTACTACTTCTACTACTGCTGCTGCTGTGCTGCTACTACTACTACTACTGCAGCTGCTACTACTACTGCTGCTGTTGCTGCTGCTACTGCCATATCTCTACTACTACTACTTCTGCTACCAACACTACCTCCATCACCACTACCACCATTACCACCACCACCACCACAACTGATGATTCCAATAATGAAATAATAGAATAGAAAGTATAAATCAAAATGAGAATTTTAAAAAAAATCAAAACAGCAGCAGCAGCAACAATAACAACAACAATCACAACAACAACAACAACAACAACAACAAACAAACAACAACAACAACGACGACGACGACAACAACAACAACTACTACACCAGAACCAAGCATCTAACAAAGCCGAAAACATGAGAGGCAACGCTTACTCAACTCGCATGCAATGAGTGCGTGCCACATGCTCACGTTTTATATCCACTTCTTCTTGCATTTCACAACTGACACTCGCAGCGGGGATTGCTCTCGCCAGTTCTTCGGTATTGGGCTTTCTTCCTCTGGGGTGAAAAGTTCACACCAGTGATGACGTTCAATCAGACACGTTGATACCAATTTCCCTCTTCTTAACAGACAGATCACGGCATCTTCTGAATGTGCACCGTCAAAACATTTCACATCATTTTATGATATTATTTCATACAAAATTCGCAATGTCTTATTACATTTGATGCATGTACGTAGAATTGTTTCCCTGAACTGTGCCCAAGTTCTCTCATTTTGCCATTGGTGAAATACTGAATACGTATACCTTTATTTTTTTGTGGAGATCTGTTACTGCAAAATAAGTCTGGCTGCTTATTTCCTGCTTTGTATGTTATACATTCCCATAAGTGATATTTGCAAAATAATATGTATATATAAACATTCTTAAACTGGATTTATCAACATTTTCATGCATGATTGGATCTCCTTTTGTAGAAATTGCCGATCTTGAATTAAATGTCACGTAGTATTTGTTACAATTTCTTTAATATCATGTAAAATTGGTCTGCCTTTTTAATGGTAAGAAATCATGATTTAAAAGAAAAGATTTCATTTTAAAATGTTACAAATATTGCTGAAGATATACACATGCACATTAGTGGCCTTTACCATTCGTGTGCGCTCCATGAATACAATAACTGGAGACATCATACTGATGTTTATGGTTGAAAGAATTTTGGTCATGCTAACGCTTGTAATTGTCACGATAATATCAGTTTGAATGGCTACCAAAGATGTGCGCATGAACGCGCCTACACGCCTGCTCTCTCTCCTCTCTCTCTCTCTCTCTCTCTCATCTCTCTCTCTCTCTCTCTCTCACTCTCTCTCTCTCTCTCTCTCGCACGCACGCACGCACACACGCACGCGCACACACACACACACACGCACGCGCCCACACACACACACACACACACACACACACACACACAACACACACACACACACACACACACTTACCATATGTGGATGCTGTGTTATTTAAACTGTTCGGCTTGGTCTCGAAGACAAATGAGGTCTCAGAAACTAAAAATTTGAAATAAATATTTCATTAATATATGAAGAGAGCGTTGCAACATTTTCCCCTTCCCTGATATATTTTGTGCCATTTGTTCATAGTTAAAGAAAACAAAACGTGACTACATGCATGTCTTTACTTTACACCTTTTGGGCAAATAGTGTTCACGTAAAATCTTTACCACACCTAACCTTCAGTTGCACACAATTCTTCATGCTTTTTATACAATGACACATCTTAATCTGGATATATCTTTCCCTGAATTCCATTCTTTATTGAATAATCGGCCAGAAAAAAAAAAGTTTTAGATGCTGCATCAAATGCCCTTTCTAAATCAGAGGAAGGTATGCATAAGTTGCGCTCCCACGAGATCTGCAAACTGGATACAAAAATGTGACCAACTGATTAATAGCTGAATAGCCTCTCTTAAAGTCTACTCGCCGTTCACCAAGAAGATTGTAGTGTTCAGCCCACTGCTCTAAGACTGATTTGATTTCAGAACTACATAACTTACAACTTTTTATCACAAAATGATAAGCCCTCATTATCGCCTGGATCATTCATTTCATCTTTCTTAAATAATAACTTTATATAAACGATTCTGAACGGTTGACAGGAAGTATTCCTTCGTCAAAACGAATAATTGATCACAGCGTTTCCATCATCTTAAAGTAAGCTAAATTTTACCATTAGTGCCTCTGTTTTTTTTTCTTTCTTTTTATATTGTAATTGTAGATAGCACCTGTAAGCATGGGGCACTGGATGGTCGAAACAATATGCATCTCTATCACGATGAGTTTTCTTCTTTCCTTTTTTCATCTGTATCTTTTACTGGAAGTTCTTTAAAGTGTTAACACCAGTCGTTAGAGAAAACCGATATGTGCATCACGTTTTCCCGATTTTTTTTCTTCTCAATGCTGACACAACTTTCTGCCACAACCGTGACACGCTGAGACGCACTATTTTCGGTATTTTACAAAAAATATACAGACAGAACCAAACCGAATACAACAATAAGTATTATGTTTTTGAAAACTTCAAATCATGTTTTTACAAAAAGAGATACTACAGTCCTGTGCTCAGTACACACTTCACTCGCCACTGATTTGAAAAGTGTAGGCAAACAGCTATCAGCAAAAAATTTTTCTCCACGTAAGTATGGATGAAAAATCAATATGATCATAACTGTAGTCAACACAATGTGTAGCAAACACATAACAACAATATATCTTTCACACACACACAGCTGTGTGCATGGTCTAAACCTCAAACAGAGAGCTACTGTCACATTTTGAAGAAAAAAAAAATGCAAAAATTTCAGTATCATTTGGTATGTGCAACTCACCATCACCTCATATCCTCTCTGTCCGATTCGGCAAGTTCGGAAAACAGTTCGGAAAAGTTCGACAAGTTCGGAAAACAGTTCCAATTCTTCCTTTGATCGTTCTTCCATTATTCTTTCAATTACTTCTTGAAATAAGATGCTTCTGTTCGCTACGACTCGCTGACGCTTCGGTGCCGACAACATGATGAACACGGGCAGCCAGAGTTATCTCCAGCTATCCCATAATATGAGCGAAAAAGTAGAATCAAACGCGAGATATACACCAAGGAGAGTACCACCTAATAGAGGAGATCCTCAGCTTTCTGTAGATACGATTGTTTCCCTTAGACCTCACAGCTGCATGTGAAAATTCGAGTAAATCGTCGATCACCTGGCGGGCGACGCGTCAGTGCGAAGCACTCAACCCATCGCCCGCCAGGTAATCGACGAGGCACCAGTGAACAGAGTTGAGTAAGTTTAAAAACAAATCAGAGTTATGATTGTTCTCCTTGGTCTTCGTCCTAAGGATTCTTTTGAATCCTTGGAACTTTACGAAAACAAGTTACTATCTTTACAATCTAACGTGTTTTTAGACATGTTAGGGTCTTTTTTGTTTTTGTTTTTTGTTTTGCTGGATCTTGTAGCATTCCTTAAAAAAAGCAATCATTGTTTTCCGTGTTATTTAATCTTATTTGTTTTCCGATGCACTTAGCTTGGTCTGTTATACAAGTATTAGGCGTATCTAAAACGGCGTTAACATCTTCATCGTTCAGGTCAGCAGCTTCACTTACTTTTAGCAGTGCATGTTGACAATTGATTAGATCAAGAAAATTATAAGCACATTCGTCTTGTCATTTATATATTTCAATAATGGTGTCTCTCTCTTCATGGCTTCTCCACTTCGTTTTTCTATAAGGGAGATAATGTAGAATACCAAAGGGAGTTGTCGATAATTTTTTTTCCTTTTTTTCCCCCTGTGTGTGTTGTGTGTGTGTGTGTGTGTGTGTGTGTGTGTGTGTGTGTGTGTGTTTCGCGGCCACAGAAACTACTCAATATATTGATAAGACTACACACACCATAAACACCTGCAAGATAATAATTCACACTGTCCCTTGTCTCTGAAATACATTTCAACAACCTTCACGGTTGCTGTTACACGCCCCATTTTGAAGTGCAGAGATCTTACACACACATAATTATTTCAGAAGAAACCTTTACCTGTTCAGTGATGTGTCTTTATAACACATGCTAACAAATGTTTTCTCGTGTAAACTGAATGGACATCTACCTGCTGATCAGATCTTCAGTTCAAAATAAACGCATATCAGGCAAATGGAATTCTTGACAAACACTAGAAATTCTGCTGCTCAGATCTCCTAACGCAGGCGAATTGAGTGCTATCTCAGAATAAGTTTCCCAAATCACTTACATCATTATTGATCTTATGGAAAG
>CM031606.1:75134402-75144402 GCA_018398815.1 Conus ventricosus
TGAGCAGCATTATCTAAACCCCATAACTCAGCCCCATACTAAACCATTGGTTGAATTTGTGTGTCAAATAACTTTAAATATAAACTAAGAGAATTGCATTTCAGCTTAGACAGTTTCTGTAGAATGCACAACAAAGCACTTTTAGCTCTACTCACCAAATCCTGACATGCAACAGAGAAACTCAGTCTTGTGGAGAAATAGATTCCTAAATACTTATACGCATTCACAACAGTTAACACAGCCCCATTGTAAGTCCATCTCTCTCTTGCTGCCAAGTAACCACCCTTCCTAAATACAACTATATTAGTTTTATTCATGTTTACATTCAAATGCATGCTGATGCTGCCTGATACAAACTATTAAGTTGTGTCTGTAGACCAATTACAGTTTCCGATATCAACGCTATATCATCTGCCAGCAATAGAAAACAATTCACAGTCACCTTGGGAAAAAGTAGCACCATGTCCCCCCTTTTCTGATCACTTCTAAGGCTAACTCGTTATGAATAATGAAAATAACACAGGACTAGTTACATCACCTTGTTTTACCCCCCGAGTACAATTTATATAGTCAGTTAGTTTTGCTCCACATCGAATTCTAGCTTTAACATTTGTGTACATATTACGAATACGTCTAAATAGCTTGCCTTTAATTCCATTTTTTAAAAGTATAGGCCACAATATATTTCTATCTACAGAATCAAAGGCCTTTTCAAAGTCAATAAAAGCAACATATAATTTGCGATTAAAGGAGAACTGTTTCTGTACCATAGCTAATAATGTAAACATATGATCAATTGTAGAATATCCTCTTTTAAATCCTGCTTGGTATTCGCCTGTTAGATTAAGTTCTTCAACATACTCTTGGAGTCTATTGTTAATAATTGTGCTGTAGATTTTACTGCTTGCGTCACAAATTGAGATACCTCTGTAATTCCCAGGGTCATTTACATCACCTTTTTTGAAAAGAGGGATTACTACAGACTCTGTCCACGTCTCTGGAAATATGCCCTTATCAAATAGTGTATTAAATATTTTTCACAAAGAATTCAGTGACACGATTTCCAGATGTTTTTAGCATTTCCCCAACTATACCATCTGGCCCAGCGGCTTTATTATTCCTTAATCTATGTATTGCTAACATAACCTCTTCCTTTAATATAGGTCGATTCATTGAACTAAAATCCTCTCCTTGTTCATTGACATCATCATGCGCATCCTCATCATTTTGTTCTAAACAATTGTCTTCTCTTTCGAGCAAACTTTTGAAGTGTTTATACCAGTCATCAGTCGTTATGTTATTATGAGGCTGTTTTCTTTATAGGAGATCTTTTTAAACATTGCACCAGAACTCCTTCTGATTGTGTACAGAGGCAACTAACTTCTCAGTTAAGAACTCGTTATATTCTTTTTCTTTCCTTTTTAACAGATTTTTATATTCTCTTCTTGCTCTGCAATAGGCATCACTATCTACTCGTTCTTTGGAAGTTAGAAATATTCTCAGTAATTTCATAGCATTTGTTTTATTATCTTTACATTCCTTGTCATACCAATCACTGTTTTTTTCAGTAGCGTTTAAACTGATTTTCTTTTTCATACAGCTTCCAGAGTTTTTGATATACTCATTAAACACATTCAAAGCATCGTTACAGTTATGACTAATGAGATCAATAGCACGATCGAGTAATGCCAACCCTTCAGAACAGTTAAGAGCACAAATATATGACTGTTCCATATTACAGTTCCACACATATTTTTCAATGAACTCATCTGTTTTATCTATATTTACACAAATAGCATTTTTCTCCGAAAACTTGAAGTGAAGCCTACAGGTAAATGATCTGATTCTAGCCTCTCTGAAACCATTAATTTGCAAGAAGAAACAACGAAAGGAAAAACTCCTTAGACAATAAAAAGTAATCGTTGACACTATTGCCTGAATCGGATATATAATAATAATTTCCATCGAAATCTCCATCGCATAAACCATTAAGAATGTATAAACCAAGTGCAGTACACATACTCAAAAGATATTTTTCCATAGCTGTTAAGTACGTGATCAGCTGATCTTCTTCCAGAAAATACAGAATGACTACCAACGTTAACACCAAAAATCATCACTGTCGTTTGGTATGTCTGGAGAGATGCTAGCTGTTCTGCTGTTCAAATCACCGATAACATTACATATACATCTTTATATTCAAGCATGCAATCAAAAATACATTCTTCCAATGAACTTACGCCATTGCCAATGTCAAAGTGTACATAGTAGGGCGAACCCTCTGGTGGGACATAGGAACAAACATACAAAACATCTTCTGTAACACCAAATAAACATTTGTCAATCAGGAATACAATTACGTTGGGATGGTTCACCCTCGATTTTCACGTACAAACGACATCAGTTCATTTCTTATTAAACAAATTATACCCCCAGAATGTCTGCCCTGCCTCGTGAATTGATAGCAGGTTTTCTGAATACGGTGTATCCAGTAAAAACACACAATTGGGCATGTTCAACAAACGTTTCAACCAAGCATATAAAGTCAAATTCAAACAAGAAAGAAAGGAAATCTCGACAATTCAGTTTGGAAAGAAGACCATTGACATTCCAGTGTAAGAAGGAAACATGTTTTATATCAGTTTTGTTATCTGTACATACATCGTTACCTCTGTTATGTGTGCATGTGTTAAGAGAGACACTCTGTGATGCCATCTCTGTAACATTCTGTGACACTGTCTCTTGATTTCCGTAGTTTTCTCTTCTTTCTAAAGACAGGTTCTCTTCATGCAGGGTTACATGATCAAAACAGTCAACATCTGCATCAACATCACATGTTTTCATTAGAGACATATCCTCCATAAAAAAGTGAACAATCATGATTTGTATGAGTAACATAATCTTTGTTTTGAGATGTCCCCTCATAACCATTTGAACAATCATCAGTCGTGGCAGCATTATGATAATTCTTTTTAGACGACCCCTGATCACAACTTTCAATAACAACACCGTCCCCTCAATGAATAATTATCAGCATCACACAAAGATCTTTGCTCTATTTTTTCTTTCTTCAGATTGATTGTCTCCCAACACATGCAAAGGTAAGTCACAACCACATTCATTCAGATGATCAGTATTATGTACGGAGGTAACATTTTTATAAAACAGATCAAACTTTTCACTTCCCCCCCCACCCCCGACCTCTCAAAAAACCGGTTTTAACATTTCCAGTCAATGCATCCTTCACAGTGACAAGGTCACGTTCCTTATTTCTGTAGTTCCGTGTTGCACGATTACATTTTACAAGACTGGGTGATTTCACCGGGGTCACCACGGCTGGCCACCCCCCTATTTGATTTCTATCAGGTTCTGTCCATCGCCAAGTCCGTATTTTTTACCGTCTATTAGCAGGTGGTCAAAAACCATTATAGCCCGTTTTCCGTCGCTGCGTGCCTTCTTCAAATGCGGGGTCAGCTGCCTCTAACCTCTCTGACACGCAAGGAAAAGTCCTCACCGATAAAAATCTGACCACCTTTCAGTCTGTATTTGGCTTTCAGAATCTTCTCTTTTCTCTTTGAAGAAGGTGCACCGTGCTATGACAGGAGAGTTCGGTTTGGCATTCAGACGATGAACACGGTCAAAATGAACGTCCCCAGTTAAGTTTAGCTTGTCCACGATCAAGTCTTTCACCACACCTTCACACTCTGATGGAGTTTCATTTCACTGCGATGAAGTCCATAGAACATTAAATTATTCCTCTTGGAACGTCCCTCCAGGTCATCCGTCTTAAAGTTCCAATTCCTGCACCTTCTTCCTCAGTCTTCATTGTTGCCACGGAGATCGTCATTCTGGCACCGTAGATCTTCAACCTCCTCCTTTAGGGAACGCATCTCTTCCTGCAGAGTAGAAAGACCGTCATGGATATCCCTGATGTCGCCCTTCATCTCGTCGAACTTTAAGTCCATGGACTGGAGAAAGGACATCAGTTCCTTGTTGGAGGGTCCTTCGGCAGGGGTCGAAGCTCTGGGGGTGCTGGTGGAACGCTCCCAGTGTCTACACTAGCTCTGCGTCCGGCACTCGACAGGTGCTCTGGCGCTGAGCATTCTTAGCTGGTCCTGGGTTTTGTTCAATGTCTCCACACTGCAGCAGAAAACTCCCCAGAACAAAAGCACGAGGAGGCAACCTACGGCGACACCGCCCGCTGTGGTTTTCATCTTCAATGTCCGAACGGTGAATCGCTTCCTCACTCGCTTCAACATAAAGGCGATGTATACCGAGTGAAAACAGCCACATCTCACTCGAAAATCGATACTGGAAGACGGCATGGTACTTCATACAACTGTATGCAAGATCTTACAAGCAGAAGTTTTCTCAATCCGGCGTAATTAAAGAATTAATTGGGAGCAACTACATAACAACCTTCACCTCTAAACACAGTTCAGGTACCCCCAGAGAGAGAGAGAGAGAGAAGAGAGAGAGAGAGAGAGAGAGAGAGAGAGAGAGACAGACAGACAGAAGACAGACAGAGAAAAAGAGAAAACAGAGGGACAGCAGAGAGGAGAAGAAAGAGAGAGAGAGAGAGAGAGAGAGAGAGAGAGAGAGAGAGAGAAAAGAGAGAGAGAGAGAGAGAGAGAACGAACGAACGAACGAAATGATTCATTGCTTTAAAGCAGTACAGCTTCCTTAGCAATTCGAGTTGATCCACCATGATAGAAATAAACGCGGTACATGTTCGTCTGACATGGAAACCATGACAAACTTGTCCTTTTTTCAAACACAGTTCTGACATCTTTCATGTCACTGGTAAGGCACTGGTCACGATGATTCCATCTGAGGCGTGAGTCTTGAGCCCAGACTGTCACCCCAGGTAGAACAGGATCAGGCCATGCAGCGTCTCCAGCGTCCGGGCAGCACGTGCCTGGATGTCAGCGTGGTGTGTTCTGCTGACACGTTTTCCTCGGCGGAGACTGGCCAGTTTTCGTCCGCTCCTCTGTCAACATGTGTCTGTCATCTTGTTTGACAAACCAGAACGAACAGTCACTGTCATCTGGCGTACACGGAACCTCCAACACAAGATCGTCCGATTCACAGAGTAATATGTCTGATCCACTGGAACGATCAAGAGCGATTTTTCTGAATTACTTGTTTCTGCTCTTGTCTCTCAAGTGTCTCTGGACAGATTTTTCGTCAGAGTGGCAACATAACGTTTAATGACACTTGTACTGAAACCTGCACGAGGTTTTCATAGACCGGCTCGATGTCCGTGTCAGCTGGTGGAGAGAGGACAGAGCTATCGATGTACTCACATGTTTCACTATCGTTCAGGCGCAAAGTATCATTCTCCGATCTTACTGGATCATCCAAACTAACCGCATGACTCGAGTGTGTAGCCACTGTGTGTTCTGTTTCTGGGTCATGTTCACACAGGTTTTCAAGTCTTGCATCGGTCGAAGACGGAGTGTTCAAAACAGTTACAGTAGCTTCATCATGTTGTCCACTTGCCTGTCACTCTTGCTGCTGTCGGGCTCTCTGCTGGTCACGTCGGATCTGGCTGGGAGGTTTTTTCCTGTAATACTGAACCTGTGTCTTGCGGTTCAGAACAGGATCCGCCATGTTTGTTGACATTTGGAAAGCGGCCGGCTTGAGGCGCAAACAACCACAGTGTTTCACCTTCTGCAATTTTCCAGCTCGTGACGTTATTGTCCGTTAGCAGGGCGTTCAGGGTCGTCTCCACAGCTACTGGTAGTCCAGAAACTGGCATGTTTGCGAGGAAATTCGTCAAATTTATCGCAGATCAATCAGTGTGCGCCCTGTTGCTTCTGCTCACGTCACGTGACCCCCCGAGAGAGAGAGAGAGAGAGAGAGAGAGAGAGAGAGAGAGAGAGGGGCAGTTAGACAGACTAACAGACAGAAAGGCAGAGTTTTTAGCTGTGAAGGTTCGATCTACAAGAGATTAGACAGGACTTTTTTTTCAGCTGTGTCCTATCAAGGCATAATTATTTAATACTCTCAGACATTTCCCTGAAAGATGCTTTAAAAAGACCTTATTCTTGTCTTTACCCCCCTCTCCCTCCCAGGTCAGTTTTCTTCACCTCCTCCATCTTCTTCAGCTCGTTTCTCTTCTTTTGCTTGTTTTTTTTTTTTCCTTTTTTTTCTTGTAGATTTCGAAAACCTTTTTACCCGTTTCTCTTACACGATCATCATAGTCCCTGTGTCCTTCTAGTGAATCGTATGCAAAATCTACGGTATGCAACTTTCTAGTTTCAATCGATGTAGCCAAATACCTGGGTAGGCTGAATCAACACCAAGGATTTGTAATGATAAACGGGTGCCAGCCAGGGTAGGGGTACACCGTCCGGAGTTCTGAAGTCTTCGGTTCTTTCAACATACTGGTCAAACCCAGCCGTTCCGTTTCTTTTGGCAGCAAGATCATGTTCTTCCCTTTTGCTGTAGTAGTACACGTCTTTTCTCAGGCAAGGTGACGTGCTGTGTCATCGACGACCCCCATCACTGGATCTGGTTCTGGGCAATCATCCAATCAGCCACATACACTGTTCCTTTCCCTGACCGCAGCCTGGAGGTACGTTTTATTAGGACAGAATGATTGCAGAAGTTAGAAAGTGAACCCGATTCTGCTCCTCCTGTGACTTCTCTTATCCATGGATTGTGCGTGTTGAAAGAAAAATAAAGATGAGGCACCCCTGTCTCAAAGGGTATTTGAAATGCGCTGATTCAAGTACAGTATCTCGTGAAAGGATGGTTACAGACAGACAGGCAGACAGACAGCAGACAGACAGATGGATAGATAGATAGACAGACAGATTGACAGAAAGATACATACGTACATGCATACATACATTCATGCATATGTACATACATACATACATATTTACATACATACATACATACATACATACATACATACATACATACATACACACCCTAACTTCGAAACACGCATTACTGTACAGACACAGACACAGACACACACAGACACACACAGACACACACAGACACACACACACACACACACACACACATACACACACACACACACACACACACACACACACACACACACTAATGCTTTTACACAAGCAAGCCCACATGGGCAAGCACGCATTTATATATACACGTGTATACTCGTACATGCACATAATACACACACATGCATATGCATGTGGTATACGCTTGCACGTAAACACATTCATATATACACACACGCAGCGCTTGCACTCTCTCTCTCTCTCTCTCTCTCTCTCTCTCTCTCCTCTCTCTCTCTCTCTCTCTCTCTCTCTCTCACACACACACACACACACACACACACACACACACACACACACACACACACACACACACACACACTTATGCTTATACACAAGCAAGCCCACATAGGCAAGCACGCATTTATATATACAACGTGTATACTCGTACATACACATAATACACAACATGCATATGCATGTGGTATACGCTTGCACGTAAACACATTCATATATACACACACGCAGAGCTTGCTCTCTCTCTCTCTCTCTCTCTCTCTCTCTCTCTCTCTCTCTCTCTCTCTCTCTCTCCTCTCTCTCTCACACACACACACACACACACACACACCACACACGCACACACGCACGCACGCACGCACGCACGCACGCACGCACGCACGCGCGCGCGCGCACACACACACGCACATGCACGCACACACACACACACACACGCACGCACACACACACACACACACACGCACGCACGCACACACACACACACGCACGCACGCACGCACGCACGCAGCACGCACGCACGCACACGACACACACACCACATATGGTTCTCTTCAACTCTGGGTATGATTCTTAACCTCTACCCTCTTTTCAAATAAATGGAATGCCACTTGAATATAAGAAAGTTGTTAAAATTTCTAGGAGTAAGCCTGACTTCTAAACTGAATTGGAACTACCATTTGGAAAATATTCTGACAAAAGCCAGAAAAGGATTAAATTTATTAAAAATGACAAATCGACAGTCGTGGGGAAAAGATAGTAAGGTACTTATTCATTTAGCAACTGCGCTTGTGAGATCAAAATTATCTTACGCTCAGGAAATATTCTTTTCAGCTCCAAAATATTTGATAACAAAGATGCAAAGCATCGATAGTAAAGCTTAAGATAGCTCTCGGTGTCCCTGACCATGCCTCAACACTGAAAACCTACACAGAAATAGGAATTTTGCCCTTTACCGAAAATATGAAACTTGCTTCAGCAAAAATATATATTAAGGAGTCATTCAACGCAAAATTCATGTATCAAGGAAACTGGTTTAAAATCAGAAATACATTTTCCAAAGCGAGCACAGAGTTTTGACTCTGTAAAAACTATAGGCTCCTATACGTCCCAATTATTTACAGATGCTGGTGTTGAACCCCAAACAGTAGCTCCTCAAACGAGTTACAGTAATATTCCTCAATGGGAGCTTAGTAAGGCTAATTTCGATATTAATTATACAGATTTAAGGAAAAGTGATGGGACCATGCTGCCAACATATGTCAAGGCACATATAAACGAAAATTATATAAATCATCTTAAAATATATACAGACGGTTCTCTACTTGAAAACCAATTATCAGGTGCTGCATTCATTATTCCATCATTAAAAATAGAGAAATCGTACCACATTGGGAAAAATTACGCTGTATTCACAGCAGAGCTAATTGCCATTATTATGGCACTGAACTATCTTCTTTGTTTTCCATATTCCATATTTCAAATATTATTTTGTGTCGATTCAAAATCTGTCTTACAAGCTTTAAAATATTCTCATACAAGAGTGAGAGGAGAAATGATATCTGAGATATACCATTTAATTAATTTTTTGTCTTTACGTGGTTCTTCTATTGACTTTTGTTGGATTCCATCACATTGTGGTTTAGCAGCAAATGAAAGGGTTGATCGGTTAGCCAAAAATGGTGCAGCTAAGGAAACGATCTTTACAAAAATAAATATTCCTTTATCCTTGTATGTAAATTATAGCCTTTTAGGTAAAGCATCATGGGATTCGGTGATAGGAAGACAAAAAGAGTGTCTAAACATAATAAAGGACAACAAGGGAAAATTCTTTAAGAAGCTCGTAAAATATAAAACGGGACACAATCTCCACCAGGAACGACTTTTGAAGAGTCTGATATTTAGACTCAGACTGATGCATACAAAACAAAATATTGTAAAAATGTCACTTGCATTTGTGGCCAAAATATTACACTATTCCATGTCATCTTCCTTTGCAGAAATACTAAAACATATTTACCTACTTGGTTATTAAGTTTGAACCCATCAATCGCGAATTTTTGGGACTTTTTGGGAACGAAGCGAAGGCTGTAGAAATTGTTAGGGCTATTGTTAAGAGTCCAGTTGGACATTAACTTTGATTCTCGAGTTATTTGTTTGATTTTTTTCTTATTATTTCAATGGTTAAAAATGTTTTGTTTCTTTAAAAATGTTCAGATATGAATCCAGGCTAAATCAGTTTACCGTTATGCCGGTAGATTAGAATGGGGTCAAAGTGATGGTCACTTATTGGTATCTCATTAATTAAATAGACTATGCATGCAAAGATTAGTATACTACACTACCTCCACACTCCATACACTTTTAATGACATTTTTAAAACAACACACACATGTATGCCCCCTCCCCCCCCCCCCCCCCCACACACACACCGACATACACACACCGGCCCCTTATACATGTGTCTTTCTGTTTTGTCTTTGTTTGTTTGTATGCCTGTTCGTTTGTCTCTTGTTTTTGTCTAAGATCACTGTAAAGTGGATAGACATTAAATTAAAGAACGAACGAACACACACACACACACACACACGCACACACACACAACACACACACACACACACACACACACACACACACACACACACACACACACACACACACACGTACGTTTAATTCTTTCAATCTTTGAATCTGGAATAAAAAAAAGAAAAGAAATAAAATTA
>CM031606.1:75149402-75156824 GCA_018398815.1 Conus ventricosus
GTTGGCGTTGTCATTGTCAGAGACAGGTCCTATTCCACTGCTGTAGTTATCTGAGTTGTTGCCATTTTTCTTTTCTCAATACTTGACAGTGTTGGCCTTCTCTGTGGGATAAGTCCCGCTTTGGAATATGTTGTCCAACAGCATGTCACTGAACGTCATCAACAATACATGAATAAATAAACAAACAAATAAACAGATAAATAAATAAATAAGTAAATGATTGAATAAATAAATACATCATTGTTAAAAGAAAAAAGAGGGGCCCGTAATTTAAAAAAACAACAAAAAAAACCCGAGCGTTTTCCTGCGGAACAGACATAAATTCGAGCCACACGTGGGATCGATCGTCTGTCCACCCAACAGTAAAAGGGTACTTGATTCAGTTAAGGGCAGGTTAAAGGCGGCGGAAGGAGTGGGAGGAGATCCGCCTTCTATCATGCCCTGTCCTAGACCAACTGAACCTCCGACAGGTCACCGCCTCTACGGCTGATAGGCTTTGGACATTTCAACAATTCCTGTCCAATATGGAAAAAGAAGAAGAAAGAAAGAAAGAAAAGAATGAAAGAACGAAAGTAAGAAAGAAAAAAGAAAGAAAGAAAAGAAAAGCAGTACAGAAATAGGGAGAGAACAGAACATATCGAGGGTGGACTGCCAGAACCTAGTATCTCATACACATATATATAAGAGAGATACTGGGTTCTGGCAGTCAGAGAGATACTGGGTTCTGGCAGTCAGAGAGATACTGGGTTCTGGCAGTCAGAGAGATACTGGGTTCTGGCAGTAGAGGATCGTTGGCAGTAGAAGATACTGGGTTCTGGCAGTCAGAATAGGCTGGCTCAGAGAGATACTGGGTTCTGGCAGTCAACTGATATAACTGATCAGATTTGTCTCATTCACGGTCATCTTAGAGAACGGTAAAAATTGTTTTAATGCTCTAAGATTTTTGTGAAATTGCGTCTGGCCCATCAGATTACGGGAGTTTTATAGAACTGGGCTCTACATCAAAGATCACAGTTGTATTGGAAGACGTCTGAAATCAGTTTAAAGGTCTTTCCCAATTAACATTCGTGGCCTTAGCTGAGATTTTAGATGAGCCCAGGACAATTAAAATCAGGATTGAAGACTCCGTCTGCAAGTGAGGTAAGAGGTTTTCACAGATAGAATGAGAGAGAGAGTGAGAGGGAGAGAAGAATGAGAGAAGATCTTGCAAGAAGAAAGACAGAGTGGAGGAGAGAGAGAGGGTGAGAGAGAGAGAGAGAGAGAGTGAGGAGAGAGAGAGAAGAAGAAGAGAGTGAGAGAGATGAGAGAGAGATAGAGAGAGGAGAGAGAGAGAGAGAGAGGAGAGAGAGGGAGAGAGGAAACAGAGAGATGGGAAAAGGGAGAGAGAGAGAGAGAGAGAGAGAGAGAGAGAGGGAGAGAGAGAGAGAGGAGGGAGAGAGAAGACGAGAGAGAGAGAGAGAGAGAGAGAGAGGGGGAGAGAGAGAAACAGAGAGAGAGAGAGAAGAGAGAGAGAGAGAGGGAGGGGGACAAGAGAGAGAAAGAGAGAGAGAGAAGGGGAGAGAGAGAGAGAGAGAGAGAGAGAGAGAAGAGAGAGAGAGGAGAGAGAGAGAGGAGAGAGAGAGAGAGAGAGAGAGAGAGAGAGAACCCAGTTAAGAAAACACAAAAAGAACAAAGAGGGAGAGAGAGAGAGACAGAGACAGAGAAAGAGAGATAGAGGCAGACAGACAGACAGGCAGACAGACAGACGGACAGACACAGACAGAGAAGGGGAGAGAGAGAGAGAGAGAGAGAGAGAGAGAGAGAGAGAGAGAGAGGAGAGAGAGAAGAGAGAGAGAGAGAGAGAGAGAGATGAGATGAAGGGAGAGAGCCCACGCATGCCGTTTTGCAGACCAAATTCATTTGAAATCTGCCCTGAATGTCAGGGAAGCCGTATGACATTCGCTGCGCGCTGTGTAAGCAGCGTTTTTGGGGGCCACGATTGGATGTCCGATTCCAACGAGTAGGGTTTCTATGTCTATACTTCATGATGGCTAGCTGTCTGTTCGTCTGTCTGTGTCCCTGCCTGTTTGTCTGTCTGTCTGTCAATCTCTCTGTCTGTCCATCTCTGTCTGTCTCTCTCTTTCTCTCTCTCTCTCTTTCTCTCTCTCTTCTCCTCTCTCTCTCTCTTCTCTCTCCTCTCTCACACACACAACACACACGCACGCGCGCGCGCGCGCGCACGCACGCACGCACGCACGCACGCACGCACGCACGAGAGAGAGGGGAGAGAGAGAGAGAGAGAGAGAGAGAGAGAGAGAGAGAATGTAAACGATATTTACTTCATGTAGTCATAGCTTTCATTGGGTTCTCAAACACAAACCGATTAACCAATGAGATAAAAGAAAACCTGGAGAATGAGGAGGCACACACACACACACACACACACACACACACACACACACACACACACACACACCACACTCACACACAAGGGGGGGGGGGATAGAGAGACAGCGGGGGAGAGAGACAGAGGGGAGAGAGAGACAGGGAGACAGAGAGAGAGAGAGAGGGGGGGGGGAGTGAGTGAGCGAGGGAGTGGAGCGGGGAGGAAAGAGTGACACTAATTCACCTCAGTGAAGTAAAGCAAGCAGCTCTCTACTGCCGACTACAAACAGAATAATATTTGCGAAAGTACTGGAATCGGTTTTAGATTCAGAGATCAACACTGCAAATCACTCTGTATCAATTCACATATGACTGCAAATCACTCTGTATCAATTCACATATGACTGCAAATCACTCTGTATCAATTCACATAGGACTGCAAATCACTCTGTATCAATTCACATATGACTGCAAATCACTCTGTATCAATTCACATATACTGCAAATCACTCTGTATCAATTCACATATGACTGCAAATCACTCTGTATCAATTCACATATGACTGCAAATCACTCTGTATCAATTCACATATGACTGCAAATCACTCTGTATCAATTCACATATGACTGCAAATCACTCTGTATCAATTCACGTATGCGGTGACATCCCCACCGTCTGCATCGCCATCACATTGTAAATCACACACACGCGCTCGCGCTCACGGACACACATTTGCACGGGAGAGAGAGAGAGAGAGAGAGAGAGAGAGAGAGAGAGAGAGAGAGAGAGAGAGAGAGAGAGAGGGGAGAGAGAGAGAGAGAGAGATTCGGGGGCCGGAAATAGCTCAGTTGGTAGAGCGCCTGACTCGTAATCTTGGTGATCCTGGGGTTGCGGGTTCGAACCTCCGCGGGGCGTTTCGGTTCAGGAGGATTTTCCCCTCGGAGTTAACATTGGTTCTGACTCCATTTCCCATACAGTCCTTCGAATGAGACTATAAACCGAGGTTCCGTGTGTGAACGCATGCATAACATCTTGCACACACGTAAAATCCCATCACCAACTTTCGGAAGAGTAGGCCAGTTTGGCCGTTGGTATGGATGACACGTTACACATAGCATGCACCCTGCGTGAGAAATGGAAAGAATAATGGAAGTATGGAAAATGAGTGATCGATATTGAACGATACTGACTGGATGACACGGGAAAGGACTGAATGAAGCGCCAGCTGGCAGCTCTTCAGTCGGCACTACCCAGGTAGGCAGCCCGTTGTGTAAACGAGTGTTGATTGTAAAGCGCTTAGAGCTTGGCCTCTAGCCGAGAATAGGCGCTATATAAGTATTCATTATTATTATTATTCACAATAGGCCACGGCCCCTTGTGACGGGGTGTGTGAACGTTATATAAGCAATCTATCAGGAACAGAAGTGGGCACCAATTTTATACAGAAAATATAAATCTCAACTACATAGAGACAGATTAAGGACAAAAACAAAAGAAAAACATATTCCTCAGACGGTACTAATTCTCTAAACTTAAAATGCCTCAGACAGGAATAGTGAAAAATGTCGCACGTCATGGACTTCTGTGAGGACATTGGTAATAAACTGAGTTTGAACAAAGAGGGTTGTCAATAATATTTAGGTTATGTATGGCTTTGGCGATTGTGTCGAAGTGCAGGACAGCAACAAACAAAATGTACCTCGTTTTCCTGTGCTTCTTTACACACTGGGCAAGTTAAAACACTTCTGTTGACAGTTCTGTATGTAAAGCTATGTACCATTAACTCTGAGATTCCAAGCCCGAATCTTGTTGTTACGTATTTTCACGTGTGGATTCAAATCCAATACTAGATAGGGCTTCAAAGCAGGCATATCACACAAATTTCTATACATGTCATATCTACTGATGGCCTGAATATGTTCATTCCATTTTTGCCAACTACAGGAGAGAGAGAGAGAGAGAGACTGAGAGAATTCTTGTTTTGCGTATGTGCGCGCATTTTGTGTGTGTGTGTGTGTGTGTGTGTGTGCGCGTGCGTGCGTGCGTGCATGCATGCATGCGTGCGTGCGCGCACACGCATCCGTACACCTGCATTCGAACACCCGTCTGTGACCGTGGAAAGCAGTTGTTCCTCAAGCCAGGCTCGACGAACACCGCAGGGTCACTCGTGGTGTAGATTCTAACTGCGTATCTCACGTCATGACCAGGGAGACGATTCATTTCCCCCGAGGCTCTTGACGTGAGGAAAACTTCGGAAATAGAAACTATCGCTTCGCAACACGCCTTCTCGGATTTTGCGTGTGTTTCTTCTTCTCCGAAGTGTCGATGTCCACGGCGGCAGATGGCTGGACACTGCTGATTCTCTTTATGAGATGAAGGCTTCAGAATAGCTGCTCTCAATTGCAGCACGCCTTCTTCTTTACATAAATATATATATATAATATATATATATATATATATATATATATATATTTGTGTGTGTGTGTGTGTGTGTGTATCCACGGCGGCAGATGGCTGGACACTGCTGATTCTCTTTATGAGATGAAGGCTTCAGAAATAGCTGCTCTCAATTGCAGCACGCCTCTTCTTTTATATATATATATATATATTATATATAATTGAATTATAAACAAAGCTTGCTCTTGTGTCTTAGATTGAAGAAATAGGGGGAAATACGCATTCATACCTGCAGTGGCAGATGATTCTGCCTAACTAACAGTATTTGCTTGATGTGGGTGGATGGGGAAAAAATAAAATAAATGCTTCTCAAAATGAGCCTTCAGCAAGCTTGTATTCTCCAAGGGGGAGAGACATCCTCCAATAGGGAGGGAAACTCACTAACATATAACTCCTGGTCATATACCGATATTTCGAAACTTGGTGGTTTCTCCTCAGTGACCGCGGAAAGTGGGTAATTTGACTCCTCTGCCTTTTCAGTTTTAAGAAGAATGCAACCCCAGAAAAGGCTGGTGTGCAATACCGTAGTATGTTTGTTGAGTTTTCAAAAAACCAACCAAAGGTGCCATCTAAGAAGCAAAAGAAAATCATGAAAGAGCAAAGCAAGCTACATTTTCTTGTGAAAAGTAGAAAATATAAAAAGATATCCTCTAAGACACAAGTGCTGAGGGCCAGTTCTTGGAATGAATCCGCAAGGGACTAAAATACAACAAACTAATAAATTCCAAGGATAAGTACCGAGCACCGTTCCAGCAACTTACAGAGCAGCTTGGTGTTGCAATGACTGCAAGAAATATTGAATTATAAACAAAGCTTGCTCTTATGTCTTAGATTGAAGAAATAGGGGAAATACGCATAGTATATTTCTTCAATCTAAGACATAAGAGCAAGCTTTGTTTATAATTCAATATTTCTTGCAGTCATTGCAACACCAAGTGCTCTGTAAGTTGCTGGAACGGTGCTCGGTACTTATCCTTGGAATTTATTAGTTTGTTATAATATATATTAAGAATATTTTTTAAAAATGAAGTATTAAAATCAACAAGCTTGTTGATTTTAATACTTCATTTTTTAAAAATATTCTTAACAGATTTGCTCCCCAAGGGGTTGAGCACCTTCAGATTTTTAAAGAACACTTTTATATTGTTCATAATATATATATATATATATATATATATATATATATATATATATATATATATATATATATATTTGTGTGTGTGTGTGTGTGTGTGTGTGTGTGTGTGTTCTTTTCTCTTTCTCCATCTCTTGTCCTCTGGGGAAGAAATCCAACATGTCTTGTTGATAGTATTTGCAATTAATGATCTGGGGTCAATTTTCAGACACCTGAACTGATTTTTTTTCTTAGTGTGTGATGAAAACGTTTAGATATGATCCTGTCTCTGACCTCTCTATCGGTCTGGGGAGAGAGAATGAAGGAGAAGGAGGAGGTAGTGTCTGCATCAACTGAATGTATAAATGTCACAGAGCGCTCCTCTCGTTGAACAGAATTGCAGACAACCATTTGAGTATCTCCTAGACCATTTTGGTATCGGTGACCACCCATTTTGGTATCCTTGACTATTAATTTCTTTATCAGTGACAACATGACAGTTTGGTGTCTGGATACCGATGCACTCGTACGATGGACTCGTCACTTTGTGGAATGTTGCAATCTCAGCAAGGTGGCCGGTGGGAGAGAGGGGAGGGGTGGGGGTGGGGGTGGGGGGTGAATGGAGCACCACGGAATGCTGCAGTTGCGACACAACGTATGTCGCGCCTCCACAGTCTTGTGGACGCCCCCTACGACTTTTCTCAGATTGCGACGTTCCTCTAACAGAGCGCTATATCGTGAGGGTTGGTTGGTTATTGTTGTTTTGTTGTTGTTGTTTTTTATAAAGAGGTACGTATTGGTTTTCTCTCTCTCCTCTCTCTCTCTCTCTCTCTCTCTCTCTCTCTCTCTCTCTCTCTCTCTCTCTCTCTCTCTCTCTCTGTGTGTTTCCGTCTGTCTGTCTGTTTCTCTCTCTCTCTCTCTCTCTCTCTCTCTCTCTCTCTCTCTCTCTCTCTCTCTCTCTCCTCTCTCTCTCTTCTCTTTTTCGTCTGTCTGTCTGTTTCTCTCTCTCTCTCTCTCTCTCTCTCTCTCTCTCTCTCTCTCCTCTCTCTCTCTCTCTCCTCTTCTCTTTTAGGTATTTTCAACCTCTCAGATCACTCCTATGCCCCCCCCCCCCCCCCCTCCATCCCTTTATCTCTATTCTTTGATAGTTATTCTGATGCTAATAAGAGGATCAATTTTTGTTTCTATTTTCAATCACGTGTTTGTTAATTTTATAGTAATCTGTTGGGTTAATTTTGACGGGAAACAATCATTGAACTGTAACTTTTCATTTTACCTTTGAATATAATGATGTTTGTCTTTCACAAACGTTTTGTAACGCTAACCTGTTTGGCTTTCTAGTCACGCTTAATCCTTTTCCATGGCAACGGCCAGTTCACTAGACAAGTCACAGTCTACATGTCACCAATAAAAATAAAAATCAGAAGATCATCATCGTATCATCATTTCATCATCATCATCTTCAAAACTCATTATCTATCATCCA
>CM031606.1:75164424-75171924 GCA_018398815.1 Conus ventricosus
CACTTCCCTTGTGCACCACCCTTTACCACTCCTTCCATTGTGCACCACCCTTTACCACTTCCATTGTGCACCACCCTTTACCACTCCTTCCATTGTGCACCACCTTTCCCCTCCATTGTGCACCACCCTTTACCACTTCATTGTGCACCACGCCTTTACCACTCATTCCATTGTGCCCCCTTTACCACTCCTTCCATGTGCACCACCCTTTACCACTCCTTCCAGTGTTGCACCACCTTTACCACTTCATTTTGCACCACCTTTACCACTTCTTCAGTTGGGGCACCACCCTTTACCATTCCCTTGTGCACCACCCTTTCCACTCATTCCATTGTGCACCACCCTTTACCACTCATTCCATTGTGCACCACCCTTTACCACTATTCATTGTGCACCACCCTTACCACTCATTCCATGTGCAACCTTACCTCTTCCATTGTGCACCCCCCTTTACCACTTCCATTGTGCACCACCCCTTTTCCACTCTTCCATTGTGCACACCCCTTTACCCTATTCCATGTGCACCACACTTTACCCTTCCATTGTGCACCACCCTTTCATTTCCATTGTGCAACCCTCACATCCTTCCATTGTGCACCACATTTACCCTTCCATTGTGCACCACCTTTCCATTCATTGGCACACCTTTGCCCTCCTTCCATGTGCACCCCCCTTTACCACTCTTCATTGTGCACCACTTTACACTTAAATTTTCACCACCCTTTACACTCATTCCATGGGCCACCTTACCACTCATTCCATGTGCACCAACCTTTACACTTCCATTGTGCACCACCCTTCACACTTTTTTTTGTGCACACCTTTACCATCATTCCCTGTGCACACCCTTTACCACTTCATTGTGCACCACCGTTTACCTTCCATTGGCACCACCTTTACCACTCATTCCTTGTGCAACACCCTTTACCACTTCCATTGTGCACACCTTCACCACTCATTCCATGTGCACACCTTTACCACTCATTCCATTGTGCACACCTTTACCACTCCCTTGTGCAAACCACCCTTTCACCCTTCAGGCACCACTTACACTCATTTTGCCACCTTTCCATCCTTCAGGACCCCCTTTTACTCATTAGGCACACCTTACATTCCATTGGACCAAACATCTTCTTGGACCACCTTTACACTTCCTTGTGGCACCCCCTTTACCACATTCCATTTTGACCACCCTTTTACCACTTCATTGTGCACCCCCGTTTCCCCCTTCATTTTGGGACCACCTTTACCACTCATCCATTGTGCACACCTTTACCACTCCATTTGCACCACCCTTCACCACTCATTCCATTGGCACCCACGTTTACCACTTCCATTGTGCACACCTTCACACCATTCCATTGTGCACCACCCTTTACCATTTCCTTGTGCACACCGTTTAACCACTTCCATTGTGCACCACCTTACCACTCTTCCATTTCACCAACCTTCACCCTCATTCCCTTGTGCCCACCTTACACTTCCATGTGCACCCCCCTTACCACTCATTCCTTTGTGCACCAAACCTTACCACTCCTTCATTGGCACACCCTTTACCCACCCTTCCCTTGTGCCCACCTTACCACTCTTCCATTGGCACAACATTCACATATTCCTTGTGCACACCCCTTTTCCCTTATTGTGCCCCCCTTTACCCCTCCTTCCCTTTTTGCACCCCTTTACCACTCCTTCCATTGTGCCCCCTTTTCCACCCCTTCCCTTGTGCACCACCCTTTCATCCTTCCATTGTGACCACCGTTACCCCCTTCAAATTTTGGCCCACCTTTAACTTCCTTTGCACCCCCTTTACCATCTTCCCTTTTTGCATTACCTTTCCCCTCTTCCCTTTTGCACCAACATTTACCCCTCTTCATTGTGCACCACCCTTTCCATTCCATTGTGCACCCCCCTTCAACCCTCCCTTTCCCTTGGCACACCCTTTTCCATCTTTCCCCTTTTGCACCACCCTTTCCCTTTCATTGTGCACACCTTTACCATTTCTTTTGGCACCACCCTTTTCCATTATTCCCCCTCCCTCATGCCCCCAAATTTTCGCGACGGACCCCCCGTCGCGCCCTTTGGTTTTCGGGCGCGTCGCGAGGCCAACAGCAGAAAAGACCTGCCGCCGTGGCCAGTTGAGGTGTTCAGTGTTGTTTTTAAGTGATTGGTATTGACCATTGAAAAATTTTAGCTATTCATTCCCAGTTGATTTCCCCAGGGGTGTCCGATCTTTTTGTGGGTTTCAGTATCGGTAAGACGTTAGAGGTGAAGATGCCTACTGTGAACTTTTCCTTTTTGGGTATTCCAGTACGGGAAGCTTAGAGGTGAAGTGCTATGTGAAATTTCCTTTTGTGGGGATTCCGTATGGAAAACGTTAGAGGTGAAGATGCCTACTGTGAACTTTTCTTTATGGGTATTCCAGTATCAGTAAGACGTTAGAGGTGAAGATGCCTACTGTGAACTTTCAAAGGACGCTTTATGAAACACAGCATTGTTAACAGTAGACGACACAGGAAACTATGGTTTCAATCTTTCTCGCTGATCTCAAGGCACATTGAAAATCTGGAAAGGGACTCTCTGGAACTTACAAGTCCTGTTTTATCAGTACACGGATAGGGAATTTGAACACACGAATTTCCATTTGTCCATCAATGGCGCTGGCGACTGCACAACGACATAGGCTTATTGTCAGTTCCCACAGAACAACTCACGATGAGAAAGTGGCTGGACGAAATGTGTACATTTGTCAGAAAATGAAGACATTCAGTCGACAACGCTGTCGTTAAGGTTCACGTTTCACGTAAAGTGAACTGCTGACAAATTGAGACACACAGACACACAGACACAGACACAGACGCACACAGAAACACTCAGCCACACACACACGCACACATACACATACACGCACCCCACACACACACACACACCACACACACACACACACACACACACACACACACACACACACACACCACACACACACACACCACACATACACACTTACGCAGACATATGCACACACACGCGCGCACAAACACACGCACACACACGCGCGCGCGCACACACATACACGCGCACGCACACACACACACACACACACACACACACACACACACCACCACACACACACACACACACACACACACACACACATATTTACGCACACGCGCGCGCGCACACACACACGCGCGCGCGCACTCACACACACACACACACACACACACACACACACACACACACACACACACA
This sequence comes from Conus ventricosus, assembly GCA_018398815.1. NCBI lineage: Eukaryota > Metazoa > Mollusca > Gastropoda > Neogastropoda > Conidae > Conus > Conus ventricosus. The sequence continues at coordinate 75,167,674 of CM031606.1, forward strand.
CCCCCACCACTCACCCACACTCACACGCACGCACGCACCAGCACGCACGCACGCACGCACGCACGCACGCACGCACGCACGCACGCACGCACGCACGCACGCACGGCACGCACGCACGCACGCACGCACACACACGACACACACAGAATAGAAGTCATCCTATATGGGACTGATCTACTGGTCAGAATATTCCTAGTGTATGCAAGGATGTGCAAATCATTACTTTTTTTTAAATATTGACATTGTGTAGGCAGACGAAGGTGAATTTTGGTTAGTGTACCAGAAACCCCTAGTTTATTCGGAATCCGATCACAAAGTAAACGTTGAAAAACTGTACAAAGAAACCCTATCCGTACACCGAATCATACATGGAAAGACAATAGTGACCATTGGTTAATAGAATGGACTGCTGGACCTTATTCCAGCGGTCAAAATCTCCCTACCTAGTGGCCGAATCAAGTCTATCATCATTGCAAAAAATAAAAATAAAATAATAACAGTGCAAAGACTGTCTGGAACAAGGACAGGTAAAAAAGGCCACATCAGCGGGAAAAACAAAACAAACGAAACAGAACAAAACGAAATAAAACAAAAACAAGAACGTTGGATAACTGTACCCAAAGACTTACTTAGACTTAGACTTAGATGCTCCGCGTCTTGCGACGCATGAGGCAGTCAAGGCGCTCCACTGTGCACGGTCCCCAGCCAGTCTGGTAGTGTCACTCCATCCTCTGTCAACGAGTCTGAGGTCTCTTTCCACTGTCTGTCGCCAGCTCATCCTGGGTCGTCCTCTTTTTCTCTGGCCTGCTGGGATCCATTTGAATGGCCTGGTTTGCACGCCTTCAAGAGGGTGATCTTAAGACATGACCCAACCAGTGGAGGCGCCGTCATTAGACGATGGTTGATACGGGGAGCTGTTTGGACCTCTCCTGACGTCTTCATTTGGTATAAAGTCTGACATTTGAGTCCATGGAGGGATGGGATGGGAAAGGGGGTGTTCAAATCATTGATGGCTTCGGCCGACATATGGATGGTTTTGTGGAATTTGGTGACGATTAAGGAATCATGTTTCAACTGCAATTATGACAAGCGTTAGGATGAAGATTATTCTTGGTGATTTTAAGACTGTAACGAAGATGGGCAACAGGTCTGGGCCACACCCTGGTGGCTTTTTGTTTGTTTGTTGCATCCTTCTTTTGCCCCGAACACAATGTAATACTTCTCTGTTATCAGATTTCCTGTAGTTGTTGTTTGTCTGAAAATGCACCGGGTGACACAAATCCTTCGCACTCCCATGTGTCCAAGCTGTATTGATTTCATGTAAACCCTCAGCCAAAGACGTGAAACTTTTCGGACCTCCACCTTCCTTCCTTCCTTCCTTCATTCCTTCCTTCCTTCCTTCTTCTCTCTCTTCTCTCTCTCTCTCTCTCTCTCTTCTCTCTCTCTCTTCTTCTCTCTCTCTCTCTCTCCTCTCTCTCTCCTCTCTCTCCCTCCCTCCTTCCCTCCCTCCCTCCCTCCCTCCCACTCTCTCTCTCTACTTTCCTTGCCCCTTCTCTCCCCCATCTCTCTCCTCCCTCTCACCCTCCCGCTCCTCTCTCTCTCTCCCTCCCCACGCCCTGTCTGTCCCCCGCCCGTCCTTATCACCTTCCCCAACAAGTCCGATGTGGGGAGGGATCATTGATTAGTGTGAATGGACCGCCTTTCTGTCCCGGGTGGGACGATCGAACACACACACACACACACACCACACACACACACACACACACACACACACCACACACACACACACCACACACACACACACACCACACACCACACGCACATACACACACCACAACACCACACACCACACCACAACACACAACACCACACACCACACACAACATACATCACACAGCACGCACGCACACACACACACACACACCACACACACACACACACACACACACACACACCACATCCCACTTTCAAGCTCTACACGCGCGACCCGCAGGGTACCGTTCACACACTTCTCCCCACCCTACCCCCTACCATCACCTCACACACCCACCCCCACCCCACCCTCCCCACCAGCCCCCCCTCCGGCCCGAGTGCCGTTCCCCTCCCCCCCCACCCCCTCCCTCTCCTCCATTCCTCCTCCCAATATCCCCATCAACCAGTGCTACACTCGGCCAACAAGCTCCCCCCGTGTGAGAGAACACCTCCCGCGGCTTCGCCCCCCTTTCCCGCTTCCCTCCTTCCTCCCCCAACGGGGTCACCGTAATCAACCATGCCCACCCGGTGCGAAGCGCGAGGCGTAGTTTGGTGCACACGCACTCCCTCCAGCAGCTTGAGCCACTTTACAGAGAGAACTGATTCTTGGACAGTCTCGCAACAGGCGTAGCACGGTATCAAGCAGCCTGACAAGGATGACGAAAAAAAAAAGCGGAGAGAGAGAAAAAAAAGTGGTTTGGCAACGAAGTGCTTTTGACAAGTGCGCGTTCGTACACGTGTCGTGACTCGTCATATCGTGCTGCTGCTCCTGGAACAGGTTTCTTTTCTGATGGGTTGTGATGTGTGTGTGTGAGGGTGTGAGGCGAATTTTTTAAAATTTATTTTTTTTCCACACATGTACGAAATGGCTAGGAGTGAAAAATAACGCAAGAAATTTGGGAATGTAAGGGAATGTGAATCGTTGTGAGAAGTGTAAGAGAACTTCGTATATCCGGTGTATGCAGGTAAGAAGTAATTACAGATGTGGATGTCATGGGGAATGTGATACGTGTGTAAAAAAAAAGTCGGGGAAATATAAACTATAATAATATTAGGGTTGAAATGTACCTAACTAAAAGAAATGTAGAAAATGTAAACAAACGTCAGAAGGAATGTAAGGGGGAAAAGTGTTACCAACAAGAGAATTTAAAAGAAACGAAAAAACGTTGCAAGTGAATGAAATGATGGAAGAGTAAATTATAAAGGAAGATGTACATGAAAGTAAGAACATGAAGAAATGTTTGGGAAAAAAAACAAAGTCGGAAATACACAAATCAAGAAAAATGTTAACCAGAATAAACTACTGAAATATAGTGCATACAGAAATGAAAGAGAAAGCATAAATCCTTAGAAGATATTTCATGAACTGTACTATAACTTGAAGGAAACGCAAGAACAGATGAAAAGTAAGGAAACTGAAGTGTAAAGGGGGGAATGTAAATCTCATCAAAGAAAGGAAATGCAATAGTAACAGGTTACAACATGGCTAAGTGCATGGTGCAACGTATACAACACAAAGCAAATTTAGGGGGAAATGATAAGTAACGTAAGCGAAATATAAGAGAAAACACGAACATTGTTGATCGGATTTAAGAAGAAATAGTTATAAATTACATAGAAATGACCAGGAAAATATGAATAGCTTACAGGAGAAGCAATATGAAAAACGAAAAATGTGAAGTAAACGTAAGAGGAAATTTCAGTAACACAAGGGACATGTAATGAGAAATGTAAACAACATGCAGAAAAATGTAGAGAGAAATGTATACAACATACAGGGAAGGTATGTGGAAAGGGCGTTAGTTATAAAGGACAAGCCCTTTCCACCATAAAGAGGTGACATCAGAGCTATACACTGAGGGTCATTACGTGACTCGAGTTATACAAACACATATGCAATCTGCAACCTTAAAATGTAAAAAAAAAAACAACTAAATCTTATAAAACATGTTCACATCTCTTAAAAACTGAAATATCACAGATACTTGCACATTTCTAAAAAGCTCACTAAGTGACATCTTATCAAAATATTTTCCATGAAAAAGGGAAAAATGTAAATAACATGTAGACGAAATAAGGTTATCAGTTATAAACGATGAAGATTTAAAACAAAAACAAAAAACAAACAAAACAAAAAAAACACTGCGAGTAAAACATATTTCAGACGCAAAAATAAAGATTGGTGACCACAAATAGTAAGAAATGTAATAACTATTTTCAGAAAAATAACATCAAACTAACGATCGACGACGACCACGACGACGACATCAACAACAACACAACAACGACAACAACAGCAGCAGCAACAACAACAACGACAACTACAACACCAGAGGCAGCAAAAAGCGTATCCTAGCATGTTGAATGCACCTTCCACAACAGCTTTCTCAACCGCCACAGTTGCACACAACAGACCGTTATCTTTAAGACTTCTTTTGAAGACGTGGAAAGAATGAACGGACCACTGAATAAGAGTGTTTCTGGAATACAAATACTCGG
>CM031606.1:75176924-75180280 GCA_018398815.1 Conus ventricosus
ACGTTAGCGTTTCTGCAGCTCATCGATGTACGCGGAGGTGGCTCCTGCAGCCCCAATCTGGAGGCGCAGAGTCTGGAACAGTGGGGGCACTGGAAGTCCGTTGTCGTGATCACTGCTGCTGCTGCTCTGTGGCGTTGATCCCTGCGGCAGTCAGCTTTTGCAAAATTTGGCGTCGAGTACTTTCGAAGTTGGTAGCGGCATTTGTGAATTGTGGCCCGCCACAGAGGTCGGTCACTGGCGCACTCCTCTAGTTCTTTTGGTTTGAGTTCGCACCACTGGAGGTTTGATTTGACCGAGTCCTTGTACCGTTTCTTGGGCGTCCTTGGTTTCTCTTGCCTTGCAGAAGCTCTCCATACAGCAGTCGCCTTGGCATACGGTGCTCTTCCATACGGATAACATGCCCACCATCGAAGCTGGGCCTTGATGAGCATGGACTCGATACTTGTAGTGTGAGCACAGTCCAGGACCTCGAAGTTGGAAACAGGGTCCTGCCAATGGATTCCGAGTATGGAGCGAAGAGCTCGCATGTGGAAGTTCTCCAGCTTCTTGACGTGTCTGCGGTACAGTGTCCAAGATTCCACCCAAGAGGAGAGAGGGCAAGACCACTGCGTTGTAAACTCTCAGTTTTGTAGTCAGCGAATGTTGTGTTGACTAAGCACTCTGTTGCGGAGTCTTCCCAGCGCCTGGCTTGCTTTGCTGATTCGGGCATCACAGTAGTAGGGTTAGGGAGTTCTCACCCCTCAAAGCAGGAGGAGGCAGGAGGAGGGATGACGTCAGTGCCTTAGGACGAATCACATGACAGAGGATGCTCGGTGATGACATCGTTAGATCGATGTGAGGTCCCTATTGATAGACCCTACGGGCGATTGCATTGGTTGATGCAATCAGATGTAAAAAAACGTAAGACTGGTTATAGCGACTCGTGTTGTTTTGTTTTTGTTTAGGCCGTCTCCCAAGGGTGAACAATCACATGATGAAAAAGGCAGTCAGCTCCTTTGAAAGGCCCGAACTGTATCTACTGAACCCATACTAGCTGAGCATGACTGACTCCTTAGGACCGGTTCATTACTAGTTAAAGAATGAGATTTGGGGGTTAATAGGTGTCTTTGTTTGTTTGGTTGTTTATTATTTTATTTACACCGTCTCCCAAGGGTGACATCACAAAAACAAACCAAAACCAACAGCGGACTCACTTGAAAGACTTGAACTGTACTGGCTAAACCCATAATAGCTGATCTCATCTGATTTTCCACAGTGCTATTAAAACCCCTTAGGGGCGAAGCATATGACAGAGCATGGCCGCTGATGACATCGAACGATCGATGTGAGGTCCCTATGAAAAGGACCCTACGGGCGTTCGGGCAATGACGAGGCTTGCGTCTTGATGGTGCAATCAGATTTAAAAACGTAAAGAAAAAAATGACAGACTAATTTTTTTTTTAGGCTATCTCCCAAGGGCGACAACACCTGATGAAAAAAAAAAGGCAGTCAGCTCCCTTGAAAGGTCCGAAGTGTACCTGCTACACCTTTACCAGCTCATCATGACTGACTCTTTAGACTGGTTCATTAATAGTTTAAAGAATGAGATTTGGGGGTTAGTAGGTGTCTTTGTTTGTTTGTTTGTTTGTTTTGTTTAAGCCGTCTCCCAAGGGACACAAACACATGCTGAAAAAAAGCAGTCAGCTCCCTTGAAAGGTCCGAAGTTTACCCGCTACACCATTACCAGATGATCATGACTGACTCTCGACATTGCTATTAATGCACCTTAGGGGCGAATGATATGACAGGGAGATGCTCGGTGATTGCATCGCGAGATCGATGTGACGTCACTATGAACACCTTAAGGGCGATGAAAGCGCATGCACGCTAATTTATACGTCTATCTGTCAACTTCTTAAAAAAAATCTGAATATTTTTTTTAAAACCATCGAAATGTATAATCGAATCAGGAAGGCTATATGAACGTATTTGTGTGTCAAAAGAAAAAGCATGTTGCATCAGAGCATCGTGATATTAGTGTAAATGACATGTTCTCCCCCTGTCCGCTGATCGTTCAAGCAATAAACGGACTAAAGTCAAAGCAAAAGTAAGTCTAACTAAAGTCAGTCCGACAGAATGAAGACCACCCAGGAAACACCACGAGGAGGTGGGGAACTGGTTCCCAAAAAATAATGGATTAACAGTCCACTCTGACACAAGAAAAAAGAAAACGACTATTAGAACAGCCATCAAGACCACAATCACGTTGGAACGCTATCATACAGAAAAAAGAAGCTACAGCTTGACTCGGAAACCACAGAGTGTACTCAACGGAAAACTGCTGTCGCATGGAGGGTCGTAAGACTTGATCCAACCTTCAACGACTGAGTGCCATGTACAGCGAATCCGTCTCCAAAAGTTGAAAATCTGATCTGTCGACAAATTTGTCCAAACAATCGTAATATAAACTACAACATTCGCAACTTGGCATTTTGGTAGACGAAATAACCAGTCTGGATCGGGAGTGCCCAGTTGATCTTTTTTTTGTGCTCATTCCACTTCTACAACACCGCCACCTAGCTCAGTAATTTTTAAAACCGACCTTCAATGACGATTTTGGGGCTTGATGTGCGTGAGTTAGCAGTTGACTCATACAAATCAATATATCGTGGGGTTTTAGCTGTGTCAAGGGACGCAATACGCCTTGAAGTATAGCGTGGTTAGGTTGGGTGCTTCACCCATAGCAAGGTCATTTCCGGCAACCTGAACCATGTTAGTCTCCTGTGTGCACCTGTGCCGAGTACTGTTCTCACGTCTATTACTAGGCCCAGATTTGAACCCCTGATTTCAATTAACATCAGAAATAGTACAGTGATAAGGAATTGTTTGATTAAAAGAGTTAGACTAGAGGAGTTAAATCATGGCTTTTAAGCTTATCCTATCGGGAGACATTGAACTCAATCCTGGTCCGTCCACAAAGTTAAAATATCCATGCGGAGTTTGCAATTTAAGAGTCACATGGAAACATAAAGCAGTTGCCTGTGACGTCTGCAATTCATGGTATCACACTAATGTATGTTAATGAATTCAGCAGTTTATGAAGCATTATGCAATAGTGATATATCTTGGACTTGTTTTACCTGCGGGCTTCCAAACTTTAGCTCGAGACTTTTTGAAGATTCTATTGAAGACTGCAGCTCAGAAAAGCAACCGTTTTGACCCTATCTCACCAGACCGATCCCAAAAGAAAACTTGAAATTTTGTCCTAAGTTGCATCCACCCTGATCTAAAACTGATAAATCCCAAATCTAAGGCAACGGACCCCAAATCTTAGAAAAGATAAACTTAAAGCATAGTGTAAATTCTCTCATAGAATA
>CM031606.1:75189509-75219509 GCA_018398815.1 Conus ventricosus
AAAACCACACCACACTACACACTTCGCAGACATAGCAACCCCACGCGCGCACAACACACGCACCCCACGCGCGCGCGCCACACATACACACGCCACACAAACACACACACACACATATTACGCACACGCACGCGCGCACACACACACGCGCGCGCGCACTCACACACACACACACACCGCACACACAACACACACACACACACACACACACACTCACACACACACACACACACCACACACCACACACACACCACCACGCACGCACACACGCACGCACGCACGCACGCACGCACGCACCACGCACGCACGCACGCACGCACGCACACACACGCACACACACAGAATAGAAGTCATCCTATATGGGACTGATCTACTGGTCAGAATATTCCTAGTGTATGCAAGGATGTGCAAGTCATTACTTTTTTTTAATATTGACATTGTGTAGGCAGACGAAGGTGAATTTTGGTTAGTGTACCAGAACCCCCTAGTTTATTCGGAATCCGATCACAAAGTAAACGTTGAAAAACCGTACAAAGAAAACCTATCCGTACACGAATCATACATGGAAAGACAATGGTGACCATTGGTTAATAGAATGGACTGCTGGACCTTATTCCATCGGTCAAAATCTCCCTACCTAGTGGCCGAATCAAGTCTATCATCATTGCAAAAAAAAAAAAAAAATAATAACAATGCAAAGACTGTCTGGAACAAGGACAGGTAAAAAGGCCACATCAGCGGGAAAAACAAAACAAACGAAACAGAACAAAACGAAATAAAACAAAAACAAGAACGTTGGATAACTGTACCCAAAGACTTACTTAGACTTAGACTTAATGCCCCCGCGTCTTGCGACGCATGAGGCAGTCAAGGCGCTCCACTGTGCACGGTCCCCAGCAGTCTGGTAGTGTCACCCCATCCTCTGTCAACGCGTCTGAGGTCTCTTTCCACTGTCTGTCGCCAGCTCATCTGGGTCGTCCTCTTTTTCTCTGGCCTGCTGGGGTCCATTTGAATGGCCTGGTTTGTACGCCTTCAAGAGGGTGATCTAAAGACATGACCCAAACCAGTGGAGGCGCGTCTGCAGACGATGGTTGATAAGGGGAGCTGTTTGGACCTCCCTGACGTCTTCATTTGGTATAAAGTTGACCATTTGAGTCCATGGAGGGATGGGATGGGAAAGGGGGTGTTCAAATCATTTATGGCTTCGGCCGACATATGGATGGTTTTGTGGAATTTGGTGACGATTAAGGAATCATGTTTCAACTGAATTATGACAAGCGTTAGGATGAAGTTTTATTCTTGGTGATTTTTAGACTGTACGAAGATGGGAAACAGGTCTGGGCCACACCTGGTGGCTTTTTGTTTGTTTGTTGCATCCTTCTTTTGCCCCGAACACAATGTAATACTTCTCTGTTTCAGATTTCCCTGTAGTTGTTGTTTGTCTGAAAATGCCCCGGGTTGACACAAATCCTTCGCACTCCCATGTGCCCAAAGGGCTGTATTGTTTCATGTAACCCTCAGCCAAAGACGTGAAACTTTCGGACCTCCACCCTTCCTTCCTTCCTTCCTTCATTCCTTCCTTCTTTTCTCTCTCTCTCTCTCTCTCTCTCTCTCTCTTCTCTCCCCTCTCTCTCTCTCTCTCTCTCTCTCTCTCTCTTCCCTCCCCCCCCCTCCCTCCCCCTCCTTCTCCTTCCCTTACCCCTTCTCTCCCCCATCTCTCTCCTCCCTTCACCCTCCCGCTCCTCTCTCTCTCTCCCTCCCACGCCCTGTCTGTCCCCCCCCGTCCTTATCACCTTCCCAACAAGTCGATGTGGGGGAGGGATCATTGATTAGTGTAAATGGACCGCCTTTCTGTCCCGGGGGGGAAAGATCGAACACACACCACACCACACCACACACACACACACACACACACCCCACAAACCACACACACCACACCACACCCACACGCACATACACACACACACACCACACACCACACGCACATACCAACACTACACCCACCCACATACACCCACACACCACACCACACACACACCAACACAAAAACACACACACACACACCACACCCCCAACTCAAGCATTACACGCCGCACGCACACCAACACCAACACAACCACACACACAACACACCACCACACAACACCACACCACCATCTTCCCCACTTTCAAGGCTCAACCTCGTCGAGCCGAGGTGTACCGTTCACAACTTCTCCCACCCTACCCCTCTCTCCTCAACCCTCCCCCCTCCCCCCCCTCCCCCCCCCCCCCCCCCCCCCCTCCTTTGCCCCCCCCCCCCCCCCCCCCCCCGCCTCCATTCCTTTCCCTCCCAATTCCCCATCAACCAGTGACTACACTCTGGCCAACAAGCTCCCAGCCCGTGTGGAGAGAAACTCTCCAGCGGCTTCGCTCCCTTTCCGCTTATCTCTGCTGTCCTCCCCAGACCGGGCGGCACGGTAATCAAGCCAGCCCCCCCCGCGTGCGAAGCGGGGAGGCGGTAGGTTTGGGGGCAGCAGCACTCTCTCTCAGCCAAGTTTGAGCCACGTGACAGAGAAGAACTGGATTCTTGGACAGTTTTGAACAGGCGTAGGATCGGTGATCAGAGGCTGAGACAAGGAGACGAAAAAAAAAAAAAAGGAGGAGAGAGAGAAGAGAGAAAAAAAAAAAAAGGTTTTGGCAAGAAATGCTTTGTGACAGTGCGCGTCGTACACCTGTCGTGTGACTTCGTCATATCGGTGCTGCTGCTCCTGGGAAAGGTTTCTTTTCTGTGTGTGTGTGTTGTGTGTGTGGTGTGTTGTGTGTTGTGTCGATTTTTTTATTTATTTTTCTGTCCTCACCTGTACGAAATGGCTAGGAGTGAAAATAACGTAAAGGAAAATGGAATGTAAGGGGGAATGTAAATCGTTTTGATGAGAATGTAAGAGAACTGTAAGTTGGTAAAGAAAGGTAAGATTTAATGTAAAACAGATAGAAGGATGTCATGGGGAAATGTGAATAATCGTTTTAAAAAAAAAAAAGTCGGGGAAATATAACTACGTAAAAAAATATATAGGGTGAAATATAAATAACATAAAAAGAAATATGAGAAAATTTGTAAACGAACAAAAGGGAAATGTAAGGGAAAAGGTGTTCCCCAAAACAAAGAAATTTAAAAAAAAAAGAAGAAAACTTGCAAGTGAATGAAATGGACTTGGAAGATGTAAATTATTAAAGGAAAAATTACAGAAATGTAAGTAACATGAAAGAAATTTTTGGGGAATGTAAACAACTGAAATAACAAATACAAGAAGAAATGTTAAACCAGGAAATAATCGTCACTGGAAAATATAAGTAGCATACAGAAAGAAAGAGGAAAGCATAATTCTCTTTTAGAAGATATTTCATGAACTGTCCCCTTTTCAATTACTTGAAGGAAACGCAGAAGAACAGATGAAAAGTAAGGAACTGAAGTAAAGGGGGGAATGTAATCTCATCAAAGAAAGGAAATGCATAGTAACAGGTTACAACATGGCTAAGTGCATGGTGCAACGTATACAACACAAAGCAAATTTAGGGGGAAATGATAAGTAACGTAAGCGAAATATAAGAGAAAACACGAACATTGTTGATCGGATTTAAGAAGAAATAGTTATAAATTACATAGAAATGACCAGGAAAATATGAATAGCTTACAGGAGAAGCAATATGAAAAACGAAAAATGTGAAGTAAACGTAAGAGGAAATTTCAGTAACACAAGGGACATGTAATGAGAAATGTAAACAACATGCAGAAAAATGTAGAGAGAAATGTATACAACATACAGGGAAGGTATGTGGAAAGGGCGTTAGTTATAAAGGACAAGCCCTTTCCACCATAAAGAGGTGACATCAGAGCTATACACTGAGGGTCATTACGTGACTCGAGTTATACAAACACATATGCAATCTGCAACCTTAAAATGTAAAAAAAAAAAAAACAACTAAATCTTATAAAACATGTTCACATCTCTTAAAAACTGAAATATCACAGATACTTGCACATTTCTAAAAGCTCACTAAGTGACATCTTATCAAAATATTTTCCATGAAAAAGGGAAAAAATGTAAATAAAAATGTAGACGAAATAAGGTTATCAGTTATAAACGATGAAGATTTAAAACACAAAAACAAAAACAAACAAACAAAACAAAAAAACACTGCGAGTAAAACATATTTCAGACGCAAAAATAAAGATTGGTGACCACAAATAGTAAGAAATGTAATAACTATTTTCAGAAAAATAACATCAAACTAACGATCGACGACGACACGACGACGACATCAACAACAACACAACAACGACAACAACAGCAGCAGCAGCAACAACAACAACGACAACTACAACACAGAGGCAGCAAAAAGCGTATCCTAGCATGTTGGAATGCACCTTCCACAACAGCTTTCTCAACCGCCAAGTTGCACACATCAGACCGTTATCTTTAAGACTTCTTTTGAAGACGTGGAAAGAATGAACGGACCACTGAATAAGAGTGTTTCTGGAATTCAAATACTCGGGAACATAAAGGGTATCCCAGTAAGCCGATGCGCCTGTCCAGAGGGAGGTTCCTCTCTGAAAGACCTTCTCTGTCAAGTTTTTTCCGGAAGGCTCTTCCTACTGAAGTAGTACAGTACACACCACACACAACAGTTGGTGCTACACAGTTCCATTCACACTGGGAGACACTGGTGTACGATGGTGGTGTTGTGTGTTGTGTGAGGGGTGTGTTGTGTGTGTGTGTGTGTGGGTGGGTGGTGGCCGCGCGTGCGTGTGTGCGGGTGTATGTGTGTTTTTGTTTGTGTGTGTGTGTTGTGTGTGTGTGTGTTGTGTGTGTGTATTGTGTGTGCGTGTGTTGTGGGTGATGTGGTGTGTTCGGTGTGTGTCAATGTGCCTAATTCGGGGATAGTCTGGAAGATTAACATTGCAGCATAAATAGCATAACCACCCCCACACCACTCCCACAATAATGCATTTGGAACAGATGCAGCACCATACAGTAATTTTTAAGTTCATTCTGAGACCCTGGCTAACATTGAAAAGTCAGCCTAAGGTAGAAGATGAATTAATCTAGCTTCTCATCATGAATCTTGTACAAACTATGAACAAGTGAACAGAATATGGTGTCCTAAAATCCGACATTTTGAAGAAGTTGGTTTATCTGTAAAAGCAACTACTGAGGGCCAGAAAAACACCGGTTACAAATAGATGAAGATTCCTGTGGTATTTCCGATGTACATTCTTTTGCGGAGAGCAGAAGTCCTAGCGACTCCCCACTACTTAATTGAAAACTCATCTCTCACACACACCACACCACGCAACGCACCACGCACCACGCACAGCACGCACGCACGCTTCGCACCACGCACGCGACGCACCGCCACCAACACACACACACACACACACACTACAACACACACACTCACGACGCAACGCACGCACGCACGCATGCACGCACGCACGCACAGACTCACAGAACACAACGACACACACACACACACACCACACACACACACACACACTACACACACACACAACACACACACTACTTATACATAGGAAGATGCCTACGCTGAATGAGGCTACATGAAGCACCCGTCAACCGAAATATATCACATCGATGCCTTGAAAACGAATATATTCTGAAGATAATCAGTTCAAGACACATGCAGATATCAATTCAACGTCTTGTTCTTTATGCAAGACTGATTTCTAGGCAGTGAGGAATAGAGATATTGTTGTTGGAGCGAGATCGTGAAGAGAGATGAGATGAGAGAGAAGAGAGAGAGAGAGAAGAGATGCATGTTAGTATGGGAAAAACAAAGCAAATAAAAGAGTAAAAGAGCCAAATATAAGAAAAAATAAAGTAACACCATATCCGGCCCCCACTTTCCTCCCCTTACCCCCGACCCAAATGAACATATGATTAGGTTAAGCAGTATCTGCAAACTCACATACAACTTCATGGGTCACCCCTATGGACTCTTTCACATATGGACATTTGTAGTACTGAACATACTGCGCTTCAGTGCTATATTACCAGTAGCAAAGTAGGTTGAAACAGACAGTGGTGCTTGCGAGCACAGCACTCAGTTTGCGAGAGTAATGAAATGTGTCCTAGTGTTGGTACAGGTTAACATACAGTTTTTTTTTGGTTTAGGGACACGCAGGTAATATGATTTGTACTGCACTTAAAAAATATTTATAATATATATACTTATATATTTTAAGATATTAGATATTTAGATATAATATATATATATCTATCATAATATATATATATATCTTTATAGCGTATAGATATATAGAGAGAATAGAAAGAGAAGAGAGAGTTGTAGATAATAGATAATAGAGCAAAGGTGAGTAAAATCCCAAAATATTTTGTGAGTGCTCATATCCCCTTGGGAGCAAACATTTGTTATATTTAAGGTTTAAAAAATATGAATCTACAATGTTTTTCGAGCGCGGGGGGCCGGGCATCAGAGGTTTTGTTTGCCCTCCGCCATGTTATATACGTGGGCGCACGTTTGGCGGGGGTTGCACGTGCGTCTGCACGTGTGTTTTTTGGCTTTCAAGGTGTTGTTTTTGGAGGGGTCTAACTAACTTTGAGTCCAGTTTTGCCTGCAGGTGGGGACTATTTCTTGGGGGGTTTTAAATGGGTAAGTGTGGTTGCTGAAGGAAGACCTTTGGCAGAAACAGTGTGCAAACACCTTTTTGATAAACTGGGCCTGTTATGTGAGCGCAGGTGTAGGATGTTCAGAGATATGGGACAGGCGTGGGTGGCGGCATTTAGTTTCCAAGATTTGTGCGCATTCGGGTTGGTTTTTATTTGTTTCTTTTTTAAATAGACGGGTTGTGGTGTGGGCTAAGCTGTGTTGATGTGGTTTGCAGGTCCCTATGTATGTTTCTGGGGCTGTGTCTGAGGGCACAGAGCCTGTAGTCTATTGGGGGGTAACTGGGATTGTCTTAGGGGTTCGCTCTTTTCTGGGCATTTTGCAAGATTGCCGTGTCTCTAACCCGGCTTTGTCTGTTTGTTTTTCATTGGGATGGATGCGTTCAGTTAGGTTTTTTTGAGGTGGGCAGACTAGTACGATAGTTTGACAGTGTGGTGGTTAAATAATGTGACAATTTGTGTTCTTTTGATATGAAGTTGTTAGGATTTTGGAATGAAGCCTGGCCCGAGGTTTGTTGGGAGGCCCTCCTATGGGGGGGTATCCATAATAGAGTTGGGCGTGGCCGAGGGGTGCTTGCGTTGGTTGTGTTGTTGGCTGGTTGTATTGTATTTTGTAATGGTATCCTCAGTGTGTATGCCTCCTGTAATTCGACTGCTGTCATTGTGTAACAGCGCTCAGTGCATGTACTGTGTCTCTGGGGGATTGCGGCCATGGGTATGTCTGTAATACTGAGGTAGGGTTACTGTTGGGGGACTTTAAAATTTTCGTTGGTTTCCTTGTAGGGGTATATAGGGATGTGGTGAATCCATGTGTTGTCCTATGTTGTCTCAGACCTTTGGGGGGGACGTCAATGGTATATCTGGATTGGTAGTGACACATCCAAAACAAAAACCTGAAAGCCCCTCAAAAAACACGTGCACCAACCCCCGCACGGGCATACATCCGCAAACTGAGCCACTCGCGATATAACTATCGGCGTGGCTTAACTAAAACCATCCGGATGCAGCGCAACGCGCGCGAAACTAATTTGTAGATGTCTCGGGGTATAATCCTTAGTTAAACACACACATATATAGATATATATAGAGATATTATTAGAGATAGTATTATTAAATGATAGATATATATATATTGTAATATTATATATATATATAGTGTGGGTGTGTTGTGTGTGGGTGTGAGGGGGGTGGGTGTGTGTAGTGTGTGAGAGAGAGAGAGTAAGAGCGAGAGAGAGAGAGCGAGAGTGAGAGAGAATGAGATGTGACTGACCTGTCACGGACTCTGACAATTTTAGCGCCTATGAGGAATAGAGCAAGAGAGAGAGAGTGAGAGAAAGAAGAGAGTAGGGACCGACACGGTCTCACGGTCGGACGGAGGAGGAGGGAAGGTAGGACGACGATCGACGACACGACGAGACGCACAAACAGACAACAAGATTACAAAACATGCGAAGCGAATGCGAAAACGATACAATACGAATCATCGTTTATCGCTATGTATGCCTTGTGGCCCTTTAACTGTACTAAAGAAAGTGGTAGAATCGGAGTTGGTGCATGAAAGAACATTTGAAGAGAGAGAGAAAGAGAGAGAGAAGAGAGAGAGAGAGAGAGAAAGAGAGAGAGAGAAAAGGAGAGACAGACAGACTGACAGACAGAGGGAGGGGGAGAGAGTTTTGCTGCTGATGGACCATGGGAATAATCCCCAAAACGGGTAGAGCGAGAGGACAGACAGACCGAGGAACCATGCTCATCGAAATTGTCCACAAAAACACAACTCAACAACCCCTGAAGAAGTGCGGAAAATTTCTCCTAAAATTCAACTTGATCAAGATAAACACTAAATACAAGAAAGAGAGAGAAAGAGAGAGAGAGAGAGAGAGAGGAGAGATCGGAATGAAAATGTGTCTGAACACCATGGAAACGGATATTCTGCCTATATCGCGTTATGTCGCATCCACAATGTGTTAGTCGGGACAATCCAAACTAACCCCCCTGCGATTGTTGTTTTTTTTTTCAAACTTTGCACCTAAAAAAAGTCGTGTGACAAATTCCCATGTTAATTGGTCGGACTGTTCCCGTGTGCATAATCGACTGCCGTTCGTGTCCAGTAACTGTTAGATTGTAAAGTGGTTTTGTCTTCCTGTCACGAAACATGACACAGACACACATCACTCAAACAGGCACTCTCAAAACACACCAACACAACACACAGACCACACACTGACACAGACACACAGACACAGACACACCATCACTCACACACACACTCACGCACGCACCACGCACGCACGCACCACCTCGCACGCTCGCACTGCACGCACGCTCCACAAACACACACACACACGCGCACATTACTGCACTCACACACTCACTCTACACTCACACACACAACACACACACACACACACACACACACACACAGGGATTATAGGATGAAACAAAGAAACAGACAAACAGAATAAAAGAAGAATAGTAAAAGAAAGTAGTAAAGAAAGAAAAAAGAACGAGTAAAAAATTATTAATATATTAATATTTTTATTGGGCCCCATGCAACCCACTCATGCACCGTCTGGGATTTAGTGCAATTTATCTACCCTCAGAGATATCTTATCGACCTTTATTCGTCAATCTAGACATAAATCAAGCTTTGTTGATAGTTCAATATGTCTTGCAGACATTGCAACTCCAAACCGCGGGTATTGCTGTATTGTGCTCGGGTACCAGCCTGGGAATTTATATTATGTGATGATGATGATGGTAGTCCTTCTTCCGAAATGACGTTAGCGGTTTGCAGCGCAGCGTTGTAACGCGAGGGGCGCTGCACCCCAATCTGGACGCAAGTCCTAATAGTGGGGCCCCACACACTGAAGTCCGTTCGAGGCTCTGCTGCGGACGCTCGGTGGCTTGATCCCCTGGCGGCAGTCACTTTTGCGGCGAGTACTGGCGAATTTGTAGCGCTTGGGGGAATGGGCCCCCACAGAGGAGCACTCCACTTCTCCTCTATTCTATTGGTTTGAGGGCGCAACCACTGTGGTTGATTTGACCGATCCCTTGTACCGTTTCTTTTGCGTCCTGGGTTTCTCTTGCCTTGCAGAAGCTCGTCATGTAAAAAAAACAGCAGTCGCCGTGGCTTACGGTGCTCTCAGACGGAATATCATGCCCCACCCATCATCGGGGCCTTGATGAGCTGGACTCGAGACTTGTTTGACACAGGCCTGACCGCGACGTTGGAAAACCAGGAGGGTCCTGCCAATGGCGTCCGAGTATGGTCGAAGAGCTCGCTGGTGATTTCTCAGCTGTCTGGACGGTCGCTACTGTGTCCAATGATTCGCACCCAGAAGAGAGAGGGCAAGACCACTGCGTTGTATACGCGCAGTGTTGTATCACCGTATGTTGTTGTTGTGTCTACGCACTCTGTTGCGGAGCTCCGCGCCTGCTGTTGTGCTGATTCGGGCTTCACAGAAGTATGGTTAGGTATTCTCACCCCTCCAAAAGCAGGAGGAGGCAGGTGGAGGATGACGTCTGTGCCTTAGGACGATTCACATGTCAAAGGAGGCGCGGTGATGGAACAACGTTAGTGCGTAGGTGATCCCCTAGTTGATTGAACCCTACGGGCGATTGCATGGCGGGAGGCTATCAATGGAAAAAAACTAAAGACAGGTTTTAGCGACTCGTGTGTTTTTGTGGGTTTTAGCCGTCTCCCTAGTGCCAATCTCATGATGTAAAAGGCAGTCACTCCTTTGGAAAACCCAACTGATCGAAAGATCCCATACACTGTCTTGACGGACGCCTGAACCTGCATTACAGGTAAGAGGAGATTTGGGGGTATATAGGGTGCGGTGGTGGGTTGGGTTGTTATTTTGTTTGATTTACACCGTCTCCCAAGGGTTGACACACAAAAACATACCAAAAACCATCTCACGCACTTGTAAGACTTGAACGGGACTGGCTAAACCTATACCTTAATAGATGATCAGCACTATGTGCCACAGGCTATTAATACCCCTTAGGGGCGTAGCTATACAGTGCTTGCCGATGATGAATCGAACGATCGATGTGAGGTCCATTTGATCTAGTACCGACGGGGCGTGCGGCTAGGTACAGCTTGCGTGTATGGGGCAATCAAGGGTAAAACGTAAAGATAAATATTGACAGACTATTTGGTTGGTACGATCTCCCATGGCACAACAACCCTTGATGAAAAAAACAGGCTTCACTCCCTTGAAGGTCCGAAGTGTACTGCACAACCTTTATTCCAGCTCATCAGGACTGACTCTTTAGAATGGTTCATTATTTGTTATAGAATGAGATTTGGTTATATGGGCTTGGGTGTTGGTGGGTGGTGTTGTTTGAAGCCTCTCCCAAGGGACTCTTACCCTACATGCTGAAAATTAAGCTGTCACGCCCCTGGAAAGGGGCCGTAGTTGACCCGCTACTCCTACCAGAGGTCTGGACTGACGCGCGACATTGCTAGGTAGGCACCTTAGGGCAATGATATGACAAGGGATGGCTCGGTAGTGCTTCGCAGATTCAGGGAAGGCACTATGAAAACTCCTTTAAGGCGAGAAAGCCATGCACGCTATTGTATACGGCTATCTGTCAACTTCTTAAAAAAAATCGAAGATATTGTGGGATAACCATCGAAAATGTATAATCGAAGCAGGAAGCTAGAAACTATTTGTGGGTCTAAAGAAAAAGCTGTGCATCAAGCAGCGGGAATGAGTGTATATGACATGTCGCCCCCTGTCCGCTGAGCGTGTCAAGCATAAAACGTCTAAATCAAAGCAAAAAGGAAGTCTAACGAAAGGCTTCCGCCAGAATAAGGACCACCCTGTAACCACACAGAGGGGGGAACTGGTCCCACAAAATATGGATTTAACTTCCACACTCTGACACAATAAATTGAAACGACTATTTAGAACAGCCTTGCAGATACCACAATCACGGGAACGCGATCAGACAGAATTAGGAAGCTACAGCGGACAGATACCTCAGAGTGTACTCAACGGAAAACTGCGGTCCGCATGGAGGTCGGTAAGACTATTTCCAACCTCACGACTAGGGCCTTTACTCGAAGCCACTCCCAATAGTTTTGAAAATCTGATCGGGTCGACAAATGTGCCAAACAATCGTAATAAAAACTACAACATCGCAAACTGGCAGTTGTAGAAGTAATAAGTCCCGTCGATCGGGAGTGCCCAGTTGATCTTTTTGGGGGTGCGCATTTCCACTCTACAAACACCGCCAACGACTCAGTAAGTGTGTAAAACCGACCTTCAATAGATTGTGGGCGATGTGCGTGATTAGCAGTGACTCCAGACTAATCAATATACGTGGGGTTTTAGCGGTTCTAGGACCATCGCCGTGAGTAGAGCGTTTAGTGGGGTGCTTCACCCAAGCAAGGCATTTCCGCAACCTGAACCATTTAGTCGCCTGGTCACCTGATGCCGAGGTACGGTTCATCCGTCCCGAATTACTTCCCAGATTTGAACCCCTGAGGTCAATTAACATCAGAAATATACAGTGATATGTAGGGGTTGAGTTATGAGTAGACTTAGAGAGTTAAAATCGATGGCTTGTGAAGCAGATCCGATCGAGACAGGGAACTCAATCCTGGTCCGTCCACCAAAGTAAAATAGCCCATCGGAGTTGTGGAAGTTTAGAGTCACTGGAAACATAAACATTGCCTGTGACTCTGCATTTTGTATGTATCACACTATTTGTATGTTATTTGAATTCACAGTGTATGATGCATTATGCAATAGTGGATATACGTACGTGTTGTACCTGGCGGGCTTCCAACGTTAGCTCGAGACGTGTGGGAAGATCTATTGAAGACGGCAGCTCAGAAAGCAACCGTGTGTGACCAGATCGTCTCCAGAAACCGACCCCAAAAGATAAACTGAAATGTTGTCCGAAGTTGCATCCCACCCCGGATCGAAAACTGATAAATTCCCATATCATAAAGTGCAATCCATCCCCAAAGCAAAGAGAAAAAATAAACTAAAGCATATTTAAATTACAATCTCTTAAAAGACAAAAGAAGGAACTCAGTATATTTATCACCGGAAAAAAACATTGTGGTTGGAATTGAACAGAATCTTGGCTAAAACTGAACATACAGCAACGAACTGCGATTGCACTTGGAGAGGTCGTATTAGGACAGCTTGGAAAAGAGGGGAGCTTAGTGCCTTTAGGAAGAACTTTGCCATGAGTGTTTATATCAAGGCAAAAATAGGGAAAGTGTGGGGGGGAGATTAAGTTTAAGATTAAGAGATCCTGTCAGGTTGTTCAGTTTAACAGACATCCAGACCTCAGAGATAATGTATGTTCGTCTATCCTGCAAGACCTTTTCTTAGTATTGTGTGGGCCAATAGAAGGCAATAGGATGGATTGGTGGAACTTTAACTTCCCAGATATTGATTGGGAGTAGATGCCATACTTGGGATTCAATACTGTAAAATAGTAAATACTCAGGTTGTTGATGCACCAAATACCTGTGGAGTGATGGACAGTCAGTTGAAATCACCAACTCGGGATGGCATTCCTGTTTATGTTGTTACCAATGGCCAGCGCTTACAAGCAGATTTATTTGCAGCCTGGGGGTTCAGGATATAGTTTCTCTTAGAGAGCTACGGGGCAACCGGACGTTGAATACCCCCTGAACGTACCAGCCGCCAGATAACTCGGAACCATGCAATTTACCAAAATGGCGCAGGAACCGTGTAGTTCAGCCGTCTTTTTTTGAGGTCCCTATAGTGTTTAAAGATTAGTCAGTGACCTTTGGAAGTTATAAAATCGAACTGGGAATTTGATTATGGAATGACAACATACCTACGAAAATAACTGCACATAACCACACCATGCCATGGATGAACTACTAAAATCTTTATCGTTGTTGAGAAGGAAACGCTGTCTGTAGAAATTGAAACTACAATCCTAATGTCAGAAAAAAAAATACTGTTAGGAATTTACCTATTTAAGAGACGTGTCAGAGAAATTAGACTTGCGCACTCCTATTATGTTGATGCGATGATTTCGGAAGGTGATCATCAAAACAAGAAAGTATGGTCTTACTTAAGGAGTAAAGAGACAGTCAACAGTGGGGAATGCCTGAACTGAAAACAACCAGAAGATCCAATACAACCCTGAAGGAAAGCAAACTGACTAAACAAGATGGGTTGTTCAGGTTTCTCAAATCCCAAACCGGTTATTAACGTGAGACTAAAGGTGATGATAAACTCCCTGAAATGCAAAACATCAAAGGAAACAAAGCCATGAGTTTTGAAGTTACTGACCATGAGCATGGAAAACAAAGCTACTGGCCCGATGCATGCCTGGCTAGCTCCTTAAATTTATGTCCATTGAAGGAGAGGGAGAACCATTGACTTGACCTAGCTTCACTGGGACCCAAGTAATACCTGATGAGTGGCGAGATGCGTCTGGGGCCCTTATTCAAAAAGGGTGACAAAACAAAAGCAAGAATATATGAGACCTGATCTCTGACATCCTTAAGCAGCGAATCGACTGTGACACAGAATAGATAGGTACATAAGGACCATCTTGACATATAGAACTTCGATTATGTCCACAGTTTTAGACCGAAGGAGTTGGAGACTCACTTATAACAACTCTCTATGATTTAGTATCTGTTTAAAGAACATCAGCAATAATGCAAGTTTAGGAACTTTTTTTTTTGTTTTTGGTGTGTGTGTGTGGTGGTTTTGTGTGTTTTTTTTTTGTTTTTTTTGTTGTTTGTTTGTTTTGTTTCGTTTCTATAGCCGGTGATAAGGTTACCCATTGGGCCTGCTGCTTATATTAGAACTCATTGGCTTGGACGGTTCTGTGCTAATAGGGGCTAAGCGCCGCGGGGAGAACGCAGTAAGTTGTTGTGGGAAGGGTCGCAGCCCTTGTAATCCTGCGTGCCATGGTACCTCAGGAACGGTTCGGCCCTGGGGTTCGGAATTTATATAAATGACATAAGGAGAAAGCTCCTCCGGAACGACTAGAAGCTGTGTGGCTAGTCTTAGTATATAATCTATCAGATGCATAAGGAGACTCGCATTCGACTAGAAGACTAAACGCGGACCAAGATGGGAAATACTTGGTATATGATTTCATCCCCAAAATGCCTTGTGTGCGTAAGATGGTAACAATAACCTCACCAATGTAA
This sequence comes from Conus ventricosus, assembly GCA_018398815.1. NCBI lineage: Eukaryota > Metazoa > Mollusca > Gastropoda > Neogastropoda > Conidae > Conus > Conus ventricosus. The sequence continues at coordinate 75,204,369 of CM031606.1, forward strand.
TTCAATTAATCGATCCATATTATCAATTCGTTAAGAAACGAATGCTGCTAAAGTGGTAGGCGTGAGTATTAGATTGTCGTCTCAATTGGTTAGAACATTACATTGAGGATGTAAGAAAGCAAAGAAACCATCTTAGCTTCGTATACAGGAATCAATCAATGACTGCCCCCAAAAAGGTTATAGACGACGCTACAAAACACGGGTTAGACCAGTACTGAATATGGTTGCTCATTTGGGATCCGGACCATCGAAAGGACATTGATAAACCTCGTAAAGAGTCTATGAGAGCGTCAACGTTCGTAACAGGGAACCACATCAAGAAAAGGGGAATTCTAAAGAACAGAGGAAATTAAATGGAAACCCTTAGTTGAGAGAAACTTTTATTAAACGTAACACCTTGTTTTCAAGGGCAGAGCTAAAGTAATTGAGAGTCCATGGAACAACTTGTAGGTGATTATAATGGACACCAGGAGTGCGGTCAAGGTTATACCAGACCTGCATCAAAGATTGAACTACCACTTACATTCGTTTTGTATCCCATTCTGTACCTGTGGAACTCACTGCCGGTGCCAGCTAAGCGCCACAAGGCAAGCGCAGAGGCACGGGAACAAATTGGATTCGAACAGTGTTGAGAGCGGCTAGATAAAATGATGGTCTATTTTTTTTCCCCAATATTTTATTATCACCTGGGCTGAATTTGGCCATTGCGTTGGATATCGAGGCGACCCCTTGTTTGCCAATTGCGCCAGGCCTCAGTCAGAAGGTCCCTTGGTTGTATGTTATTGTATAGAGGTTTTATTTTGCGCGCGGTGACCTACCGTTGTGTGAGTGTACCAGTATGGAGGTAGATAAAGAAGAAAGGACGAGGAAGCAACCCGTCTCGGGCCGTGACTTTTCCTTTTACCGAAAGTGGTAACAAACCTTAGCCTACGTTACACAGTTTTTCTCCGGTCATTATCGTGGGACCGATCAATAATATGAATCAAGGGAGGTGAAGGGTTGGTACTGACGGTTAAGTTACCGCCCTGATCTACTTAACACATGGTGTGAAGTCATCCTTTGGCTCGCGGGGGCAGCCCTGCAAAAAAAAACTGATGGACACAGTTTTTTGTGTCGTCCCCATTAATCTAGGAGTGGACCGTTACGAAGCTGTCACATTTTGCTCCTGAGATCAGATTCAAATCAGTGTTCACTGGCGGTTGCGGGGGGAAAACGAGGACCGTGCGCGAGACAGAATAATTTACCTGAATCGCAGACTCAGAGACACAGACACAGAGTCACAGTCTGATAATATTGTAGGTAGTAGAAAAGAATCACTAATGTGCTCGGGATTAAGATTTATTCGTATTGGCGGATATGCGAAACTTTAGAGGGTAGATAGAACACATCATAGGCCAGATGCTAGGGCTTGGATATAAAGCCTCTTGGGGGCCTGGAAAATGTACAGGGGGGTCTTGGTTTGCATTGAATGAATTCTTTAATAATCCAAACACAATTTGCCATCATTCACGGAATAATTTCAAGGTGTTGTTTTTGTAAGCTCCTGTTCCTGCACAACGTAATGATAACGCGCTGGCCTGACATTGATTAATATACACACAGTATATGCTGACCAATGACGGATTTAGCATTTATTATTGCACATCAGACATTTGCAGATATGATTCAGTTTACATGCTCTTATCTTGTACTAGCGCATTTATAAAAAATATATCTCCGACGGGCAAGGGAAATGCCAAAACGTTCCTACCTTCATTTCACGGTTGGATGGTAGGTTTAGGTAGGATGGCCTGAGCCGTAGAAGACTACAATGTCAGTGACCGTTCTTCACGAATGAGGCCGGAGCTACGAACAGGGGTGCCTGGGAGAAATAGCTCGCGAGTTGACCATGATCTTTAAATCTCGGGTAGACGCGCGTTTTGATTGTGAAATCACATGCATAATCAATGTTTAGTGTTGAGATACAGGGTTAGAAATCGTACCACCTAAGCATTAATAGGTAGGGAAATAAGCTGAAGTCATTGAGAACGTTGTCAGACTAGCGAGTATAGGGGTCACATGTTTAAGGCACAACTAGGCGTTGTTCGAGGTGGGCTCTTTTGGTCCATGGATTCCTATTCACGGAGTGTCGTGTAGGGCGCCTTGGACAGGTTTTTTCCGGATCTCATGGTTTTTTTGGCGGTTAGGCGCGGGGACCAGTCATTACTGATAATACACGCTTGCCTAATACTAGGGGTAAACGTGGTGAGAGTGGCAGGTGTATGAGGTATGTCTTGAGCTGGGAGTACAATCAGTAAATGAAGGATGTTGATCGACTGATGGGATTCCTTACCCTGCTACATCCTTAGATGACATGGTTTGCTGTATGATTTGAAGCGTGAAACGTTCGTTTGCGGTTTTGGGAACAAGTATGAGACGAATAACCCACGGCTGTGAGGTGCTTCACGCATCTGTCCAGTAAATGATTATCGGCATATAAGTACATGTGTGCAATCTTATCATACTTTAGAGACACTTCGCAGAGTGGGCAACGTGTCCTGATAATATGGTCGTACCCAATTTTATTGCGAGTTACAGTTAAGAGCTCTCACAACTATCCGCGATAAGGAGGATTATAATATCATTAAGAATTGAGGGTTTTATTTAAGAGATTAATAGAGCAGTATAAAATAAATAGATATACTTTGTGCACAGCTGTTGGTTTAACTTAAGACGACGTTGGAGCCGGAGGGTGGTGGGCTTGCAAGAGAGAGTGCTGCGCCCGAAAGCCCAAGAAGGAATTTACCCGACAGTTGAGCACCATTCGCGCGCAGTGCGGTGTGGCAAGCATGATCGATATGTGATACATCCGCTGGGAGCACAGGAGACAGCTCTAAACGACCGCCTCATTGCCTTTGTGTGTGCAATGCATAACGTGTTTAAGCAGCCGCACCACACATCCTCGAGGTCGACGGTTCTTTCAGGCTTCCAGATACAACGGCCGAGCACGGACTCTCCTCGTCTGATCAACAACTGTCTAGAAATCGTAGTTCCCCTGGAAACAGGAACGACCAGATCCTGGAACACGCCTGACAGCAACATCCCTCTCAAAGTAGAATGCTCTTTTGCCATCGCCTCAACCAGCGTCTGTATCAACCCGCTTCCAACCCGCTCCCGACTACCCCCACTGGCTGCGGCAGAGGCCTCCATCATTCAATCACGACCTTCATGTGCAGTCTACCCACTCGGAAGACGAAACCAATGTTGTCGGGACTACCGACAACCTGGTTTTTTTGCGGGTCGTGCCTCCGCCTTGCTTCGTACGGCACTTAATTATTCGTTCAACCACCTCCCAACTTCCTGTGATCAGGGAGGGAGAACACGCCAAGAAAATATGAATGGTTTTGGCCTGCTCACCGCGCACCGACCTGGAAAAGCACCCCCCGGCCGATTTCATGTTTGTCATGTTGGTAGGTGGCCAGATTGAACAGTCGGTCCTTTCCGTGCTCTAGCGTATAACCTCACGCCCCCAACCACAGGAGAGCCTGGATTTTTTGATCAAAAATGATATTCAGGCGTCTACATCGTGGACCGGAGCAACCCCTTCCAGGTCCTGCACCTCAACGGTGGGCTACGAATAACATACTAACCTACTGAAATAAAAAAAAGGGTTTCTCGCAGTTGGCGAAATCGAATGGTGGGTGCTGCTCCACCTCAGACCCTCCGGTGATTTGATGTATGTGAGCTTCCTGTTTTTGTAGGTGTACAGAGTCCTTGCGGCGGCCGTTAACAGAAACGCTTGGAAGACTCTCCCGCACGGCCTCAGATCAGGACTCCTTTGATCATACTTTTGTGCCGGGGCGGTTCCCGTTATACTCGCAAGTGGCAAACACCCCTCTGAAAAGTCGGGCGTTGAGCAAGTGCCACGGTGCCGTTACCCTTGGACTCAAGTGTGGATAAATATAAGTGTTTGGCTTTTGTCCAAGGTTTGGCGTTCCAAGCAGCAGAAAGTCCTGGCGGGCCTGAGAGTGTGCAGGAAACGAAAGGCGGGTGATGCGCAGATTATCTGGTGAAGAACCTGTGGTGGTGCGCGTATACTGCTTCAGCGCGGGATGATCACTATCTCCAACCTCTCCACGCAGGGCCTTAACATGGAGGCAGGAGCCAGTTCATGCAACGGAGGAAAATAGGGCGGACAACCTGCGACACAGCTAAGTTTAATAAAAAATTAAAATAAAGTCAACTTCCGCGTGTTGGCGTACGGAAATAAAAGCCAGGGGGGCAAATGGCCCAGCGAACTTAGCCGTACTCACTCTACTTCTAGCATCGTTTATCAGTACTAGCAGTGGGCGGATAATGGGATCCGTGGTCACTGGCATACTGAATCCGGCTAACGGAGGACATCCATTATACTGCGGGTCCCGGCGGTCGATGGTGCCATCTACAGGCCCATTGTGTTCACCTGAATTGACCGCCCTAGGGATCCGATTCGCGCTGTTGTCCCTGGGTTTGTGGGGGGGGTCGAAGTGCAGCCAGGCTGGTCGTCCCGTTGTCCGGTGGACTCGGACTCCATCGTGTCTCGTCTTCTGCCATGAACAGACATCCTGAATTGTTTGCCATCCTATTGGGTCCCACCGGCCGTCTACCCGATCGGTTCCCGCGCCTTCCGAGTCAGTGCGTTGGTTACGTGTCGTGAAGACGTTTTCTTGTGGTTGGACCCTTTCCACCAGCTCGCGCCTCCGCCAGAGACGATCCGTTGGTGCCGGCTTGAAAATTGCTTCCCGGGCGGCGAAACAATATTTGTTCCTGGCTCGCCTGCATTAAGCCCACGATACAAGCGTTGCGGCGTACCCTTCCATTCAACTGACTGACGTTGCACCTATCCCCAGTCAGCCACGTTCGCGTGGAAGGGTATATTTGTATGGATGGCCCGCCCACCCATGCCTTCACTGCAACGCGTGGAGAGCTTTTGTTTTTTTCGTTGCCAAAAACATCATCTGGGGAACCTCGGAACAGTACCTCAACGTCTGCCAGGATCCGATGGCAGCCTTGAACTGTCCACTTCCCAACGAGGTCGGACGGTCGCTTTTTCTGCCGCCGCCAGGAAGGCATTACTCATGGTGTTACCACTCTATGATAGCCCGCAACGGCAGCCCTTCCGGTCCCTTTCTCCGGGCATAAACGTAGTCTTCCCTCGCTGATTTATCGTTGTGTCAGGACGAAGTACCCGCTCGTGGTGGAAATCAACGTCGGCCAATGTGGCCTGCTCGAGGATGGTACGTCGTATGATAGGTCCAGGCGTGCCGGGACCGCGAAAGCGGTCACGGAGTTGGAATTAGGAGTATCCAGGAGCGATGTACTCGTAGTCCAATATGGCTACTTCGTGGGCGGAGCCTGTGGTCTGGGTGTTGTGTTCACCAGAATTGTGAAGAACCGTCGCGGCTTCGGCTCGAATCCCCAATCCTGGAAGAAATAAGGTTTGATGAGATGGAAGGGCGTAGGGGCGGTGAACGGTGTAGCGACCACCAACGCTCGAAGATAGGTCGTCCAAGCATCCCCTCTCTCGTCGTGCGATCTCAGGGGTAGCGGAGACGTGGAGATTCTTCTGGGTTGTTGTGGAGATCGAACGCCTTGTCGCTACCTCCTCCAACATCTCGCGCGGCGGCTCCGTCGCTCCTCTTTCGGCCTTCTCTCCTGGCATGTGGGGGCTCTGGGGCGCTGGCCTCTGTCGAGCTGCTGGTGAGGGGATTTTTTCTGCTTCTGCTTCTCGTTCACACAGCCGAATCCCACACGGGAGCCGTGGCCTCACCAGTGGTGGCTCCCCCGTCCAAGGGTTTTCGGCGTTGTGATCGAGTCAGATCAGAAAAAATACACTTAAACTCTATCTGATAGTCAGACGTCTTAGACCACAGACAGACAAGAAGATATAGAGATATGTGAAAGAGGGAAGGAGCAAAAAGAAGATGAAGCAGGGGGCGGATCCGTCTAGCGTGCGATGGATCCTCATCAACATAATAGTAGGTCTCAACCGTCTACGATCATCTGAGTCCCTCGACGAGCAGAGGTCGCTTGGACGCCTTTCTTCGAGAGTTGCCCGGGGTAGGCTCAACTGTCGAACTACGACCTCAATCTCATCAACCTTTAGTGGCCAGTTTGGGGTTCGTCAGTGAAGATGAAGAGTCGGTCCCGTCACAGTTCTGGGGATGAACAACAACAGTACAAATGCTTCAAGTAACACAAGATGTTGAATGTCGTGGACAATCGCCTGATACATCGCTCCTGTTTTACGCCTATTCCAAAATACTGACCGCTTTCGAGGGACAGGAACGCAAGGCTTCTGCCCAACGAGTACATCATTGAGCGGGACATACTGGACGACGTTGTTCTTCCTCCCACGAGAGGCGTTCTTCAGCTCCCTGAAAAACGATTCTATCACGGTTGGTAAGACTACGTTTACTGCCAACGATTTGATGAGTATTGCATGACCGCGCGGAGGGATGTCCTAGTGTAGTACAACAACCTGACGGCATGCCCTTCCTGGAGGCCCCGGAAAAGCAGACACGTCTGAACTCCGTATCTGGATTGGACATGTTAAAAGAGCCATCAGGATCCCTGGGACTGACGTGAGGGACCTGTTTCAAGACGGCTTCCCCTATGGCTTGTTCTCGCGGGTCTCGACAAAAAACAATAGATCCTCCACGAGTTTGCTGTGGCTTGGAATTGGTGGGAGGGCCATCAATCAATTTTCACACGACCACGAGAAGGGTTGTCTCGGTCCCGGGGTAAGTCAGGCCAGGGTGTGGAAGCTTGTCGCCAACGCTTTGAATCCGTGGGCTCGAAGCAGGAGATGCACACGTGAACATTTTGTCCGTCGTCGCAAGGAAGCAACTTTGTCAAGCCGGATAAACGACGTCCTATGAGAGACGCGTAGACAGGCTGATTGGTCCAGCCACAAAGATAACGTCTTCAACCGCCACATGTACAACAGCAAGGAAGAGGCACGGGGAACGCCAGATCAGGGTAACAGGTGGGACCCAATCTTGAGGATGGCCATCCTAATGTCCACGGATGTCTGTGCCATGGACACACGGGCGCCAGACACGGGTGTCGACGTCACCCCAGTATACGGTAAGTCCAGGATGATTTAGATAATAAACAACCAAACCCACCTGACATCAGAGAGGACCTCGGAGCTCTCTGCGTCATCTGGTACAAATCTGGGAATGTAGTTGGCACCGTCGAAAAGAGGGAACACCAGATGTATTCATGATGGCACCTTCGTTAAGATAAGGAGGAGGTATGCATGCTGATACGACCACCTTTTCAAGAAACTGACTATCTATTTAACGCCTGCTAGAATAGAGCGGAGGATAGGCTAAGATCGATGGCATCTGCCTCCATATCGCTTCGGTCTCTATCAGTAACCCAAACCGAGGTTGGTGATAATCGATTCGCCTGGGTCCGATCAGGGTCGTCCCCGACCCTTGGTGCAACCTCCGTGAAAGGGATTCGGACTCAGGGTCATGGCCCTTGTGGAGACGGGTTGGAATAGCCTGTCAACCTAGAGCGGAAACCCCATTTCTACCGAGACTACTAAAACGGTTCCCTTCTAAAGCTTATGACGCGCTCCAAGCCCTCGACTTGGCTGCATAACTATCTGACAATCGGACCCCCTCCTGTCCCGGCGGCTTGAAGCGACAAAATTGGACAAAAAGAACTTTCAATCTTTCAAACTGGAGACAAGGTAACGCACCGGGCTCGTGCGCAACGTCACCCTGTCGTTTCCAAGGAGGGTGTCGACATATTGAGCTGTAAAGGGTGGCAGCAAACCCTCAATATGTGGTCAATGAGTCCTGTCGGAGGGCAGTGAGGAGGAGTGCACAAAGTGTCTGTTTTGGCAGAATGTCGTGGGACACCTACCAACAACACAGGACGCCCTCTCTTTCTTCGAAATCTATAAAGTGGGGCCTGAAGGTGGGTGGCTGCACCTAACCCCGTGCGATTAGAAGAATGGCGAGTAACCTTTTTTTTTCTTCTTTCTGGATGGTAGTAGGGGTACGTCGTCGAACCTCCCCAGTGGTGGGGGCGGACTGTGGACGTCTGGAGCCAGGTCCACGATGTTGCTGTAATGATTTTTGTGTTAGCAAGGAGTGCCTCACGTGTTGGGGGAGTGTGCTTTGCGCTCCGTGTGAAAGGAACCTGGCATAACCGTCAATCTGGAAAACTTCCAACTTGACCCCAAACTGGTGGTGCGGCCTGGTCCCTGGTCGAGACGCGTGCCCAGAACCCCTTCTGTTTTGCTGGGCCCTGTTCTCATTACCAGGGGGCAAAAGAATTGGATAGGTGGTGGAACGCTGTGAAGTGACGCCTCGGATCTAGGCGGGTGCATCCGAAAGAATAACTACCCCACGGTTGGCGTGGGTTACAGATAGAGTGGTTGTCGGCCTTCACGAGTGGGTAGATGCCTTGTTGGTTCGTATGAAAGCAGATGGATGACGATCGCAGCAGCCAGTGGGTAGGCCGGAGAGGTTGATCCTGTGCTGGTTGAGGCGATGGAATGGTCCATCTACGTGAGTCGGGATGTTGCTGGCGGCGGTGTTCCCAACATCCGGGTCGTATGTCGTCCTGGTAACCCTCTCGTTTATCTTGTCTGTTGATGTACAGACGAGAGTGTCTCGGGACTCGGACGGTGTGGCTGGAGGCAGGATAGGAAACGATAGTCATGCGTTGTCTCTGTGTGGCTGAGGGATGATTTTAAATCGTTGCGTTGCCTCGCAAAAATGGCATGGAGCGGGCGTTGCCAGTGCGTCTCCCGGATGCTCCCAGCGATGTTTAAACAGGCGTTCAGCTTGCCCTCAAAGAATGAGTGCGAATGGGGCTCCACTGTCCGGCGTAGAATTCTGCCGATTTTCGGGTGCAATATCAGCGGGATGAAATCACCACCAACCCCGCAGAGCTATGCGTCGGCTGATGTTTCCCAACAGACGGATGATATAGTGGCCTGTTGTTCTTCCGTGCTGCTGAGTTCTGCCGGCTCCGGGTTCCTTCTTTCAAGCTTCTTTTAGGGGTTTGGTTCCGCAGTCCGCAGCCGTTGGTTGTCGTGAGTTTGGAAATGTTAAGCCGAAAGTTTCGGTTGTTACGACATTTTCATGGCAACGTTGCAAAATAGAAGATGGGTCTAATAGTATGTACAGATGGCACATGTCTTTTGCACGTGGATATGGCTTCTGGAAAGATGAGGGTACAGATCCTCACAACGGGGGTGTTGACTCCATAAATCTGGGACCAAAAAAGATAAGAAAGTTTCCTCGATTAAAACTCTTACTGCATACACAGTGCATCTACGTTTACGCCACGGGATGGACAGCTCCAGCTTGTAGCATCACCTCATCGCAGTAATGTTGTACCTCCCACTATAGACATACCACATTAAACCCTGACCACTCATACAAAGGTTTACCCCCCGTGTTTTCTCGATAGCGGTATATACACTTAATGAAGGGGCACAGCGCTAACAATAAATTATCAATGACGGACTCAGAAAAAAGTCCACAAGAGAAATTCACGACTATCCGTGTCCCGCTGCGTGTATCATTGGACCCCAACTATGACACACAGCGTTCCTAAAGCGCATTGTTGGGTCATCTTTAAGGTGGCCAAAGAATTCCGCCTTGGTCCTGTAAGATGTGTGCCTAGGGCCATCTGATTTCCCTCTTTGTAGACGCGTGTGGGGTACCGGGGTCGAAACCCTGGTTGCTCAAAAACTAAACTTCTGATGTTTGCATGGGGGTGGTCTCCTATAAACGAGCGTAAATAAGTGTTTGTAGTGCTGGAATAAACTCACAATCATCTGTTGCTGGGTATTAAGATGACGCAGTTCCGGGATGAAAGGCGGCACATTAAGTCGGTTTCTCTCGGCTTAGACAGACCTTGTTTTGGCATAATACCACACATATTAACCGGGTAATAATGAAGTAAAACGTTTCTGATATTGGATTCTTTCTCCAGTCAGTGCGGGTGGTTCTGTTTGTAAGGTAGCATACGGTACTTGATATTAAGCCTGGGGGTTTCTGGTGCATGGTCTGCAAAGGTCTGTGGCTGATATTAAGAATTGTGTGATAGAAGGCTTTGGGAAGCTTGTTAGGTTGTTTATTAATATTTGTCAGGACCAGAGCGGGATCATATTACGTGGGTGCGATTATAGGACTTTATTAAAAACACCTTGAAATGATTCCTTGAAAATGTTGGAAAGGGGATTGGGTTTTACTGTTTTATTTCCTTGACCTAATCTTTGAACACATAGTACTGTTGCCAGGACACATGAGGACGCTTATAGTACAGCCTGCCGTTGGGAATTGGATGTGCGATAATAAACTCTTTTGTTTGCGATTTCCGAAAAATACGAGGACTGTCGTAAATAACATGGGATAGTTGGGATTCTTCTTCTTCTCCGCCTGCTTTGTATCTGATCGGTGTCGCGTCCGTCGGTGTCTCTGGCTGGCGGGCGTTGTTGCGTATTTTTTTTCTGTCTCGACACGGTCCGGGTGGTTTACACCACTAGCCAGTGAACTGGTGAAGTTGGTATAGGGTGCATTATGGGTCAGCTTATCGTCCACTCCTAGATTTATGGGAAGACAAAAAAAAATGTTCAGCGTTTTTGGGGGACAGGCGCATTGCCCCCCTTGCCCTAGGGTTGAATATAAACCTTGTGTTATCGTTGTATGAGCGGTATTATAACGTCAGGTAACAACCCCCCTCAACCGACCGGGTGGGATAGAGGTGTGAGCGTCCCACATGTATTAATGTCAGGCAAAATGTGGTCAACGTAGGCTAAGGTTTTGTACAACTGTCGTTAAAGAAAGGAAAGTCCCGAGACGGGCCGCCCTGAGTCCTCGTGGCCGGAAATGACCTTGCTATGGTGAGCACCCAACCTACACGCTAGATACTTCAAGGCGAGGTGCGTCCCTGACACAGCAATACCCCACGATGTATGGATTGGGATGATGTCCGCTGCTAACTCAGGCACAGCAAGCCCCCAATTGGCGTCATTGAAAGGGCGTTTTTAAAAAGTACTGGACTAGGGGGCGGGGTTGTAAAGATGGGGAATGAGCACAAAAATAAATGTTCAACTGCCACGCCCGATCCGTACGGGTTGTTCGTCTACCAAAGCCAGGTGCGTAATGTTGTAGTTGTAGTCGATTGTTTTGGACAAATTTGTCACTGTTTCAGTTTTCCAACTGTGGATCAGAGTCCGCGGTACATGGCTCTCAGTCGTTGTAGTTTGATCATGTCTTATAACGACCCTCCAGGCGAACAGCAGTTTGCCGTGGAGTACACGCGGTGGGGGCCGAGGCAAGCTGTAGCTTCTTGTTGGCTGGAATGATTGCGGGCCCAACTGATGGTGGGGTCGTGAAGGCGGGTTCTAAGAGTCGGTTGGCCTTGTTCTTGGAGCAGAGTGGACTGTTTAATCCAGTTTTTTTGGGATATAACCTGTTCCCCCCTCATCCGTCGTGGTGGTTCCGTGGTGGTCCGTCAGGCTGTCTCTGTGCTTGAGTTGTAGACTGACTTGTTGCTTGGACTTAGGCCGTTTTAAAAGTGCGTGTACTGCAGCGATCAGGGTGAACAGGTCTCTGTTTCACTATGTAGCACGAGGCTCGGAGGCAACATGCTGTTCTTTTGGACACTCAAATTCGTGTCATTTAGCCTTCCCGGTGTTCGGTGTATACATTGCGATGGTTTTTAAATATAAATATGCTTTTTTTTTTTTAAGTAGTTGACAGATTGACGTATAATGTTGCGTGCAATGCGCGGGCATCGCCCATGAAGGTTGGACATGGCCGTCTCTTCGATCTCGCGATGCAATCACCGGCAGCCCCTGTCAGATTCATTCGCGCCCGATGGGCTTGAATAGCATGTCATATCAGTCAGGTGCATCTGGTATGGGGGTAGCGTAATCTGCGGACCTTTCATGGAGCGGTCTGCCTGTTTCATGCAGGTGTTGTGTGTCCCTGGGTGATCGGCGTAAACTAAAAACTAACAAACAAACATACATTGACACCGACGTACCCCCTTTTCTCAGTCGTTAACTATTAAGGAACAGGCCTTAAGAGTCAGCTTGATGAGCTGGTATAGGTGTAGCAGTACACGTCGACCTTTCTAGGGAGCTGTCTGCCGTTTTTTTTTCATCAGGGTTGTCGCACATGGGAGATTACCTAAAAAAAATGGTGTCTGTCATGGTTTTCGTTACGGTTGTATTCTGTTGTGCAAGCACCATCAGACCTAGCCTCGGCATTGCCCGAACCGCCGTAGGGTCTTTTCATTGGACCTCACATCGATCGTGGGATGGGTCATCTCGGCCATGCGCTGTCAGATGCTTCGCCCCTTTAGGGGTTTTTTAATAAGCACTGTGGAAAATCAGGGTTGTTGCTGCGTGTATGGGTGTTAGCCAGGAACAGGTCAAGTGCTTTCTTAGTGAGGCCGCTGGTGTTTTTGTTGGTTTGTGAGTGTCACCCTTGGGAGAATTCGGTGTAAATATTATAATAAACAACCAAACAATACATAGACTCCGTTTAAACCCCAAATCTCCATTCTTTAACGAGTAATGAACCGGTCCTAAGAGTCAGTCTATGCTCAGCTAGTATGGGTTCCTGGATACAGTTCGGCCGGGCATAGAGCTGGACGGCCTGTTGGCAGCATGTGAGTGTCTCCCTTGGGTACGCCTTTACATTATCATATCTCACGAGTCGCTATAACCTGTCGTACGTGTTTTACATCTGATTGGCTGCTCGCAATGCATGCGCCCGGAGGGCTTGCAATAGACCTCACATCGATCTCCACGATGTCATCACCGAGCATCTCTGTCATGTGATTCGCCCTATGGCACGGACGTCTCCCTCCTCCTGCCTCCACCTGCGGTTGAGGGTGAATATCTCCCTAACCCTACTACTCTGCACCTTCCCTGTGCCTGGAGCTATCACAGGAGATGTTACGGCCTTATAGCGTAATGTTTTCAACGGCCGCAACTGGGAGTCCCGTCATTACGATTGGGGGTGCCGAGGGGTTGGTGTGTGGGCGGGTGGGATGCTCCTCAGGTCGGGCCGTGGGCAGAGTGAATAATATACTTACACATGTTTTCAGACACGCATCTAGACGAGAGATAATAATAGTTGATAGAGAGATTTATAATAATAGTTAGATTAGTGTAATATCCCCGGCAGTGCAGCCTAACCGTGGTGCTTTGTAAGAGAGAGTGAGAGAGAGAGAGAGAGTAGAGAGAGGAGAGTAAGAGGATGAGAGGAGAGAGAGAGTGAGAGAGAGAGAGATGATGAGCGGTTGTGGCTCCGTGTACGTGCGTGCGTGTGTGTGAGTGGTGGTGGGAGGGGAAGGGGAAGGTGCAATACGATTATGCGCTACTTTTTCGTACTGGCACTGAGATTTGGTATAATGTCAAAACGATGATTTACACTTCGGAGGCTGCGGATATCAAGATAGGGGCCTTGTTTCGACTGATGTATATCAGTGTTCCTAGGTGGGAGTCCGTCTGCACTGTCCACTCCCCCCGTCCATCTGCCTCCGCGGTGTGCCGTCCGGACCTGAGCCATTTGTTTCTTGGTCTGAGCAAACCGGCCTGGGGTAGTGTCGGGCTTTTTTCTTTCTTTCTTTTCTTTCTTGCGTTTGTATTCGGTTGTCGTGGGGCTGGGGGGTGCTTCTTCTTTTTTTCTTCCTTCCGTGCCTTCCGTCCTCTGTCCTTCCGGCCGCCTGCCTTCCTTGCCTTCCATCCTTCCTTCCGTCCTCCTTCCTGCTTTCTTTCTTTCTTTCCTCCTACTTTGTGTGTATCTTAAGCACGGTTCTTTGACTATTTGTTTTTGTATGTCTGCATCCTGTCTCTGTTCTTGTGTGTGTGTGTGTGTGTGTGTGTGTGTGTGTGTGTGTGTGTGTGTGTGTGTGTGTGAGTGTGTGTGTGTCTGCGTGCGCGCGCGCGCCTGTGTGTGTGTGTGTGTGTGTGTGTGTGTGTGTGTGTGTGTGTGTGTGTGTGTGTTGTGTGTGCGTGTGTGTGTATGTGTGTGTGTGTCCGCGTGCGCGCGTGCGTACGTGTCCGTGCATGTGTGTGCGGTAAGTGCGCATGCTTTGTGTTTTGTGTGTGTGTGGTGTGTGTGTGTGTGTGTGTGTGTGTGTGTGTGTGTGTGTGTGTTCACACGTGTACGTGTATGTGTACGTGTGCATGAGTGTGTGTGCATGTTTGTGTGTGTGCTTGCGTGCGTGCGTGCGTTCGTGCAGGTGTGTGTGTGTGTGTGTGTGTGTGTGTGTGTGTGTGTGTGTGTGTGAGCACGCGCGCGCGCGTGTGTATTGGTTTGTTTGTGAGCGCGCGCGTGTGTGTGTGTGCGCGCGCCTGCGGTGTGCACAAGTGCGTGCGGGAGCGTGTGTGCGGGAGTGTGCGTGCTCGAGCGCGCTTACACGCGTTCGTGTTTGTGTGTGTGTGTGTGTGTGTGTGTGTGTGTGTGTGCATGTGTGTGTGCGCGCGCGTATATGTGTGTGTGTGTGTGTGGGGGGGGGGGGGGGGTGAGGAGGAGGGGAGAGCGCTTGCATGACGGGCAACGTGTTTTCAAGAATTGTCCTATTGCGGGGAAGTGGGGTCTTTTGTTTAAACTCGCCTTTTCAGAACGCCCCCCCCCCCCGCCCCGTCCCTCCTTCCCTCGCCGGTTTTTTCCCCTTTCATTGGTCCCTTCATATTTTCATGGCTGGAGATATTGTTAAAAGTCTAGAGATTCTAAATAGATAGTACAGACAAAAAAATAAACCAACGTTTCATAAATAGATTTTAAAAAATCGTGAGAAAATAGAAAAGAAAAACTGGCCGTAGAGCACAAAGGACAAAGGACCATCAGTAGACAATAGTTCACCATCACTCAAAGGACCATCAGTAGACTGTAGTTGTCCGTCACTTCAAGGACCATCAGTAGACTGTAGTTGTACGTCACTTCAAGGACCATCAGTAGACGGTAGTTGTCCGTCACTTCAAGGACCATCAGTAGACGGTAGTTGTCCGTCACTTCAAGGACCATCAGTAGACTGTAGTTGTCCGTCACTTCAAGGACCATCAGTAGACTGTAGTTGTCCGTCACTTCAAGGACCATCAGTAGACTGCAGTTGACCGTCACTCGA
>CM031606.1:75224509-75234509 GCA_018398815.1 Conus ventricosus
CCGAGGTGGCACCAGAAAACGCCGGCAGATTCCTGTAGTTATCAGTCAACAACATTCTACAACCAATATTTCTCTGTCACTGATCTTGACTCCTCCCTCAGCTCCCCTGACGCGTCGACCGCGCCGACCTGTGCTTCGGGTGCCAACCTCGAGAACTTGATAGCGGTTCCTGTACAGGGCTCTGATCTTCCTAATCAGCTCTGTGTCTGTCACCTGAATGCCCAGTCTGTTCGGGGGTAATGCCCTTAAAAACACGTCAGAAACGCACTGCGATCGCTGACTTCATGACCGATTACGACTGGACATTATGATAGTGTCAGAAACGTGGCTTCGTGAGTCAGGTGATGAGAGTAAATGTGCTGATTTGACACCCCCGGGTTATAAACTCTACTTTTTCCCCCCGTGAACTTGGTGCCACTGCCAAGAGTGGTGGTGGGATCATGCTGATCATCAAGAGTGTCTCGTGTCTTACGCCCACGTCAATTCGCCCTTCCCCTTCTCCCACACCACTTTTGAAGTGGCTGAGCTACTTCTGACTTTGCAAAATCAGCGAATCCGTCTGCTGTGTGTGTATCGGACCCCGCCCAGTAAAAGGAACAAACTGCTTGATTCAAGATTCTACGAAGAGTTCCCTGATTTCCTTGACTTTGCCGCACGCGTGACGGCGATCTTCTGATCATCGGTGACTTTAATGTTCACTAGACGACTCGAGTGATCCCAGAGCTAGGAGGTTTCAAAAACTCTTAGAGACGTGGGGCCCTTTTCTCATCCATCGATGAACCCACTTATCCAGCAAGTGGTCACATTCTTGATCTTGTGATTTTTCGTGACACTGATGGTCTTTTGCACTCTGCTAAGTGTTGTTATGATTTGATGTCTGATCACTATAGTCTAGTGTGCCATCTCAGTGTTCCAAAGCAAAAGTCGCACCCCAATTCAAATGTGTTCGTGCCATTCATAAGATTGACCCTGCTAAATTTTCTCATGAAAATCGCTAACATTATCACCCCTGACGTAACACTTACTGATTTGAACTTTGGGTCTAGAAAAGTTTTGGATAAGCATGCGCCTGTATGTCAGCGGACGGTACACTGGCGTCGTCCGGCTCCGGGGTACAACTCAATTGCACCTGAGCTGCGAATATTGAAACGCGAGCGACGTCGAGCCGAGCGGCGCTGGGTATCATCTAGACTGACAATACACAAGCAAATTTACGATGCTGCCAAACAGAAAGTCGTACAGTTTGTCCATCAAGCCAAAACCGCTTTTTATTCTTCCAAAGTGCAGCAGCATCCTCGTGTAAAGAACTGTTTAGAACTGTCACTAGCATGTTGGGTAATGCTGCAAAGTGTTGTAATGCCGTCCACTCATGAGCCGTCACAGCTTCCTGGTTTGTTTTCTCAGTTTTTCGCCCACAAAATTCAAACAATTCGAAACGCTTTCTCCCCATCCTCAGATACTTCAGATCAGTCTGTTGTTTTTAACGGTACCACACTCTGTGAGTTCTTGCCATTGTCCGAGCAGACTGTTCGTAAAATCATCACACAGTCTGCGAAAACATCCTGTGACCTTGACCCCATTCCCACCCCACTCCTCTTTGAACACCTTGACTCTCTCCTTCCTACCATCACCAAAATTCTTAACGAGTCTCTGTCTTCTGGCACAGTTCCCACTGACTTTAAGACCGCCCTTGTTAAACCTCTACTCAAGAAAAGCAGTCTTGATCCCAACGTTCTTAAAAATTACAGACCCATCTCAAATCTTCCTTTCCTATCCAAAATTCTTGAGAAAGTCATTCTTCAACAGCTCTCTGACCATCTGGGCCCCAAACAACCTCCTCACACCACATCAGTCAGCCTATCGCCCTGGGCACAGCACGGAGACCACCATCCTTCGCATTCTCAATGATATTCTAAATTCCTTAGACGAAAACAAAATTTCTGTCCTTCTTTTGCTAGATCTTTCGGCAGCCTTTGACACCATAGACCATGAAATCCTTCTCTCTCGTTTGAAATACACATGTGGCATCAGGGAAACAGCTTTAAATTGTTTCGTTCTTATCTTCTAGACAGGAAACAGTTTATTCAAGTGGGTGATCACCGTTCTGATGAATCTAACCTCCAGTTTGGCGTGCCTCAGGGATCCGTGCTGGGACCTGTCCTCTTATTTTGTACACCACTCCATTGTCTAATGTCATCCACGGCCATTCCGTTTCACACGAAATGTTTGCGGGTGATACTCACTGCTCCATTCCTCTGTCATCGATGACTACTCACCCCTTGTTTCTACTCTTCAATCTTGTACTTCTGATATCGAGACCTGGATGTCAGCAATAAGCTTAAATTAAACTGTGAGAAGACTGAAGCCATCCGTTTTCAAAGCGGTCACATCATGGCCCTGATCCGATCCCTTTCTTTGGCATTAGGTTCCAGCACTATTGAATTTTCAAACACTGTTCGTGACCTGGGTTCTCCTTGATAGTGACCTCTCAATGAAACAGCATGTCACAAAAACTTGTCAGTTAGCTTACATGGAACTTAAACGAATTGCTGCTATTCGACCCTATCTCACTGAAGACGCCACAAAAACTCTCGTTTCATCATAAAATCCTTTCAAGGCTAGATTACTGCAACTGTGTCTCCTTGGCTGTCCCTCAACTGTCATCCAACCCTCCAACGTGTACAGAACTCTGCAGCCCGTCTCATTTGCAAATCTCCTAGGACCCAACCCTGCAGCCCTCTCCTGAAAAAGTTGCACTGGCTCCCCGTTGAAGAAAGAATTAAATACAAATGTTGTTGTCTCTGCTTCAAGATTTTCACTGGCGATGCCCCTGCCTATCTTTCGATCTCCTTCAAGTATATGTCCCATCACGAACGCTCCGCCCTCCACCGACACCAGGACCTTCCGCTTTCCCAGTTACCGTCCCCATCGTAAACAGCATGGCGAACGAGCTTTCTCATACGCAGCTCCCAAACTCTGGAATAAACTCCCCTATGACTTAAGACATTCTCAAACCTTTTCTTCCTTCAAAACGTCCCCGAAAACCCACCTTTTCAAACAATACTAAGAAGACAGTCATTACCAGATAGTTGATTGACTCTTGTTGCTTCTGTGGATCGCTTAGTAGTTTGTGCTTGTTGCGGCTGTTGTGTATTGTGTGTCTGTGCGTGAGAGTGTGTGTGCGCGTGGGAGATAATGGGAGAGAGCCTTTGTTTTTCATTTCTGAGCCGTTTTTCAATGCATTTTCTTTACATTTAGCAATTGTATTTTTTCTGCCTTTGTAAAGCGCCTTGTGCCGTGGAAGGCGCTATATAAATCCCCATTATTATTATTATTATTATTATTATTATTATTATTATTAAATGTAACCGATGCTTCAAATTTTTTTCACGTGCTTAATATAATAGGTGCCGCAAAAGTAACACGTACCGTAAACGTTACAGGTGCCAAAAATGTAACACTTACCGTGCGCGTAATGAATGCCACAAATGTAACACGTGCCTTAAACGTAACAGGTGCCACAAATGTAACACCTACCGTAAACGGAACAGGTCCTGCAAATATAACACGAACTATAAATGTAAAGGTGCCGCAAATGTGGCTCGTATCGTAAACGTAATGGGTGCCGCAAATGTAACCGTACCATAACCGTAACAGGTGCTGCAAATGTAACACGTTCTGTGGACGTTACAAGTGCTGCAAATGTAGCACATATCGTAAACGTAACAGATGTCGCAAATGGAACTCGTAATAGGTGCATAACAGGTACCAAACATGTAACATGTGTTGTAAGCGTAATAGGTGCCGCAAATTTAACACGTACCGTAAACGTGAACAGGTGCCGCCAAGTACTGCGTGTCAAACGTTAACAGGTGCCGCAAAGTACTGCGTGTCAAACGTTAACAGGTGCCGCAAAGTACTGCGTGTCGTAAACGTTAACAGGTGCCGCAGAGTACTGCGTGTCGTAAACGTTGACAGATGCCGCAAAGTACTGCGTGTCAAACGTTAACAGGTGCCGCAAAGCACTGCATGTCGTAAACGTGAACAGGTGCCGCACAGTAGTGCATGTCGTAAACGTTAACAGGTGCCGCAAAGCACTGCATGTCGTAAACGTTAACAGGTGCCGCAAAGCACTGCATATCGTAAACGTGAACAGGTGCCGCAAAGTAGTGGGTGTCGTAAACGTGAACAGGTGCCGCAAAGCACTGCATGTCGTAAACGTGAACAGGTGCCGCAAAGTACTACGTGTCGTAAACGTGACAAGCACCAGAAACATACGTTCCGGAAACTTGCAGCCACGTTTATCTTCTGGCAACTCCTGCCGCTGATTTCCATCCGGATTGACAAATCTCCGACCATGTGCACCACGCCACGCACCGAGTTCTCTGGCTGCTAAGAAGGTCAACATGATACTCCAGTCGTCCCAGTCTCCGGATTGGAATCCGACAGAGCAGACGAGTGCTGCGCTGGGTGGATGCGTCAACGCGGGGAGTAAATCCCTTTCCAGACATCCGTCAGGAGTGGATCAACTAACACCCACGTGCAAGCGATCCGGGGTGGGACTGGATCCATCCGTGAGGTGTGCCATGGAGTGATGCCTGCCTGAAGTGACCCTATGCTTGCTTACAGTATTCCGTCTGAGCTGCTAAATGGTGTCGTTCCGAACTGAACTTGCGCACCAAGGAAGGGTCAGAATGCCGGTGATCTTTTGTGTGGCATGTACCGCAGTTACATTTGTTAAAACTTGGTTAAGGTATTAATTAAGCTGATAGGTAAAACATTTCGTTTTGGTGTGTGTGGGGTGTGTGTGTGTGTGTGTGTGTGTGTGTGTGTGTGTGTGTGTGTGTGTGTGTAAAACAGTATATGCCATGAACTATAATTATCGCAAACAAACATCACAATAACATTGCATACAGTTTGAAACATTTCCTCATTCAGACAATAGTCTATCGTTTCGTTTCATTGGCGGCTTGTTTCATCAATGGGATGGTTGATTAGATGAATAGTTAGACGGCTGGATAGTTGGTATACTAGGTGGCTGTCTGGCAGGTTGGATAGGTGGCTGTTTGTTCAGTTGGTTGATGGGTTGGCTGGTACGTCAGTTGCTTGACAGGAACGCTGATTCAAAGAATTTTGGTTGGGCATTTGATGGCTGGTTGATGATTGGATGGCTGGATGACTAGTTGGTTGGCTCATCGGTTGATTGGCTTGTTGGTAGGTTGGTTGGAAGGCTGAAGGGTTGTCTGGCTGGGATGTTAGTTGGTTGTTTTGTTGGTTGGCTCTGGGTTGTTTGATCGTTGGATATTTTGGTGGCTGGATGGTTGGATGGATTGTGGAATGTTTGGTTAGTCGGTTCTATAGTTGGTTCGTCGTTGTCGTCGTCATCATTGTCGTCGTCGTATTCGTCCTCATTATCCTGATCATGATCATCATGATCATGATCATGATCATGATCATCATCATCATCATCATCATCATCATCACCACCATCATCATCATCATCATCATCATCATCATCATCATCATCATCTCATCATCATCATCATCATCACCACCATCATCATCATCATCTTTTTTTTTTACAAACTTACAGCAACAATTATCATAAGCAGCAGAGCTGTAACATAACCCTAAAATCATTAATAACCCTTATGGCTCTTATTAAAATGCCATTACCAGTAAAGCAAACAGCCCTTTTTTAAAAAAAAAGGTAAAATAAAGTGATGAAGAAACAAACAAATAACATAAAAAGCATGGAAAACACAAACAGAACAAAGCATGAGTCAAACACTGTGTCAAAAACAAAGGCGACACAAAAAAAAGACTCTTTGGAGCAAACATCTCGCGCCTCTCCCAGGATTAAATATGGATGAGGTTCCCTCAACTTCGATGTCGGGGCGATTCATTTGAAGACCCGCAGAAACGGGGTGACAAGATCGGTGTAAGAGGAAACGGGGGGAGGGAGGGTGTGTGTGTGTATGTGTGTGTGTGTGTGTGTGTGTGTGTGTGTGTGTGTGTGTGTGTGTGTGTGTGTGTGAGAGAGAGAGAGAGAGAGAGAGAGAGAGAGAGAGAGAGACTTTGGCACTTTGATATTTTATTGTCATTACCAAAGAGGTCTTTTGACAACGGGGCAGAGGTAACAGAACAATAACATTTCCCTCTTCCTTTTCTGCAAACAGATAGTACACTTTCATTCCTAGTGTGTATCAAATCCAAAGTTAACAAAAACATTTCCCTCTTCCTTTCCTGCAAACAGATAGTACACTTTCATTCCTAGTGTGTATCAAATCCAAAGTTAACAAAAACATTTCCCTCTTCCTTTCCTGCAAACAGATAGTACACTTTCATTCCTAGTGTGTATCAAATCCAAAGTTAACAAAAACATTTCCCTCTTCCTTTCCTGCAAACATATAGTACACTTTCATTCCTAGTGTGTATCAAATCCAAAGTTAACAAAAACATTTCCCTCTTCCTTTCCTGCAAACAGATAGTACACTTTCATTCCTAGTGTGTATCAAATCCAAAGTTAACAAAAACATTTCCCTCTTCCTTTCCTGCAAACAGATAGTACACTTTCATTCCTAGTGTGTATCAAATCCAAAGTTAACAAAAACATTTCCCTCTTCCTTTCCTGCAAACAGATAGTACACTTTCATTCCTAGTGTGTATCAAATCCAAAGTTAACAAAAACATTTCCCTCTTCCTTTCCTGCAAACAGATAGTACACTTTCATTCCTAGTGTGTATCGAATCCAAAGTTAACAAAAACATTTCCCTCTTCCTTTCCTGCAAACAGATAGTACACTTTCATTCCTAGTGTGTATCGAATCCAAAGTTAACAAAAACATTTCCCTCTTCCTTTCCTGCAAACAGATAGTACACTTTCATTCCTAGTGTGTATCAAATCCAAAGTTAACAAAAACATTTCCCTCTTCCTTTCCTGCAAACATATAGTACACTTTCATTCCTAGTGTGTATCAAATCCAAAGTTAACAAAAACATTTCCCTCTTCCTTTCCTGCAAACAGATAGTACACTTTCATTCCTAGTGTGCATCAAATCCAAAGTTAACAAAAACATTTCCCTCTTCCTTTCCTGCAAACAGATAGTACACTTTCATTCCTAGTGTGCATCAAATCCAAAGTTAACAAAACATTTCCCTCTTCCTTTCCTGCAAACAGATAGTACACTTTCATTCCTAGTGTGTATCAAATCCAAAGTTAACAAAAACATTTCCCTCTTCCTTTCCTACAACAGATAGTACACTTTCATTCCTAGTGTGTATCAAATCCAAAGTTAACAAAAACATTTCCCTCTTCCTTTCCTACAAACAGTACACTTTCATTCCTAGTGTGCATCAAATCCAAAGTTAACAAAAACATTTCCCTCTTCCTTTCCTACAAACAGTACACTTTCATTCCTAGTGTGTATCCAATCCAAAGTTAACAAAAACATTTCCCTCTTCCTTTCCTGCAAACAAACAGTACACTTTCATTCCTAGTGTGTATCCAATCCAAAGTTAACAAAAACATTTCCCTCTTCCTTTCCTGCAAACAGATAGTACACTTTCATTCCTAGTGTGTATCAAATCCAAAGTTAACAAAAACATTTCCCTCTTCCTTTCCTGCAAACAGATAGTACACTTTCATTCCTAGTGTGTATCAAACCCAAAGTTAACAAAAACATTTCCCTCTTCCTTTCCTGCAAACAGATAGTACACTTTCATTCCTAGTGTGTATCAAATCCAAAGTTAACAAAACATTTCCCTCTTCCTTTCCTGCAAACCAATAGTACACTTTCATTCCTAGTGTGTATCAAATCCAAAGTTAACAAAAACATTTCCCTCTTCCTTTCCTGCAAACAGATAGTACACTTTCATTCCTAGTGTGTATCAAATCCAAAGTTAACAAAAACATTTCCCTCTTCCTTTCCTGCAAACAGATAGTACACTTTCATTCCTAGTGTGCATCAAATCCAAAGTTAACAAAAACATTTCCCTCTTCCTTTCCTGCAAACCAATAGTACACTTTCATTCCTAGTGTGTATCAAATCCAAAGTTAACAAAAACATTTCCCTCTTCCTTTCCTGCAAACAGATAGTACACTTTCATTCCTAGTGTGTATCAAATCCAAAGTTAACAAAAACATTTCCCTCTTCCTTTCCTACAAACAGATAGTACACTTTCATTCCTAGTGTGTATCAAATCCAAAGTTAACAAAAACATTTCCCTCTTCCTTTCCTGCAAACAGATAGTACACTTTCATTCCTAGTGTGTATCAAATCCAAAGTTAACAAAAACATTTCCCTCTTCCTTTCCTGCAAACCAATAGTACACTTTCATTCCTAGTGTGTATCAAATCCAAAGTTAACAAAAACATTTCCCTCTTCCTTTCCTGCAAACAGATAGTACACTTTCATTCCTAGTGTGTATCAAATCCAAAGTTAACAAAAACATTTCCCTCTTCCTTTCCTGCAAACAGATAGTACACTTTCATTCCTAGTGTGTATCAAATCCAAAGTTAACAAAAAACATTTCCCTCTTCCTTTCCTGCAAACAGATAGTACACTTTCATTCCTAGTGTGTATCAATCCAAAGTTAACAAAAACATTTCCCTCTTCCTTTCCTGCAAACAGATAGTACACTTTCATTCCTAGTGTGTATCAAATCCAAAGTTAACAAAAACATTTCCCTTTCCTTTCCTGCAAACAGATAGTACACTTTCATTCCTAGTGTGTATCAAATCCAAAGTTAACAAAAACATTTCCCTCTTCCTTTCCTGCAAACAAATAGTACACTTTCATTCCTAGTGTGCATCAAATCCAAAGTTAACAAAAACATTTCCCTCTTCCTTTCCTGCAAACAAATAGTACACTTTCATTCCTAGTGTGCATCAAATCCAAAGTTAACAAAAACATTTCCCTCTTCCTTTCCTGCAAACAAATAGTACACTTTCATTCCTAGTGTGTATCAAATCCAAAGTTAACAAAAACATTTCCCTCTTCCTTTCCTGCAAACAAATAGTACACTTTCATTCCTAGTGTGCATCAAATCCAAAGTTAACAAAAACATTTCCCTCTTCCTTTCCTACAAACAAATAGTACACTTTCATTCCTAGTGTGTATCAAATCCAAAGTTAACAAAAACATTTCCCTCTTCCTTTCCTGCAAACAAATAGTACATTTTCATTCCTAGTGTGCATCAAATCCAAAGTTAACAAAAACATTTCCCTCTTCCTTTCCTGCAAACAGATAGTACACTTTCATTCCTAGTGTGCATCAAATCCAAAGTTAACAAAAACATTTCCCTCTTCCTTTCCTACAAACAAATAGTACACTTTCATTCCTAGTGTGTATCAAATCCAAAGTTAACAAAAACATTTCCCTCTTCCTTTCCTGCAAACAAATAGTACACTTTCATTCCTAGTGTGCATCAAATCCAAAGTTAACAAAAACATTTCCCTCTTCCTTTCCTGCAAACAGATAGTACACTTTCATTCCTAGTGTGCATCAAATCCAAAGTTAACAAAAACATTTCCCTCTTCCTTTCCTGCAAACAAATAGTACACTTTCATTCCTAGTGTGTATCAAATCCAAAGTTAACAAAAACATTTCCCTCTTCCTTTCCTGCAAACAGATAGTACACTTTCATTCCTAGTGTGCATCAAATCCAAAGTTAACAAAAACATTTCCCTCTTCCTTTCCTACAAACAAATAGTACACTTTCATTCCTAGTGTGTATCAAATCCAAAGTTAACAAAAACATTTCCCTCTTCCTTTCCTGCAAACAAATAGTACACTTTCATTCCTAGTGTGCATCAAATCCAAAGTTAACAAAAACATTTCCCTCTTCCTTTCCTGCAAACAGATAGTACACTTTCATTCCTAGTGTGCATCAAATCCAAAGTTAACAAAAACATTTCCCTCTTCCTTTCCTGCAAACAAATAGTACACTTTCATTCCTAGTGTGCATCAAATCCAAAGTTAACAAAAACATTTCCCTCT
>CM031606.1:75252009-75274509 GCA_018398815.1 Conus ventricosus
AAATATATACTACGCACAAAAAGTTAAGGATCGGTATGTGAAAACAGGTGAGTAATAAACTCAGTTCGCTACTGTTATTTATTTCTTAGTCCAGCCAAATTGTCATGAATTCTTGTTCAGCTGTAAGTGGGCGATGTTGTGTTAGTGCGAAAATTGCACGGGATTCTCTGCTACTGAGCTGGGCTGCAAACGGAAAAGCGGAAACTTGCGAAAAATGACCTTGTTTTGGAATTCCTCAAGGATCTATCATTGCTCCAGTTCTTTTTACTACTCTTATTCATGATCTCCCAAACGTTCCATCTAACAATATCCATCTCGTTCAATATGCTGATGACATTGCTATATGGATGAATACAAACGTCAGAAAACAAACAAATAAGAGAGTTATTACACATGTTCAAAAACTATACCAAGTTGAGCTAGATAAGTTAGATTTATACATGAAAGAAAATGGTTTAGAACTTTCGGGGAAAAGACACAATTAATGCTTTTTATTAATGGTGATGCTCCAAAGCATCCTCCTCAGCTTGTTATAAAGGCAACACTCTTAAATATTCAAAAGCTGTAAAATTTTTAGGAGTCTATTTAACCCCAAAGTTAAAGTGGCGATATCATATTGAACACATAATAAGTAAAGCTAGACAAAGATTAAATTTTCTCAAAATAATTAATGCTCAGTCATGGGGACAAGATACTCAAACACTTTTACACCTTGCTACCAGTTTAGTTCGATCGAAATTAACTTATGGTCAAGAGGTTTATTTCTCAGCTCCACAGACGCTGCTAAAAAAAAATTACAAAGCATAGATAGTAAGGCTGTTAAGTTGGCACTTGGTGTGCCAGTACACACAAATACGCTCAAAACATACAAAGCAGCTAATCTGTTAACTCTTGAGGACCAACGGAAGTTGGCCACCGCAAAGTATGTGACTAGATGTCTTTCAGTTTCTAATTCAGTGACAAATGACATTTTTCTGACTCAAGACAGGATTTCCCGAAAAGAGCGCAAAACATTCATATCTTCAATCTATTAGAAACTATACAGATGATCTTTTTAAGAGTTGTGATATTGATATTACATCAATCTCAAGTAGTCCCATAATACCCATTATTCCTCAATGGGAGCATATTTCTGCTAGATTCAATACAGATTATACAACTCTAAAAAAAAGAGGATAACATCAATCTTACATCCGTTGAAGCAAAAGAACATCTAGAAAATAAGTATCCAAATCATTTAAAGATTTTTACAGACGGTTCAGTTTGGAATCATACACAGTGGCTGGATTTGCTATTCCTGCTTTCAAGATAAGAAAGTCATTTTGTCTAGGAAAGGTTTTTCTGTATTTACTGCAGAACTATATGCAATTCTTATGGCCTTATCCTTCATAGTTGATATTGATACTGCGATTTATAGCATTTCACTTTGTGTTGACTCAAAATCTGTTCTTTACAGTCTGCAAAACTGGAATGCAAAAGTTCGAAAAGACTTGATATTTGACGTAAAAATACTTAATACATTCAATTATATGTAAAGGTATTAATGTAGAATTTTGTTGGATTCCATCTCACTGTGGTATTTGGGGGAATGAAATAGCTGATAGATCAGCGAAAGAAGGAGCTATTAGAAAACATCCTGACAGTACACTAAAATTAGAAAAACATGAAATTAATTCGATGTTAGAAAGTCGTATAATGACAGAAAAGCTTCCTTCAAAGTCAAAAATATTACCGTGTTCGAGATCCTTGTCTAGTTCTCATTTACAAAATTCGATTAAATTCATGGAAGACTAAATTTTCAAAAAATGTAGAATGTGCTTGTGGTCATTCAATATCAATTGAACATATTCTTTTTGATTGCCCATTGCTATCCCTGTTATACAACATATATGGGATAGATGTAGCAAAAATGAGATCTTTAAATGATATAATCTACAGCGAAGAAATGATACAAATTGCATCAGTTTAATCCAGCACTATACTTGCAAATTTATTGTAAACATTAAATCATTTATAGTTATTGTATGAATGTTTATACGTAGCCTTTCACACATGAGTGCATATTCACACTAACACACACACACACACACACACACACACACACACACACACACAACACACGCATACGCACAGTACACAAACACACGCACACACACACACACACACACACACACACACACACACACACACACACACACACGCGCGCGCGCGCAAGCGCGCGCGCGCAAGCGCGCTCGCAAACACAGACACAAACTCTTACACAGCCCGTTTTATTTTATTAAAAAAAATTTCTTTTGTGTGTGTGTGTGTTTTTTTATTTTTTTGGATTGGTTTATTTCTAGTCTAATATCACCATTGTTGTGAACAGACGTTACATTAAATCAATCAATCAAATCACCTTGTTTTGGACCGTTCGCCTGAACACATTGCACTTGCCAGATGGAAAAACCATTATGCACGTGCAAGCACTGCTGTTTAGGTGTGAGATGCTGTCGCTGGCTTGGCTTTATAAGAAGACATTCCACCAGTAGTAGGCCTGATCTGACAATGCCTCCACGACGAAAATTAAGCGAGTTGGTTAGGGGACGAGCTGTTGCATGGTTCCAAGATGGTGTTCCCAAGCAAGAAGTGGCCAGGCGACTTCATGTGTCCATCTCGGTCATTGTCCGACTGATTCAACGCTTCACAGCCACTGGGATTGTCCATGAAAGACAGATCTGGTCGACCGAAGAAGACAACCTCACATGACGATCGTCTCATTGAACGACAAGCCCTGCAGACAAGAACAGCCTCTTCCAGCATCATTCAAAGGCAGTTCAGGGTGGCTACTAACATCAACATCAGCCAGCAGACCATATGAAAACGCCTACATGGGTTTAATCTCCGTTCTCGTCGCCCAGCAGTACGGCCATGCTTAACTCCAGCCCATAGGGCAGCACGCCGCGCCTTCTGCGCACGTCACGCGAGGTGGACACGTCAGCAATGGTCCCAGGTCCTGTTCAGTGATGAATCACGCTTCACCCTTCACCACAACGACGGCCGACTGAGGGTCTGGAGGCGCCCAGGGCAACGCTTTATTGACGCCACTGTCCAAGAAAAGGTGGCCTTTGCTGGAGGTTCTGTAATGGTCTGGGGGCCTTCAGCCTTCACCACAGAACACCCTTGTATCATGTACAGGGTAACCTGACTGGCATCCGATACCGAGATGAGATCCTTCGACCGCTGGCTGTGCCTACACTACAGCAGATGGGACCGAGGGCTGTCTACCAGGATGACAACGCTCGCCCCCACAGGGCAAGGGTGGTCAACGACTTCCTGCAGCAGTCTGGAGTCAACAGAATGGAGTGCCAGCATGCAGTCCCGATCTCAACCCGATTGAGAACCTCTGGGATGAGCTGGATCGCAAAGTGAGGAGCCACCCCCCTCCCAGGGATGCCCAAACACCTCTACCAGATGCTGTAGGCTGAGTGGCAGGCGCTTCCACAGAGGATCTTCACCAACCTGGTCAACTCGATGAGGACTCGCTGCGTCGAGTGCCAGAACAGCCACGGTGGTTACACGCATTACTGAGCTTTTGGGAGCATCAGTATGCCCTGTCTTGTGATTTCAATGACTTTGGGAAATCAAATTTGGATACGTACCCACTTTAATCAAATGTACACACCAAACGATTGCTCGAGATTGAAGGCAATTGTGTATCGTTATCACTAAAGAATGGAATTAAATGTTGGCCAAACTTCAACGCATTGACTTTCTTATTTTGACAGTTATGAATGTTTGTGAAAGTGATCCTTAACTTTTTGTGTGTAGCTTAGTTCTTTAAAAAAAAAATCCCAAGCGAGAAACACTTGAAGCTCTGTGAAAACTGCGCGTTTTTTTTTTTTTTTTTTTTAGCCAAATCTTCAACTGGTCTTTCAAAGAATGCTCCGTTCCGGTATCTGGGGTGGGGGTGAGGGTGGGAGGGAGCCGGCTACTGTATATCCCCCCCCCCCCCCCAAAAAAAAAAAAAAAAAAAAAAACCCTTTAAATAAGTACCGCCGCGCAGTTCTGACTTAAGTTGCAATAATAATAATAATAAATAGATAAGTAAACAAATAAACGAATAACAGAAAAAAAGAGCACCAGCAAAAAAAAACAAAAAAACACCGTGTTCTCTGTCATCTCTTAATTTTTACTAATTAGTATTCTGATCCCTTCCAGTTTGTTTGCTAACTCCGTCGGGGCATTGATGATGATGGATTTTGACCCATCTTCTCAATGCTTTCCTGCACTTGAACAAATAAGACTCTTTCTTCGTGTTCGTAACATTGCTTTGTAACAATCTGCTAGAGTGCTTCGGTCCCCTGTCTTTGAACACCGATTATCCGCGTGTGTATGTGCCGCTTAACATAGATGATGTTCACTATGTTATTTACGTTTTCTGATTTGTCAGTTTGATCCCTTGTTTGTAATATGTACGAGTTCGACGACATCATAATTTGTATTCTGGGATAATGAAGTTATTTGATCACATATGGTTGTAGGTGGCGTCGTCGTTGTTGTTGTTGTTGACGTTCTTTGTGTTGATAAATAATGATGATGTTGATGTTGATAATAATGATGTTGTTGTTGAAACTGTGTGGACAGAGAGAGAGAGAGAGAGAGAGAGAGAGAGAGAGAGAGAGAGAGAGAGAGAGAGAGAGAGAGACGGATGTTTTATTCATATAGGCCCATAATGAAGAGGGTAATGTGAACAAATCTTTTCCAAAATAGAAATAGTAGCAAATCAATTAGATATCCATCAAAGTTCGACACAGAGAGAGAGAGAGAGAGAGAGAGAGAGAGAGAGAGAGAGAGAGAGAGAGAGAGAGAGAGAGAGAGAGAGAGAGAGAGCTGTCTTCATGTTCCAGCTTCCATCAGAACAATACACCGACCATCAAGTGAAATCAATGGGGTCTGGTTAGGTCGGTGGACATAGCATTCCTCTCTGGATGCAAGAGTCGGGGGTTCAATCCTCGTACAGGACAGTCAGGCTGTAGGCTATTTTCATTTTCTGTTCGGAGTCAACATCTTTCAAACCTCCGTTCCCCGTCAGAGATTGTAATCCCATGTCCTGTGTTTGAACTCACGTGGAAAAGAAAAAAAAAAAGAACCATTGCAAGCGGACTGAGCCCCATTCTATTCTTCTTACTACAGTAAGCCACTTTGAGCCGTTGGAATGTATCTCATGCACATAAACAGGCGCACGCATAAACACACACACACACACACGCGTGCACACAGACACAGACACAGACGCACACAGACACAGACGCATACACACACGCACACACACACACACACACACACACACACACACACACACACACACACACACACACACACACACGCACGCACGCACACACACACACACTCACACACACACACTCATGCTCTCTCTCTCACTCTCTCACTCTCTCACACGCACACACACGCACGCACGCACGCACACACGCACGCACGCACGTGCGCGCACACACACACAACACATACGCACACGCACACACACACACACACACACACACACACACACACAGAGCGCGCGTGCACGCGAGCGCACGCACGTACGCGCGCGCACGCACACACACACGCACACACCACACACACACACACACACACACACACACACACACACACACACACATAAACACACACAAACCCAAATAGAGAGAGAGAGAGAGAGAGAGAGAGAGAGAGAGAGAGAGAGAGAGAGAGAGAGAGAGAGAGCATGAGCATATCAAAACTATCGTGTTGTTTGAATTTCAATACTTCATTTAATTCAACTGATTTCATGGGAATTTCA
The DNA here is from genome assembly GCA_018398815.1 of Conus ventricosus. Lineage (NCBI taxonomy): Eukaryota > Metazoa > Mollusca > Gastropoda > Neogastropoda > Conidae > Conus > Conus ventricosus. Next base: position 75,257,831 of record CM031606.1, read on the forward strand.
TGCAGCTGTCTATCACTGCATCACAACTCGTGCTTTTAACACCCCCAGAGCAAATGCTTTTTTCCAGATCCCCCAGATCTGTTTGCTTCTTTCGTTTTTTGTATGTCTGTTGCTAACATTACGTAAAAAAAAAAAGGAAGAAAGAAAGAAAGAAAGAAAATATCCCCTGAATATGTTTTGGCGGAATTTTATCAAAAAGATCGAAAGTGGCCCAGAGACCAGTCCAACGTGTTTTGGCATAAATCCTTTTCTTGAGCTCCGGACCGATCGGCTAATCTTGGATCGTGTCTTACGAGTGTGTGTTGTGTGAACTGTTTTCAAGAGAAAGCGTAGGCTTAAGACAAATGAGTTCTTCTTTTTAAAAATATCACATGAGCAGTGGCGTAAATTGTTCACGTGACCTTAAAATAGCGTCATTTGTTGTGATCCATGTTCCTCTATGTACGTTCATCCGAAAACCTTTGCGCTCGACATTAATATTCCCTGAATATCACCTCCCCTTCACTCACCCCTTTTGTACTCCCAGTTCTTATAGAACAGGGAGTACTTCAGAATGGGAACGAAGAAATGCTGTCTGTGGGGTGTGTCTGTGTGGTCTGTCCGTGGTCCAAATGCGTTCCACTCGCTCCAGACAAAACTTCTCGGCCGATCTTTCTGAAAATTTGTAGGTATGTTCATTATGGGTCATGGATGATGCCCGATGTTTTTATTTTTTTTTATCAGAATAGCGTTACTAACGGCTATAACGCCCAAAACGGTTTTTCTTCTTTATGGAATATCTCAGAAAGTACTTGTATTCAAGATAAACTGGGAGTACGTTTATATGCTTTGCATCTTGTATCTTCTTCTTCTTTTTCTCTCTCAATTTTTTTTTCTTTTCTTCTTCTTCTTCCTAAACATTTCTCTCCGGCGTTTTGACGTTTGCCGGTAGATCGAAGTAGATTTTTTCTTCAGAAGTTTTCCGAGAATGACTTAGTGTTTTTGTTGCCGTGATGAACACATGCTACTCAATGTCATCCGAAAGGCTAGCCACAGATCAACTTTCGAAGTTCAGTGGAAAGGAAAAGAACCCTCCATACCCTCCCCCGTTCCCCCTTCCACCTACCCGCTTCCCCCCTACGCCATTCAAAACCACAAACCTTAGAGTCTCTCTCTCTCTCTCTCTCTCTCTCTCTCTCTCTCTCTCTGGGCGACTTAATTACCCAGTAGGCCAATCTTCTGCCTTACAGACAAATAGGCAGAGACAGAAAGAGATGTAACTTAACAACGTCACGCAGACCATGTAGTAGAAAAAAAAAATCCACCAATACAACCCGAACCATGCAGGCAGAGGACCGAAGGAAGAAACACAGACAGACACGTTCATTTCCAAGGGGGTAAATCATAACCAGAACTGCCAGACTTCATCAGAGAAATTCACAGACTTTCAGTCGAAGAAATACGGCGCTAACAACGTTGTTCTGGAGCCGAAGTCATTTCAGTGAACTGATCTGAAGACTGTAGTCTGGAGAATGCAGATTTTCCGCCGAAGTCGAACAAATTCAAGGTCTGCCCTTTGACCCGGAATCGTTCCACAGATCCACACCAAGTTTGGTTTTAAATCTGAGGTTTTTTTTTTTTTTTTTGGCTTTTTTTTTCTCATTCAAATCTACACCGCTGATGGGTAATGAGATTTCTTACCACCTTGTACACCCTCGAGCCGTTTTCAAACAACCTTCGTTAAAAATCAGTAAGTGCTTCAAACATCATCTCTTTTGTTTCACGTTTCTGTGTGTTCTGACTCAGAGTCTAATGAAATTTGCCTGAGGGGAAATTTTTCGGCCAGCTACTGCTGGTCTTCATCAGCCCAGACTGACTGGTAGTTGTGGTGGGGGTTGGTGTCCTCTGAGTTGTCATCTCTGGTGGAGTGATTGGTGTTCAGCACACACTTGTAAATGGGGGGGGGGGGGGGGGGGGGGGGGGGTAGCCACAGTCTCTGTTCAAGCTTGGTTTTCTCTGTTTCTTGATGAAGACCAGCAGTAGCTGGCCCAACATTTCCCCTCAGGTAAATTTCATTAGACTCTGAGTCAGAACACACAGAAACATGAATAACCCGGAGTCGGAAAGTGTCTTTGCTCAAACTCTTTTCGTTTCATCTTTCCTGTCAAACACGGGCATTGCACCCAGGCCTCTCTTTCCAGCTCCACGGCCAAAGCCACACCCTGGGTTATCCCGCCATAGCCCTCGGCACCGGCAATCCACCGTGAGCAGTGCATGTCAAGTTGCTGTAAGGCAACTCACCGGAGAAGTCCCCTGCTGACGACAGTTTTTGCTTCGCCGAGGAGATCCAGCGTTTGTAAGCTCTCCCATCGGACGGCGCCTCCATGTTCGTCCAGCGACGGTCCCCATGTCTTTGCCAGAACCGCTGATCCTGACAGGACCTCACCATGGGCATTGACAAGGAGAGGACGTCGAACCTGGGTTTAGCATGAGAGCAGGGCCTTTAACCTGCCCAGAATTGAAGACCTTTTTGTATACAGCTCGATAGTGATGATGATGATAATGAAGGTGATACTACGGATTTCCACTCTAGTCTCAGACGGCGTATAATGGCTGCACTATTATGCTTGCTTCCACACACACAAAAAATATCCGGTATCAACCAGGCCCGAGAGATACAGACACTTGCAATGTTGGTCAGGAGATTTGCGTAACACTCTCAGAGACGTATCCATTAGGTGATGAAACTCGACTATGTGGTCCCAGTCAATGTTGGTCAGGAGATTTGCGTAACACCTCAGAACGTATCCATTAGGTTATGAAACTCGACTATGTGGTTTCCCCGCAATGTTGGTCAGGAGAATTTCGTAAAAAAATCTCAGAACCCTAATCCAAATTTGGGAAAGAAACTCGACTATGTGGGCCCATTTAATGTTGGCAGGAGATTTGCGTAACACCCTCAGAGACGTATCCATTAGGTGATGAAACTCGATAAAAAGGTCCCAGTCTTTTCCCCGGGTTTACCCAAACAAAGTCAAAAAGGGGCCGGTCGGGGAGAAAACCCAACCCAAAGGGAAAAGGGTATGATGGGAATCGAAAACCCAAAGGACCCCCAACGACCCCTACGCCACGGGGGCTGGGGTTTTTGCACAACCTTGACTGATAGACAAACCAAAAGGAAAAGAAGTGGAGCAAGATAAACTCCTTTGTGGGGGACCCGAACCCTCCCCCCCTTAAGGGAAAAAAGCGAACTGGTGATTTGTATTTTAAACAAATTTCGGGGTTTTTTTCCCCCGTTTGGAAACGATGCTTTTTGCCCTAAGCTGGTAAATTAAAAAAAAAACAACCCATATACCCCAAAATCCCTTTTATCTTTCGCCCTTTAAAAACCCCTTTTGATAATTTTTTTTCTCTCTTTTCCTTCTCTTTTTCTCCCCTCTCTCTCTCCCTTTTTCCTCTCTCTCTCATCTCTCCCCCCTTTTCCTCTCTCACTCTCTTTTTGTTGTGTGTGGGTGTGTTTTGGGGTGGGGGAAAAGAGAGAGAGAGAGAGAGAGAGAGAAGAAGAGAGGGGAGAGAGAGAGAGGGACGCGAAAATAAAGTGTTGTAAAAATTTCATTACTTCATTTTTAAAAAAACTGTTTTTAAAAGGGGAAATTTGTGGGGCTGGGCCCGGGGAAAAGAAGTCCCTTTTTTGTGTTTCACTTTTTGTGTAATTAAAACGTGAGGGGCCCTTTCTTGCTTTCGTGCGTGCGTACAGGGGGGTAGAGCGATAAATATGTGTGTGTTTGTAATTGTGTATGTGTGCGCTCGCGCGACTGTGTGTGTGTGTGTGTGTGTGTGTGAGTGTGAGTGTGTGTGTGTGGTGTGTGTGTGTGTGTGTGTGTGTATGAGGCAATGTCACAAAAAAATTCATGAGAGAGGGTGCACACAAGTGTAACGCAGACATATACACTCGACCTCACGCGCGCGCGCGGGCGCGCGCCGCCGCACGCACACACGCACACACACACACACACACACACACACCACACACACCACACACACACACACACAATGTACTGATCAACCACATAAACGCATGCATTCACCACATGTACAAACACACGCACGCGCAAACACATACATACACAAGGTTAAAAAAAAAAAAGGTCAGATCTGGCGCAAGATGGTCGTTGTGTGAAAACCGTCCATCATTCAACGCCCATCTTGCGCCGACTTTGATGAGACAAGTGATTGCTCGTTCTTCATTTTCGTTGTCCTGAGTGTTGTTTATTTTGCCTGAAGAAGACCTAAGAGGTCGAAGCGCGTCGAGTTTTAGCTTGTGATTTGTTTGTTGATGCTTGGCGGATGTGTTACTTAATCACTTAAACTTTTTAAAGAGATGACTCTTTTTGAAAGACGTGGACGCTTCTACACATTACCAACAGCCCTGATGTGGCCCTTTTGCGGTCGGCTGGGCTATAAGCAACATTATCTTATCTACACATTACCAAGACAACTTTAGATGCTGTTAGTTTGTTTTTTTTTTTTTTTTTTTTTTTTTAATGCCCTGCTAAAATCATTCCGGCAGCATTTGGGTCGACTTTCCAAATATAGAATAGATTTTGCAGACGCAATTTCCGACTTTCATAATGGAAATTGTACTGAACATGTTGTTAACTTTTTCCTTTTTTTTTTATTTAATTTTTTTTTTTTTTTAGCCAGGCTATTTTTGAATACTACTCTTAAGATACACATCTTGCATCCATGAGAGTGAAACGCGTTGCACTGCCGTTATACGCGCAGTGGCCCACTGCGTCCATCTTCGGCGTGTTATTTGACCCATAACTGTTGCTGTTCTGGTAACGGCTTGCAGTTCTCCGGGTTTTCTCTTGTGAGTTTTCCTTCTCTCTCGGCTCCCATTTATCCCGGGCTTGGCACCGGCTATATTAGGTGTGCATTGCACACCAGCGCGCGGCAGCATTCGTCAGAGGAGCCGGCGTTCCCATCTAGAGTGTTGGAGAAGAAGAAGACGACGAAGATAGGCATCTGTGTTGTACATCTAGTCCCCGTCCTCTTCATAGTCCCTTATTATGCACTAATTTCAGTGGGAAGCTGGCCAGGAGATCTGCTTTGCGTTTCTGTAGATGTATGGCAGTGAGACGAGGTATCATTCTGAATGCTACACAGACACTGTCGCTGCTGGGTAACATTTTAGACCGTTGACTTTTCTTGTCTTGTGTGGGCCAGACAGCCTGAGAAGGAAAAACAAACAACAACAGTATTGTGATTACTGTTGCTGTCATCATACACAGACAGACGCAAACACAGACACAAGAAAGAAAGAAAGAAATAAACACAAATGCGCGCGCATGTACACACACACGCACGCACACGCACACACACACACACACACACACACACACACACACACACACACACACACACACGACACACACACACGCACACACACATGCACGCACGAACGCACGCACTCACGAACGCACGCACGCACGAACGCACATACACACACACGCACACACACACATACTCACACAAAACAATGAAAAAAATTCATGCCAAATAACATGTCTGTACAGCCCATTCAAAATGTTTTCCTGTCGGCATATCTTTTCTTTTTGCACTTAGCTAAAAGTCCAGCTGGCAAATACTTATAATAGATAACAGTCAGTAGTGAGATGAGACAGAAGAGATACATGTTGTTTTTTCATCTATAAATTAAGTGGATTTTCCATTTTTGTGCAATAGTTGTAGATAAGTTAATTGTTTTGACTCGTTGTCTCAACCTTTATTCCCGGCCCCGATATTTTTTTTTTTTTTTTTTTGGTGGTCTTTTATCACGTAATGTGGAAAGACGTAAAACAAAACAAAACAACAACAACATCGACAACAATAACAACAACAACACACACACACACACACACACACACACACACACACACACACACACACTATTGCTGGGAAAGAAAGATTCCTTTTTCTTTTATGTTTCTCATTCATTTTAAAATGGAAATCCAAAACACGAAACACGAAAAGGAAACTTAGAACCAAACCAAAATATTCAACGCTTATGAATTAACCATCTTTGTAATCCAAGTATTGGTCATTCTTTTCCACATACACACATAGGGCCTACTCATGCAGTTGCACCACCAACGAACAGTGTCAACCGGAGGTTAACAGCAACGACTGGATACACGAAAAGCTAGCGAAAGACAGTAGTCAGGTTTCATGTGTCAGGCTGGCTAGCGAAAGACAGTAGTCAGGTTTCATGTGTCAGGCTGGAGATGTTATCAACAGTTGTTTCCTGCAGCCTCAAGGTTGTTTTGGTTGCTGTTCATTTTTGGCATTGTGCAATTAGATTTCGAGTCTGTTGCTTAATTAACTGACCTTAAAACCCTATTACGTTTGGCTTACTTTCTTCTTTTTCTTCTCCTTCTTTTCTTATTTCATCACTGCAATTCTTTCCACAGATTGAATCTAAGGACTGATTCTGTGTTTAAGTGGGATTCACTTCCCCGACACAATTCTACGAGTAATCTCAATGTTGAGAAAGTTTCCGAATGTAACATCCAGTAAAGATTCATCAGCTTCCATTAATGTTTGCACACACTTGCATTCGCATAGGAAAGAGTTTAGCTGAATAGCTCACTTTGTGCACCAAGATTTTACCAGAACTACAAAGGCTCCTTATTTCAAAATGACGTGATACATTCTTTTTTTTTTTTTTTCATTCTTAATGACGTGACAGATTTTTTTTTTCTCTTAATGACGTGATTGATTTTTTTCTTAAGTCTTCACCGTAAACGTCTTAGAATTTTTTTTAAAAAAACCCTATAGCAAAGGAAAAGTCTTTACTTTAAAAAAAAGTAATGTAAACAAGATACAAAGCATATAAACGTACTCCCAGTTTATTTTGAATATGCGTGTAAAAAAACTGACACAATCAAACATGCGTCATAATGAAAAACGTCACAGTCAAACATGCGTCATAATGTATTTTGTCACTGGCCAAGTACTTTCTGAGATATTCCATAAAGAAGAAAAACCGTTTGGGGCGTTATAGCCGTTAGTAACGGCTATTCTGGTAAAATAAAACATCGGACATTGTCAACCTCGGGTTATGTCAGTGGAGGAAGGACTAGCGCACAGCCCAAACACACTCACAGCTTGCTTACAATCTCATTCATATATCATGCATTCGTCACATCAAACCACTAGTAAAGTCTATAACTTTACTACACATGACCATAGAAAGAAACATCAATGCATATGGAATCAAACAAAATAAAACATTCTCTCTTTCCTTGAACTTCACAAAATCATTTATCTAAATCATCATTAACTAACCCGGGTATAAACAGATTTCTACTTTACCTGGCCAGGTGATCTTAACTATTCACGAATCACTGTCTTTTCTTTTCTTTTTTTTTCTTTTCACTGTCACTTTCACAGGCACGACACAACTGCTGGCACTGGTGTTGGTCTGCTGGCACTGGTCAGGTTAGACTGCTGGCACTGGCGTTGGTCTGTGGTTCTGCTTGACGAAGTGACGCTGCCAGGTATGAGGTCGAACCCCGGTTCAGATGGAACAGTGACTATCAACATCGATCTGTTCTCCTTTCTTTCTTCTGCATTAACGCATTGCACTCTCTCTCTCTCTTCTAGTCTGCTCTATCAAATGGACATGGTTGCTTTTCTTTTCCTTTTCTTTTCCTTCTTTTTTTCTCTTCATTAGTTAGCAACTCTCTCTCTCTCCACATCTCTCTTTAGTCCCTCCTCTGCAGACTATCTATGGTGCTAAATGCTACAACTTGGTTCTCTCCTCTCTCCTCATCTCTCTCCCTGCCCCTCTCTCCTGCAGAGCTTACACTCAGAACCTCTCTCTCTCTGTCTCTCTGTTCGTTCTCTCTCTCTCTCACTCACGCATTACTTTATCCCCTAACTCCGTGTCCAAGGGCAAGTACCATTGGTCAGTATTTTTACCACCTCGTACCCGAAGTTATCTCCCTCTAATTCCATTGGATATTCAAATCATGACAGTCACGCCTACACGCCTTACTCTCTGTGGTGGTCAATTGGTCATTTAATTGATTAGCTTGATTTCACCCCCACCACATACTACCTTCTCCCTCTCCCTTTCCGGCGACGTCGACCTAATGGGGGCACTGGTCGTAAATTGGCTAGATCAGTCTGGCCCAGACGTTGCAATAGGTCTGGCCAACCTATTGAGACGTTGGTCAGCCACTCCGACTGTCTACGGGGCCGATGCTGTCTCCGTGGAAGATTAGGATTAGCCTCTTGCTGTGCTCAAATTGGCCGGATGAGTCTGATCCGGGCGTCGAGACTCGTTTGACCAGACATCGAGGCGTCGGTCAGCTACTTAGTCCGTCTGGCTGGACAGACCATCTCCGTGGAGCCTCTCCGCTATGCTTAATTGGCTGGACCCGACACATGGGGCTGTCTGCCTGGCGCCCAGAATATTTGAGTTAGAGCTTATGTCCAAACAACCTAGCTGGCGACGGACCACGGCTTTGGTTGTGTTTATTTTTGACCGTGACAATTTCCCCCTTGCAAAAGACTATGCACCGCATTGTCTCAAAACAACGGTACAAAAAGGACAACAACCGAATTTGCTGACACACAGCTACACGTGCAAAGTTTGAAAAATACTTTACAAACCAACGGTTTATAAATTATAAAATATATCATTAGTGAATACCACTCCAATGAGTTATCATTGACGTGCGCTCTTGCGTTATTTCAACTCATTTTATAACAACCTCTGTGCGCACCTATGCAATTCCCCTACCTGCGGATTTGCCATATCTTCTCTTCACAATTCTTATGAAAAGCACAATATAATATGATCACGATCCATGACACTTCACTGAGGAATCTCTATCCTCACATATTGCAAATAATGCATCACTACACAAGCGACTGTATGCTCCAAGCATAACTACATTCACATGAACAAGTCTCACAAAGAAAATATGAACAAGTCTCACACAAAAATATGAACCATAGCCAACTGGGAATGAACCCATATCCAATCAACATAACTGTAATCAACACATAAATTATTATCAACAAAGCACCCCGGATATGACTGACTTCCTCTGAGTTGCAGCTTGCTAGACTACACGGCTTAAAATAGTCAGCTCCAACATTCTGTCGACCTGGAATGTACTGCACTCGATACCTGTAGGGCTGCAGTGCCATTGCCCAACGCAGAACCCTGCTGTTTTTCAGCTGTGCCTCCTGCAGGAATTTGAGTGGTTGATGATCTGTTCTCTATCACGAACTCTTTCCCATACAAGTATTTGTGGAACTTCTGCACGGCCCACACGACAGCTAAACACTCCTTCTCTACAGTTAAGTACCCTTCTTCACACTTTGTCAACTTCCTGCTAGCATACCTCACAGGGAACTCGACCCCTTCATGCTCCTGCAACAATACCGCACCTATCCCACCACCTGATGCATCTGTACGCAACAGAAATGGTTTAGACATATCAGGTAGCTTCAAGATGGGACGGGAACCTAGTCTTTCCAACACCGTCTGCAGTGCTTGCTCTGCAGCGTCTGACCACTCGACCACTGCCGGTTTCCCTGCCTTGACCAAATCACTGAGAGGACTCGTGATTGCTGCGAAATTTGGAACAAACTCCCTGTAGAAACCAATAAAACCTAGCAGACTCCTGACTTCTGTTTTGGTCTTTGGTCTCTCTGAATTCATCATCTTCTCCACCTTTCCCCTTTCTGGCTGCTTTGTGTCGCCTCCGACAACAAAAACCTAGGAACTCCAGGCTTGGAAAATTAACCTGGCACTTTGTTGGTCTGGCTGTGAGATTGGCTTGTCTCAACCTCTCTAAAACTGCTCCTAGCTGCCTCATATGCTCTCCTCCCATGTCTCGGATGCTATCAGAATGTCATCCATGAAATTCACAACGCCTTCCAATCCCGTCAATAACTTCCTCATCATCGAGAGAAGACTGCAGGTGCGTTGACCATACCAAAAGGAAGTACTCGCCACTGGTATAGCCCATAGGAGTGGAGAATGCTGTGACTTCCTTTGAGTCCTCACTCAAGGCTATTTGCCAGTAACCCTTGCTCAGATCTATCCTGGTGAAATACTGGCTCTTGCTTGTGGCGATTGAGCGAACAGGTCTTCCATGTTCGGTATGACCTCTGCATCGACCTTGGTGACACTGTTCAGACGTCTATAGTCAACACAGAATCGATGCTCACCTGACTTTTTCCTCACTAAGACGACGGGTGCACTATACGATGATTTGGACGGTTCAATCACCCCAAGGTCCAACATCTTTTCTACCTCCTCCTCGATCACTTGCTTGGTGGCATATGGGATCGGGTAGGCTTTCACATGTACGGGTTTTTGCGATGTTAACTCCACCGTACATGTCTCTAGAGTTGTCCTGCCTGGTTTATCAGTCAGGGACGCCCTATACTGTTCTAGGAGCCCCCTAACTTCCTCCTGTCTCCTACTGTCTAGCCCTTCATACAGTGACACATCCCTGTATGACTCTTCTCCTGGAAACTCAGGCAACAAAATCTCCCCTTCTTCTGCTGGGTCTCCTTCACCTCCATCAATGATTGCTGCTGCGCCTATGTGCTGAGTCTCACGCTGATATATTTGCGGAGCAAGTTTGCATGGAAAAGTTTTGATTTCCCATTCACATCGATTCGGTAGTCCTGATCTACCTTTTCAATGATGGTGAATGGTCCTTTCCAATGCATCAGCAGCTTGTTGTGATCCGTGGGAAGCAGTAACAGACTTGATCTCCCACCTTGAGGAATTGCTTCCTCACCTTCCTGTCATATTGCTTCTTCTGAACGACCCTAGCCTCCTGCAAACTCTCCCTTGCGACCTTACATGTCTCCTCTAGCCTATTGCGTAAGTCCACCACATACTGATAAGTGGTTTTGACTTCTTCTGACTCCTGTTCTCCGGACCACAGCTCTTTGAGAATGCACACTGGTCCCCGAACTGTCCGCCCATACAGCAGCTCAAATGGCGAAAAGCCTGTGCTTTCCTGAGGGGCTTCCCTGTAGGCGAACAGTGCCGCTGGAATGTAGCGGTCCCAATCTGCTGGCCTTTCCTCACAGAGCTTCTTTAAGATGCCCTTCAGCACACCATTGAATCTCTCCACCAAGCCATTGCATTGTGGGTGGTATGGGGTAGTGAGAAGCTGTGTGATCCCTAGCAGCCTGTTGACCTCCTTCATCACGCCTGAGGTGAACTGTGACCCCCTGTCACTGAGAATTTGTGCTGGCACACCCACGCGAGAGAAGATGTCTACCAGCCCTTCAGCGACCTGTTGCGTATCTACGCCTTTCAATGCAACTGCTTCTGGGTATCTGGTCGCGTAGTCCACGAGCGTCAACACATACCTGTGCCCGCCTTTGGAGCAGGGCGCGATTGGGCCAATCAGATCAACGGCCACTCTCCTGAACGGTGTGTCAATTAAAGGAGGCTGTTTAAGAGGTGCCTTCCTCTTCACCCCTCTTGTGGCTGACCTTTGACACATGTCACATGACATGCAGAAACGCTTGATGTCTGCCATTGCCCCTGGCCAATGAAAATCATCAAAGATTCGGTCAGCTGTTTTGCTGGTGCCGAGATGACCCGCCATGAGCGACTCGTGACCCACTGACATGACAGTGTCACGATAACCTGCTGGTACCTCTAACTGAGTGGTCACCTTACCTGTCTTCCCCTTGGTGAACACTCGGTACAACAGCCCGCCTTTCACAAGAAATTCTGTCTCACCTCCTCTAACCACCTGTTTCTTTCCACCTCTTGCCAACTCCCAAGACTTCACGAGCGAAGGGTCTTGTTCCTGCGCTGCCCTAAACTCATCAGGCGACACATCTATGCCTGACTTCCTTGCTGGAACGACTAACGGTTTATCAACTTTTTCCTCCTTCTTGCTCCTTGTTTGAACTGCTGCCCCTGTAGCAGTCAACAACTCAGGATCCCCTGGATCCCTTGCCCCTGGAATATTTCCAATGATCAAATCATGAAGGGGTTTCTCCATCACCAACGCAGACAACTCGCCTGAGAAGTAAGGGGTACGTACTTCTATCTTAGCAACTGGAAACTCCCTCACAGTGCCATCGATTAGAGTACAGGTCTGGATTTGCCCTGTCAAATCCCCTTTCTCGACCAGCGTTGTTCTAACTACACCACATGAACAACCAGTGTCTCGTAACACTTTCACCTCTGCTGGCCATCCACCCTTCTTTCCACTGGTAACGAACCACTCAGCCTAGTGCCCTCCATTCCTGACACTGACTGCTGTCCAGTGCTAGCCATAGGCCGCACTCTACCCTCTTCAGATTGGATCCCTTTTGGTTCCACTGCAGGTCGTTTCCCCTGGCGACCCTTATCCACCTCTTTGCAAGGCTGCTGCCTTCTGGAACCTCATGCGACAATCCCTCGCCACATGTCCCTTCTTGTGACAAATGAAACACCTATTGTCCCTTTGTCCTCCTTCTGCCCCACCACTGGGTTTGCAGACTGTGCAGAAAACTCCCCTAGTCTCCTTGCACTCTTCTCACCTGTGCCTGGCACCTGTTTCTCCTGCACCTTAGTGCCCAAACGTGCCTCTCTATACACCTCTGCGAACTTCAACAACTCCCCTGCTGTCTCTGGCTGTCTCTCTTTTCAAATGTATAGTTAACTCAGGGCCGCAACCTGACAAAATCTGTTCCTTCATAACCAGCTCTTTCAATTCAGCGAACTCCTTCTTCGTACCACTCAACTCTAGCCATTTCTCAAAATGTGATCTAAACGTGCACCAAACTGAGTGTACGTTTCACCTACTTGCAATCTAGCTGAACGAAATTTCTTTCTGAATCCTTCCTCTGTGAGGTCAAATCCCTTCATCAACGACTCCTTCACGGCACCAAAATCAGATTGTTGTTCTGCCGGTAACGCAGTGAAAATCTGTAATGCCTTACCCGTCAATAGCGCTGACAAAATGACTGCCCACTCTTCTGAAGGCCAACCCTGACTGGTCGCAAACGTTTCGAAACGACTGATGTATGCATCAATCGAATCGGTTCCTTCAGAGAATTTTGGCAACTTGGGTGCGGGGGGCGTAACTGCGCACAGAGTCACTGGAAACTGAACTCCCATCCTCGTGGTCTCCCTTTGTATTTTCACTCGCTCTAACTCTAATTGAATCCTTAATCTTTCGTTTCCTGCGCTTCCTTTAGTCTTTCTGTTTCCTGCGTTTCGCTAGCCTGATTAGCCTGAATCCTTAATCTTTCTGTTTCCTGCGTTTCGCTAGCTTTAACCCTTTTCTGCTCTGCTAATGCTATTTCTACTGCAACACGGCGTCTTTCCGCGCGTTCATCCCTTTCCATCTTTGCTGGTTTTCAACAAATGCTCGCAACTCTTCTCCGAGTAGCCTAAATCACGAGCGACGCTCACAAGTTGTTCAATAGGGGTGTTATTTTCTTCCGCCATTGTATCTCTTTTTTTTTTTGAACAAGATTTTATTACTACGACAGCCAAACTGGTGGTTACCGACACGAGTGACGTAATAGCACAATCCTATGAATGATAATATTAGCTTGGGACAACGTAGTTAGTTTTTATAAGACGCCCAGCGCCTGACCCAACTATGAGAGCGAATTATAGGCAATCTGTACGAAATAAGTACTCTGGGGCTGAAATGCCAAGCCTAGTATTAACTATCTTGGAAGCAATGCCAAGCCTAGTATTTAACTATCTTGGGAACATACAATAAGACAACACCTTGTCTTAGGATTACAACACTTGAATCCCACCCAGCTTCCTCTCTGAGAAGTTGAACAAAATATAATAAATGGGCCAGATATCCTGGCAGGCTCGCCAATAAATTGTCAACCTCGGGTTATGTCAGTGGAGGAAGGACTTGCGCACAGCCCAAACACACTCACAGCTTGCTTACAATCTCATTCATATATCATGCATTCGTCACATCAAACCACTAGTAAAGTCTATAACTTTACTACACATGATCATAGAAAGAAACATCAATGCATATGGAATCAAACAAAATAAAACATTCTCTCTTTCCTTGAACTTCACAAAATCATTTATCTAAATCATCATTAACTAACCCGGGTATAACAGATTTCTACTTTACCTGGCCAGGTGATCTTAACTATTCACGAATCACTGTCTTTTCTTTTCTTTCTTTTTCTTTTCACTGTCACTTTCACAGGCACGACACAACTGCTGGCACTGGTGTTGGTCTGCTGGCACTGGTCAGGTTAGACTGCTGGCACTGGCGTTGGTCTGTGGTTCTGCTTGACGAAGTGACGCTGCCAGGTATGAGGTCGAACCCCCGGTTCAGATGGAACAGTGACTATCAACATCGATCTGTTCTCCTTTCTTTCTTCCTGCATTAACGCATTGCACTCTCTCTCTCTCTTCTAGTCTGCTCTATCAAATGGACATGGTTGCTTTTCTTTTCCTTCTTTTTTTCTCTTCATTAGTTAGCAACTCTCTCTCTCTCCACATCTCTCTTTAGTCCCTCCTCTGCAGACTATCTATGGTGCTAAATGCTACAACTTGGTTCTCTCCTCTCTCCTCATCTCTCTCCCTGCCCCTCTCTCCTGCAGAGCTTACACTCAGAACCTCTCTCTCTCTGTCTCTCTGTTCGTTCTCTCTCTCTCTCACTCACGCATTACTTTATCCCCTAACTCCGTGTCCAAGGGCGAGTACCATTGGTCAGTATTTTTACCACCTCGTACCCGAAGTTATCTCCCTCTAATTCCATTGGATATTCAAATCATGACAGTCACGCCTACACGCCTTACTCTCTGTGGTGGTCAATTGGTCATTTAATTGATTAGCTTGATTTCACCCCCACCACAAACTACCTTCTCCCTCTCCCTTTCCGGCGACGTCGACCTAATGGTGGGCACTGGTCGTAAATTGGCTAGATCAGTCTGGCCCAGACGTTGCAATAGGTCTGGCCAACCTATTGAGACGTTGGTCAGCCACTCCGACTGTCTACGGGGCCGATGCTGTCTCCGTGGAAGATTAGGATTAGCCTCTCGCTGTGCTCAATTGGCCGGATGAGTCTGATCCGGGCGTCGAGACTCGTTTGACCAGACATCGAGGCGTCGGTCAGCTACTTAGTCCGTCTGGCTGGACAGACCGTCTCCGTGGAGCCTCTCCGCTATGCTTAATTGGCTGGACCCGACACATGGGGCTGTCTGCCTGGCGCCCAGAATATTTGAGTTAGAGCTTATGTCCAAACAACCTAGCTGGCGACGGACCACGACTTTGGTTGTGTTTATTTTTGACCGTGACAGACATCATCCTTAACCCATAACGAACATACCTACACATTTTCAGAAAGATCAGCCAAGAAGTTCTGTCTGGAGTGGAACACATCTTGGCCACATACACACAGAGACAGACAGACACACAGACAGCATCTTTTTGTTCCTATTGTAAAGTGCTCCCTGTTTCTATAAGAACTGGGGGTACAAAAAGAAAAGGAGAGGGGGGTAGAGGTGGGATGGGGGATGCGGCGGGGGTGCAAAGCCCACGCGTTCCATGCCACTTGCACGATTTCCAAAATGCACAAGGAGGCTGATTACGGCATTCCTTGACAAAGCGCACCATGGCGCACCTGTTTCACTGCTTTGTTTGCTACTCTCTGTGAACGGTAACAGTCCATGTCAGCTCCAACCGGCCTCCGGTGAAAAGCTGTCACAGCCCGTGATGCTCGGAGATACCAATTCTGTTGATCCGCCATCCCTGCGCCGAACTTGATGTCAACAGGAATTGCTGCCACTTTGCGATACAAGGGCACAGGGAATGAACGAAAAGCAGACTGGAAGCAGACTTACATTTGATAAGAGAGTGAATTGACAACAGAGTGATTTTTACGTTTGTATCATTTTATTTCCCTTCCCACTTCCCATTTGAATAAACACAGGTTGTAAGAAGATTCGCATCAGAAACCAAGAAGTTTTACAACATAGCTCTTCAATTTATTTTCCAGACCTGGAATGGATTTGGAGAGAAAAAAAAAACAAAAACAAAACTTCGAAAACTACCAAGCCTTCACTCTGAACATACAGCCAATTTACACTGAGCTCGACACGCGACACCCAAACATGGTTAAAAGAAAAGAAGTTAAGAAGAGCAGGAAACGGACCCATTCGCTCGTCAATGGGAACTCATCCAAATGACAACGACCAACAGTCGTTGTTTTGAAAACAAACACAAGCACACAACAAACAATCGCTCCTCCGTGTCAAAGTTAACGAAACAAAATAGCCAGCGTCAGCACGGAAAGGGAGCGAACACGCGACAAAAGCAATGAATCGCTCCTGATGTCGACGGATTTTTTTTTTTTTTTTTTTGGTGTTCAGACGGTTCCATTCGGTGAAAACAAAAAAGAAACTCGCCAACAATCTTTTATTTCTCGCGGTGTGTCTGTCGCTTCACCCCAACCTTGCATTCCCTTGGCCTTTCTGTCTGTCTCTGTGCCAGCCTTGCTTTGTTTTGCGTACAGACACGCACGCTGTGCGATGTTTGGTTCCAAGAGAATCTGAAACACAACGTTGTCACGTACCGTCTCCAAGAACAGATGAAAACCTTACACTATTTTAGCTCGATAGAGCACTTTTATCACCAAAAGGCTGTGAACGTCTCTCTC
>CM031606.1:75299509-75304509 GCA_018398815.1 Conus ventricosus
TGATTCTTTGTTTGTATCAACATTTCTCATTTCTGCGTCATGTCCAGCTTCTTACTACCATAAAGTCACAGTTGTAATAACACAGGAGAGGCTAACTCTCATAAGAATTTCTACTCTAATGAAGGACACACACTCTTCCACTATATCCTGACTACTATTTTTGTTTTGTTTGTTCGTTTGCCTCGTTGTCTGTCCGTCGAAGACATGAGTTCGAAACACGTTGGTATTATGTTCGGATGTGTTTGTTCTAGCTTTTGCTGGTCTACTAACACAACTTCATTTCTTTAACTTCATTTTCCACGCGTAGCCAGTCCGCTTTCAAATTAGTAACCACAGCTGTCATTTTGAGTTCTCCTGACGTTGACTTGAGTAGACTGAACAGTGCATGTGGTTAAACAAAGTGGTAAAAACAAGATGCAAAGCACAAAAACTTACTCCCAGTTTATCTTGAATACAACGTCACAATCAAACACGCGTCATCATGTCTTTTGTCACGTTGGTTTATGACGCAAAGAAGCTTTGACGTCATTTTTTTTTTTTTGGGGGGGGGGGGGGGTTATCATTTTCTAGATATTCTATAAAGAAGAAAACCGTTTGATGCCGTTATAGCCGTTAGTAACGGCTATTCTGGTAAAATAAAACATCGGGCATCATCCGTGACCCATAATGAACATGCCTACAAATTTTCAGAAAGATCGGCCTGGAAGTTTTGTCTGGAGAGAGTGGAACACATTGTGACCACGGACAGACACACGGACAAACACACAGACAGACACCACACACACACACACAACACACAGACAGCATTTCTTCGTTCCCATTGTGAAGTACTCCCTGTTCTATAAGAACTGGGAGTAGAAAAACAGTAGAATAAACCACAGCTCACTGAACGTACACGACAGATCAACTAGAAGGAGCAGACAATCCGAGCGAAGAGGGAGTAAGATTTGTGTTCCTGATCTGGTCACTCTGCTGCCTCTCAGACATGATATACCGCTCACCCCCCAACAGGTTTAAAACGTGCTTCCCTTTCTCTTTACTGCTTCTCCTCCGGATTTGCATATGTCTGATGAAGGTTCTGGGAACGTAATGAGATTGCGAAGGGGTGGAGTGCGGAGAGTTGAGGAGGTGATAGGTGGGGGAGGGAGGGGGGGGGGGGGGGGGGGGGGGGGGGGGGGGGGGGGGACGGCGAGGGGGGGGGGGGGGGGGGGGGGGGCGCTCCATGGGCTCTGACCTGTGGGATCGGCGAGGGTGGCATGCTGGTTAAATGATCTCGAAGTGGTTTGAAACCTAGGCGTCCGGTATCTTGGTTCGAATCTTGCTCAAGTCAGCAATCTTTATTTGTTCTCTTCTATTGGCCTTTTAATAGGCATCTGGCTGCTAGGATTTTGAGAGACACAATAAGCTGAGATTTGAACTGCTGCATTGATTTAGTATATACAAAACAAGTAAGAGATATTGGAGAAAGTTGTCACTGACTGAATTGCATGGAAAAAATTGTACGTTCTTATCTTTTATTTCATTATGTAGCGGCATCTCTCTCTCTCTCTCTCTCTCTCTCTCTCTCTCTCTCTCTCTCTCTCTCTCTCTCTCTCTCTTAGTTATCTGTCCGACTGTGTTTTTGATCATGTTTAATTTTAATTTTATGTTCCTATTTTCTTCATCTTCAACCCTCCCCCCTTAAGTTCAAATCTTTGCCAGGTCATTACTGTGATGACGGAGGGGTTGCTGGCCTGCGCTTGTTTTCCCCACTTTTAAATTCGTCTTTGTATTTGACTTTATTCAAGTTTAAAAGGCTGTGCCTGTCTTGAATAAAAGTTACTCTGAGTTAGATTTTCTTATGGGAGCAAGAGTTACCCTACTTGTTTATTCGTTATTGATCAGTTTGAGTTTTGTTTGTTTGCTTTTCTTTGTCAATCTTATTTCACTTCTTTGCTTCCTAATTTGGTTGTCTTCGGAAGGAAGGCGGGATCCACAGAACTGCCTTTGAACTGGAAAGTTGGCGAGTTGAATCGCTTCGTTTGGATTCGTTCTTTCTGATTCACACCAAAAGGGCAAATTGTTGTGTCCCAGTTGTAGCATTATCTGTTGCAATGTACTGTATCGATAATTTTGTCGTGGCAATACATTTCGTAGTTTGAATTTTGCGCTTCTCTTCTCCCGGGGAGATAAGTTTGCCGAGTGCAGAATCACTACCATATTTTCTCTATCAGCGTACTTTTTTGTTTTACCGCTCAAAGTGGATTTTTTCCCCCACAAACTTTGCTAGGGGCGACAACTTTGTTGTCGAGGGTTCTTATATGAATGTTGAATACATGCTGCACACAGGGTCTTGCTTTATCGTCTCATTCAAAAGACTAGAACTCTGACCACGGCTTAACCTTTTTTGTTGTTGTTGTTACATTGCGCTCTCCTAAAGTGAATATGTTTTTTTATTCGCGCTTTTCAAAAGTGCGTCAGAATTTTTCGTTTACTTGACCTATCTCCCGTGCAAACGGTTTTTTGACAGGAACTTGTGCGTGTGCGTGCGCGCGCGCGTGTGTGTGTGTGTGCGCGCAAAAGGTTCTCGACACGTGTGTGTGCACGTGCGTGCGTGCGCGCGCGCGCGCGTGCGCGCGCACGCGCGTGTGTGTGTGTGTGTGTGTGTGTGTGTGGTTTTCCTTCGACATATCTGTTTGCATTCACCCAAGTACACCAAGAGCTTTGTTCCTTAATTTCATTGATTAGCATTATTTGTTTTTCTCTTTTTTGTTGTTGACATACAGCATGCCTGCGTCTATTTGAACATGAAGCCCTTGAGTTAAAAAGGAAAGTAGAGAAAGAAGCGAATCCAAATTTGAGAAATAAATGATCAACACATTTTTCTTGACAGCCTTCGTTCCAGTAGACCTGAACTTGTTAATAAAAAAAAAAAGATTTTGCTGAGTTTACACCGTTCCATTTAACTTTGTTTCACACTAAACACAACCTCCAAGAGCGCGTGGGCACGAACGAGAAGATCGAGTTACACAACACGCTGGGCAACTATGGTGTGCTTGTGCGCGGGCGCCTGCACTGATTTCTTAGGTAGTTCAGACACTGTTTGCTCTCTGTGTCTGTCCCTCTGTGTGTGTGTGTGTGTGTGTGTGTGTTGTGTGTGTGTGTGTGTGTGTGTGTGTGTGTGTGTGGTGTGTGTCTGTCGTCTGTCTGTCTGTTGTCTTTGTCTTCTCTCTCTCTTCTCTCTCTCTCTCTCTCTCTCTCTCTCTCTCTCTCTCTCTCTCTCTCTCTCTTAGATATCTATCCAACTGTCTTTTGATCATGTTTTAACAACTGAAAGGGATGGAGAAGTATCACAATGTACATGCTTGTACTTTCTTTGCTCAGCTGGTCAGTTTGGTTTTTGTTGTTGTTGTTTTTGTTTGTTTGTTTTTTGGGGTTTTTTTGTTTGTTTTTTGTTCTTTTCTTAATTTTCTTTGGGTTGTCTGTTTCTTGAGTTAGTAGTCTACGGTCGGAAGGGGTGGTCCTCAATGGGTTGTCTGTTTCTTGAGTTAGTAGTCTACGGTCGGAAGGGGTGGTCCTCAATGGCTTTGAACTGGAAAATGGGCTATCTGAATCTCTTTGGTTGGCTTCGGTTGTTGTTTTTTTGGTTTTTTTTTCTGATTCACACAGAAGGTACAAGTTGTTGTCGTAGCCCAGTTGTCTGTGAACGTGTCGCACAATGTGTTGTATGATGATGATGATGATGATAATAATAATAATAATAATATATAATAATAATATAATAATAATATAATAATAATAATGAGGACAATTTCTATAGCCCCCATCCTAACAAGTAGGCTAGAGGGCGCTTTACAAGTTTTTAACAATTTTAACATCTAAAAAATATAAGCAGAAAACACACCACACACACACAACCACACACACACACACAACACACACAATTCTACGTTACGAGTTATAAACACACACACACACACACACACACACACACATGCACGCACACAGCACACTCGCGCGCGCGCGCACACACACACCCCCACACACACGCACACGCACACACACCACACAACAGGAACATAATGTTGCATACATAAACAAACTATATGACCGGTGAACAGCTCATTTGTTACACAAGCAAAGTGTGCAAGTGACATGTAATAGTTTACTACCTTATCTTACAGCACAACTTCTGCTCAGTTAACAGATTTCACTGCGTGAATTTTGCGATGTTTTTTTCCCCCCCCACCTTCATCCCACACACCCTCCTCCTCCTGGGGAAGACCACATGGCCAGAGTACAACACCCTCATATTATTCCCCCCCTGGCGTACGTTTTCGTTTTACAGAGCAAAGTGGGTTTCTTTCCACAAAACTCTGCTGGGGGCAATATTTTTTTATTGTCGAGGTTCCTTGTACCTGTTTTTAAATTCATGCTGGACATGGAGATTTATTTTTATTCATCATTCGAAAAAACCAGACGTCAGTCCTCCGCTTAAACCATTTTGCCCTTGTGTGCTCTCTTAGAGAGCATCTGCATTTTCCATTTGCACTCCCAAACATTGCGCTAGTGGGTTTTTTCATCGTGTTCTGCAAAAAATTTCATCAGGATTTTTCATTTTGCCGGACCTGCCTTCCACACAAAATAGTTTTGACTCGGGCATTTCTGTTTCGTTAGGTTATTTATTTGTTTGTTTTTGTTTCCTTGTTTGTTTGTTTGTTTGTTTTGTGTTGCATTTCTCATGAATCTGTTTGCATTGTCCCGAGCATGCTGAGAATGGTGTGGCTTGATTTCATTGTTCAGCATCCGCTTTCATCCAGGATATTTTTCAGCATCCGCTTTCGTACAGGACGGTTACGTCTGTATGACATGAAGCCTGGAGTTACAGGACGGTTACGTCTGTATGACCATGAAGCCCTGGAGTTACAGGACGGTTACGTCTGTATGACATGAAGCCTGGAGTTACAGGACGGTTACGTCTGTATGACCATGAAGCCTGGAGTTACAGGACGGTTACGTTG
>CM031606.1:75334509-75342009 GCA_018398815.1 Conus ventricosus
CACAGACAGACAGACTCACACAGACACACATACACTGCACACACACACACACACACACACACACACACACACACACACACACACACATACACATTTATATATATATTCAATTATAAACAAACCTTGCTCTTATGTCTTAGATTGAAGAAAAAGGGGGAGATAAGCATTCATATCTGCAGTGGTAGATCATTCTGCCTAATTAACAGTATGTGCTTGAGTGGGTGAATGGGGGAATAATAAATGCTTCTCAAAATGGCCTTCAGCAAGCTTATAGTCTCCAAAGGGGAGACAATCTCCAATGGGGAAGAAACCACTAACATATAACTCCTGGTCAGATACCGGTATTTCAAAACCTGATTGTTTCTCCTCAGTGACCGCGGAAAGTGGTAACTTGACTCCTCTGCTTTTTTCGGTTCTAAGCAGAATGCTATCCCAGAAAAAGGCTGATGTGCAATACCGTAGTGTGTTTGTTGAGTTTTCAAAAGAACTTATTATTCCACCATTCACCACTCAAGCACATACTGTTAGTTAGGCAGAATGATCTACCACTGCAGATATGAATGCTTATCTCCCCCTATTTCTTCAATCATGTTTTTCAGGTCAGCGCCAGAACTCCTATCTAGTTTAATCATCGATATTTTTTTGAGAGACAAATCTATTGCCAAATAGTTGAAATAAGTCTTGAATTATTTTTTAATGGTTGTTGTCGATCGTGTATGGCACTCTTTTAGTCTAAAGATGTGTGCTCGTGCATGCGTATGAATATAATGTGTGCGCATGCGCATTTGTATTATCGACACACACGATCCACAACTAAAATTATACATCCAACTGAGCACTCGAATATAAAAATCCAAGACTGAGTTCTACGTCGTGAGTCGAACATGGCCCTGAAGTCCAAAGACAGGCGGTATTAAGGAAAAGAGTTTAAATCATTCATTATTCATCGTCTAGTCTCTAACCAATGTCATTATGGCAACACTTCCTATCTTCACTTATTCAACAACACTCTCTTTTCCTCACACCATTACACACAACGTCCTGTCTTTAATTCCCTTCTTTCAGCCCCTCAATGGTCACAGTCTGGCAGTCTTTCTGTCCACAAATCAAGTCAGTCCTCCTCGTGATCCCACCTGGAGTGGTTCCGGTTGCAGTGTGCGCGAATTCCCCCTTCCCTCCCTCCCCTCCCTCCTCCACCACGGGTCGATTTTGTTGGCGTGCCGGGGTGGTCTCTGAAAGGGAGAAGGTCTGGCATTTGGGGAAGTCCTACATCTGTCCTACCAGAAGACCAGGGTGTGGAGTGCCGTCCGTGAAGGCCATCGGTCAGCTGGATTAGGGTGCCTGTTGTCGCTTAGGAGAGCAGCCTTTCGCAGGTTCTGCCTACGGCAGATGCTGAATAAATATGGAGGAATATGCCGCTTGCCTTCTGATAGTTTTTGCATCCATATGTCTGTATATGGAACCAATATGAGAAGCAAATGAAAAGTAGCGTAGACAAGCAAAACTCTCATGTCGTTCGGAAAATGAGAAAATGACTAAGTGAAGGACTTTAAAAAAAAAAGAGAGTACAGAGGGGTTGTGGTAGAAGTGGGGTGGTGTGAGGGGGGAGCAGCAGAGAAGTAGAAGGAAGGGTAGGGAGATTATAAAAAAAAAAAGAATTAAAAGAAGGAGTGTGCCCAGTTATTGTGGTAAACTATTCTGATGACCTTAAACGGAACAAATAATCAATGCACGAAAACAAATGCAAGTTTGATTTTTTTTGTTCGCTTGTTTGTTTGCTATCATACAAATGATTTAGAATAATCTTCTTTAAAAAATCTGGAAAGGGGGGGGGGGGGGGGGGGCACGAAGGAAGTGGGAAAGACGAGCGTAGTAGCAGGATGAGGAGTTTGGGGCTGGAGGGGGGGGGGGGGGGGGGGCGTTTACACGCAGATATCAAAACATTCTGTATCCAGGTGATGTCTCTTCCATCAGAAGACTGTGGATCTAGGGCACAGAGAACTGTGGCATCCGTAAAACATGTCCCTTATGTACCCACTCCACCCACAACGTTTCAACTTCAGTTTCATCAAGGATATGTCCTGAGTGTGGACTAGTGCATATCACCACACTGTATCTGTTAAGTTTCACGACCACACTGCGCATGATTTAAAGCTGATGAATAAATGAATTAATGAATAAGATGAGAGGAATTTAAGAAGAGGGTCTCACGGCTACGACTTAGCAGATGTCTGACCAACGCATCAGCCCAACGCGCTGGTTAGACCTTGGTTACCTATTCCCCCCCCCCCCCCCCCCTCAAATAGATCATAAAAGTGTCCCCCCACCCTGAATGAAGCTCATGTCTGGAAAGAGTGGTGGTCCACTAGGCTTGTACATGCAATGAAAAAAACCTGTAATTGGTTCTTGAAAGTATCATTCAAATCATTTCGACTGGTGGATGGAAGAGGCGCGCGTGCCTCTGTGTGTGTGTGTGTGTGTGTGTGTGTGTGTGTGTGTGTGTGTGTGTGTGTGTGTGTGTGTGTGTGTTGTGTGTGTGTGTGTGTGTGTGTGTGTGTGTGTGTGTGTGTGTGTGTGTGGTGTGGGATGGACGGGAGGGAAGGGGCAGAGGAGAATAAACATGTTGGCTTTTGGACCGGGCAGGTTCACCACCGCAGTAATGGAGATGGGGGATAAACTGTTGCAGACAGCAGCATAAAGGAAGGGGATTGTAGTACATGACATTCTGAACATCAGTCAGTAGACATATGCAGACGGAAGTGTTCTTTAACGGACGTTCTTCAACTGAGACTTCTACAGGCCTATGATCCTTCACTGCCATTAGGTTTATCCATAAGTTTCCAGCCAAAATTGAAATAAAGGAGGTAAACGGAAAGACGTATTCGTTTTGAATTATTGAGACGGCAAACACTGTAAGTGGAGACGAATGCCATGATTCATGTCAAAATGCTGTATTTCTGCTTAAGGAGTGCTAGCTGTTCACACCTCTATACTGTCTCCTCTTACAAGCGCTTTATTGCCCAGAATTGTATTACTTTCAATTCATTCTGTTGCTATGAGCAGTCGTCTATTATTGATTTGCTGAAAACAGTTTCGTGAATGTTCTTTTTGTTAACACTTGCTTTTCGTATTGGGTTTGTTATTTTGTTGTCATGTTGATTTCTCGACCTTGATATTCACACGGTCTAAAACGGCAGATGTAATAATCGCCCACGATTTGTATGACGTATCTTTTCTGTCAACAGAATCTTTCTGTTGCTTTTGATGGGATTCTTTTTAATGCATTGTGAAGGCGGTGTAATAGGTTTGGAAATGAAATAGACACTCCATTGGAAGAGGAAAATGACGGCGAGAGGGAATCGAGAGTCAGTGACAATCATTGCAGATTCCTTAGAAGAGCATTTTCATTTTCATACGTGCTAGAGGAGGGATGACTCCTTCTTTCACTGCAGCTCAACGCCTCTGAGCACATATAAAAGAGACAGACATATGTCTCACCTATCGACAGCCACGGTGGTGCAGTGGACAGTGTTGCAGAGGGCAGAGTGGGAGTTTGTGGTTCGAGTCTCCTATGAGTCTCCTATTGTGGGCTGTTCGGTGTTGATCTCCTCCTGTCTCAGAGTTGCAAAACGTTTCCACAGACTCAAGCGGAACACTGCACGACTGACTGTGATTTCATCTTGGAGTGTTCTTCCAGTTTCTGACCAGAACTGTGGGAAAGTTTATGGGGACTGTTGCCGGATGGACGTTGTTGAGTTCCCTGTGGGTAGGGGTGGGGGGTGGGGTGGGGAAGGGGAGTGTTGGGGTGGGTGGAACACTCACTTCGTGCTGGCATTGCCACAAAGGAATTTTCGTCGCCGGTCGTGGGTGAGGTTAGGGGTAGTGAGTGGTTCATTAGCTGTTGTTTCTTATTTATGTTAGACCGGATTAGGCATCCAACCGATTGAACAAGAAGCGCAATGTCTCCTTTCAGGATGTCTGTGTTTTGGGGGGAGCAGGAACGCGCGACGTGGGGGCTACTGCCAGGAGACGTAGATAAATGAGCCAGGAAAAGAAACAAATTCGTCTTTTTGAGATCCGACAGCGACCAATACAGCAGTGAAAGCAAAAAGATCTCCCCCTTCAGACAGTTCCCAGGCACAAAAGCCAAGAATAAAACAGCAATGTGATAGACACAGATGAGCTGGAAAGGGGAGGACAGGACGCTGGTGGGGAGGGGGGGGGGGACGAGACTGTGGGAGAAAGTAAGATGGGGAATGGGGTCAGAACAAATGGTGGTGGTGGTGGTGGTGGGAGATACGGTGGAGTGCTGTTCAATCCAGATTTTTTTGTCTGAGAGAGGGGTGAATCTGATTGCCCGAGGCAGACCTACGGTGGGATTCAAAACTGAGAGATAATTCCGCTGCATTACATCAGAGACAAGTCACTTGCCAGTCGGCTGGCAATGGGGTATTAGTTCTGGAGCTGTGCATCATGTGATGGGCACTGTTGTCACTAAGTGGCGCTCTGTGGAATCAATACACAAAGGTCGTATGGGGCGAGGAAGGAGAACAATAGGAGAACGGGTAGAGGGCTGGAAGTGGGGGAGTGAGGGGAGGAGTGAGAGGTGAATATTACAACAGTACTGGATGATGATGTAGGTTGACGACTTTATTGGCTTGGTGGATCATTACATGACTAGCCGTATATTAGTAAAAGGGACATCTCCAGTGCTCTGCACACACTGCGGTCACATTGTGATATTTCAGATAGAGCAGGTGTATTAAGACTATGTATGAATGAACCATCGTAATCGTTATAACACATGTACATTCAAATGTACACACACACACACACACACACACACACACACACACACACACACACACACACACACACACCACACACACACACACACACCGCACGCACGCACGCACGCACGCGCGCGCGCAGCTGCGCGCGCGCGCGCACACACACACACATGCGCGCGCACGCACGCACACAACACACACACACACACACACCACACACACACACACACACACACACACACACACACACACACACACACACACACAGGTGCGCGTGCTTATATGGTCGACTAAATTAATGGCTGCCATTTTGGACAAACAATCATTGTCTGAAACCTCAAATCAAAATCAGATGATAAATATGGCTGTATCTGAGTCTGTGCACTCACACTCTCTGACAGGTGTTACATGATGAGTAGACCACAGCTCTGAATCCCGCAGGCAGGCGGTGCAGTAGGGGAAAAACAGGATGCAAAGCATATAAACGTACTCCCAGTTTATCTTGAATACGCGCGAGATATTCCATAAAGAGGAAAAACCGTTTTGGGCCGTTACAGCCGTTAGTAACGGCTATTCTGGCAAACGTCGGCCATCTTCTGTGACCCATAATGAACATACCTACAAATTTTCAGAAAGATAGGCCAAGTACTTTCTGAGATATTCCATAAAGAAGAAAAACCGTTATGGGCCGTTATAGCCGTTAGTAACCGATATAACGGTATAATGAAACATCGGGCATCATCCGTGACCCATAATGAACATACCTACAAATTATCAGAAAGATCGGCCCAGTAGCTTTGTCTGGAGCGAGTGGAACACATTTTGACCACGATCGGACAGACAGACAGACAGACAGACTCACAGACAGCATTTCTTCGTTCCCATTCTAAAGTACTCCCTGTTCTATAAGAACTGGGAGTACAAAAACGAATTTGTCTTTGAGCTCTCACATAATTATCAGAATCGCACCACTTCCTTTCAACACCCTAATCAGCATCACTCTCTTGTCCTCGCACCATCACACGCGGCGCGCCGTTTTCAACCCCCTTCTTTCAGCCGTAACCCGTCCACAGTCTGTCAGTCTTTCCCTCCACGAATGAAGTCAGTCTTCTTCATGATTGTACATGTGATAGTTGCTGTCGTTGTCTTGGGATTAGCGTGTTTCCATCTGGTGTGATACTACACGGGAGAAAAGAAAGGAAGGAGAAAGAATGAAAGGAGATAGAGAAGAGGGGAAAGGAGGAGGAGAAAGAGAAGGGGGATGGGGGGGGGGGGGAGGGTCAAGGGGGGCAGTGGACATTCAGTTTCTCTGTGTATAACACGTATATGTTTGCATATAGATTTCTATAAGCATGAGTTCATGTACTCGTTTCATTTTTATCTATGTTGATTTACCAATAATATGGAGCAACAGCTTCATTTGGTTTGTAGTAAAGGTGCAGCTTTTAAGAAATAAACAGTACATAACTCGGGGACACTGGAGCAATGTGCAATTCAGCTATAGGAATATTTTGGAAAAACAACCCCCCCCCCCACCCCCCACCAAATTGATGTTGATGATTGAACAAGATTTGGTGCAGCGTGTACTGAGTGAAAAGGAATGAATCCTTTTACTCATTATAACAGAAAGAATCCGATCAGGCAGTATCTGCTGCCCACACACACACAAATAGTATTTTTATAAATTCTTGAATAAATGTTAGCGAACCGCAAAAAAAAAAAAAAAAAAAAAAAAAAAAAAAAAAAACGTGGACGAACAAATCACAAGACAAAACACGACGCGTTTCGACCTCTTAGGTCTTCTTCAGGCAAGATACAAAAAAAAAAAAAAATTAGGACAACGAAAATGAACGAGCAATCACTTATCTTCATCAACTTCAGCGCAAGATAGGCGTCACCTTCATTCAATTCAACGCCTAGCTTGCGCTGAAGTGATTGAAGATAAGAGATTGCTCGCCCCCCCCCCCCCCCCTTTGATATCCAGTCGCTTAAATGATTCATGAAATGACAGGTATGTTGACGAACAAAAACGCCCATGGCTAGCTTATCACATATACCTTGCGTGTAAAATGATTTTTTTTCCCTTTTGCTCTTGGTGTGATTCCTTTTAACTGTATTGTGATTGCGGCTGAAATTGAAAGAGAATCTCCATTACAAGACAGTGGTGGAACCGAAAGCCGGTGATAATCATGCTGGATTCCTTAGAAGGACATTCTCTGTGTTACATATGCCAGAGAAAGGAAGCCTCTTCTTTTCATTTCAGTTCAATGCCTCTCAGCACACAGAGACAAGACAAGTCTATTTCATAACAAAACGTCAACCTCCCCGCGTGCACTGGACAGTGTTGCAAGTTGCAGGGCGGGAGTCAACGGTTCGAGTCCGATAAGACATCTTAGTGAGGGATTATTGTGTTTGTCCTGGTATTTAGCTACACACACACACTTGTTGAGTGGTGAATAAGGAAGGCTGCACAAATGAATTTCATTCACCTCGTAGATGTGTCTCTTAGAATGTTACCCCAATTTCTGACCCAAGCTGTGGGGAAGTTCATGGGGGGCTGTCGTTGGTTGGAAATGCTCAGTCTCTCTCTCTCTCTCTCTCTCTCTCTCTCTCTCTCTCTCTCTCTCTCTCTCTCTCTCTCTCTCTCTCTCTTCATGTTATTTCGACACAAAGCAACCTCTACCTGCAGTCGGAAGTGGGGGGTAGGGTT
>CM031606.1:75344509-75347009 GCA_018398815.1 Conus ventricosus
TCCCTCGACACTGAACTAGTTCTCAGATTTCCCAGCTTCCCAGGGTCTCCCCGAGTAATGCGGCGACTGACACCTGCTTCACAGGCAAACAGTTCAGAAATGCTTAACGACAGCAGAAACTTTCGAACAGGCTGGACTGCGTTCCTTTCTGAAGTGAACGTGGGTAGCAGTGTCCCATCCATCCCCGTTCGTTGTCTTTTTCGTGTTTGTTGTCTGTCTTTTTCATCTTTTTCATTTTCACCATCATCATCACCACCGCGATCATCCTCATCATCATCGTCTTCATGTAAATTAGATTGCCGTTGTCGTCGTCGTCGTCGTCGTCGTGTCATCATCATCATCATCATCATCGTCATCGTCATCATCATCATCATCATCATCATCATCATCTTCTTCTTCTTCTTCTTCTTCTTCTTCTTCTCTTCTTAACGAGATTGTCATCGTCATCATCTTCATCGTGATCATGATTGTGTTCATGGTCTTCTTCTTTCTTCTTCTTCTTCTCTTCTCTTTCTGAGTCGTGAGATCCAACCACAAGAGGAGCCCGATTCATACGTATTGAAGCCTTTTTCTGTCCACCCAGCAGTAACATGGACCGATTCACAAACAAGGTTGATTCGGTGGAGGTACAAGGATGGGATCCACCCTCCCTCATGTTCCGTCCGCTAAGTTCTTTTTACCACGTCAGTTCCAGCTGGACCACGGAAACAAGCTATTCCGACAATTGCCGAGCCTGTTCGAGTGGACACGAAGTCGGCCGATCCCGATCAAAAACTTCGTCTGCATTGTGCGCGGATACTTTGAAGGCAGGCTGGTGAGCTCGCACAGATGAGTACGATCGTTGCACGTTTATTCTGTTCTTATCTATGGATAGATCACACTTGTTAAATTGAATGAACGCGTTAAGGATGAAAAAGAAGGTGAAGAATAGCCACAGCTAACAAAATAAAAGGTGAGACGTTCTATCTAAGGGTAAGTGTTAACCCAATTGAATTGAGGACCGACAAAGTGAGAAGCGAATTTCGAGGAAGGAGAATCTCCGCTTGCCGTCCACGCGTGATCGCATCAAGAAATCAGTCGGTAGCCTCCCTTGAGACTTCGGTAAAGTCCGTACGCCTTCGGAATGCTGTGTTAAGGCGTCCAGCTGGAACTGAAGTGGTAAAAAGAACTTAGCCCGTCCCAAGCACGGTAAATCTCTGAGCAGTTCACCACCCTTAACAGCCGT
The DNA here is from genome assembly GCA_018398815.1 of Conus ventricosus. NCBI lineage: Eukaryota > Metazoa > Mollusca > Gastropoda > Neogastropoda > Conidae > Conus > Conus ventricosus. The sequence goes on from CM031606.1 coordinate 75,345,735, forward strand.
TCAGCTATGTGACCTGCCCTTTTAAGAACAAAGTTCCCGCACACTCTTCATTACCTTAGGTTTTCAAGAATCATTTTCTTTTCAGTCTGGACGTCTAAAGTCTAACACGTCCTGCCATATTTCCATGCCGGCTTTTCGTGTATCCGGGTTCCCCAACAACCGCCAACAGATTGGATCCCTTTCAGAAATGCTTCTGTCAGTCTCTGGAAAGAAAGCTGCGAGAAATTCCACCGAAACACATGACGCAGAAATGACTGCTGTGAGGATCACAACAGTGACGAAGATAAAATGTGTTCTCACTCGTTCGAATCATCCAGACGGGCAGTGAAACAGGCAGCACAAAGACAGGCGTGTCTTAGAGATTCTGGACGCTCTACTGACAAATCAATATTGCTGCCAGTCATGTCAGTGCTCGGAGAGAGTGCTATGCTATGGTCGCTATCAGACTGGGCTGTTGATGATTATGTCAATACTACGAGGTTGTGATGATGGTACTGTTACGATGTTGTATTAGGTGGCATTGCCATTAGTAGGAGAATATCTTGGTGACGTTATCCATATTAGAACGGTATTCTAATTACATTTTCAATATAAAAAGGTGTGCTGATAAAAAGTTCAATGGTAGGACCATATTCTGGTGATAATGTCAATATCAGAGTGGAATATTAGTAAGATTGTCAATATCAATACCGTATACTATGACTTGTCAACATCTGGAAGGTATCATAATGATTTTCTCAATGTTAGCCCGCATGCTGATAGTATTGTCATCATAAGGACTTAGTATTGATGATGCTGTCAATACAAGAGGAACACACTGATGACGTGATCAATATCAGCAAGGTATATATCGACAACACCGCCAAGATTAGGAGAAACACTAATGGTATAATCATGTTAAGAGAATAACACTGATTACCAGTGTTAGGAGGTTTAATGATGGTATCGTCATGTTAAGAGGAATATACTTACATTGCTTATATTGGAAAGCTTAAGTGATCATGTTGTCAAATTTAAGAGGGTTTGCTGATGGCGCTGCCCATGTTACGTCTTGCCGGTGAATGTGTCAGCATTAGGACTGTATATTCACGATATTGACAAGATCAGAAAGGCATGCTGTTAGTGCCGCGCCGTCGATATGAGGGGAGCACATTGATAATGCTGCAAAATGGAATTCGTGTTGAACCAAATACTTTCCATATCAAGATGGGTTTCTGGTGATACTGTCTTTATCAAAATGTTAAACTATATCAGTGTCAGGAGTGTGAAGTAATG
>CM031606.1:75349509-75357009 GCA_018398815.1 Conus ventricosus
CAAAAAACTTGCCCTCAGCACTTGTGTCTTAGAGGATATCTTTTTATATTTTTTACTTTTCACAAGAAAATGTAGTTTGTTTTGCTCTTTTATGATTTTCTTTTGCTTCTTAGATGGCACCTTTGGTTGGTTTTTGAAAACTCAACAAACATACTACGGAATTGCACACCAACCTTTTCTGGGATTGTATTCTTCTAAAAACTGAAAAGGCAGAGGAGTCAAATTACCACTTTCCGCGGTCACTGAGGAGAAACCACCAAGTTTCGAAATATCGGTATATGACCAGGAGTTATATGTTAGTGAGTTTCCCTCCCTATTGGAGGATGTCTCACCCTTGGAGAATATAAGCTTGCTGAAGGCTCATTTTGAGAAGCATTTATTTTATTTTCCCCATTCACCCACTCAAGCACATACTGTTAGTTAGGCGGAATCATCTACCACTGCAGATATGAATGCGTATCTCCCCCTGTTTCTTCAATCTAAGACATAAGAGCAAGCTTTGTTTATAATTCAATATTTCTTGCAGTCATTGCAACACCAAGCTGCTCTGTAAGTTGCTGGAACGGTGCGGTACTTATCCTTGGAATTTATTAGTTTGTTGTATTTTAGTCCCTTGCGGATTCATTCCAAGAACTTGCCCTCAGCACTTGTGTCTTAGAGGATATTTTTTTATATTTTTTATTTTTTCACAAGAAAATGTAGTTTGTTTTGCTCTTTTATGATTTTCTTTTGCTTCTTAGATGGCACCTTTGGTTGGTTTTTTGAAAACTCAACAAACATACTACGGAATTGCACACCAACCTTTTCTGGGATTGTATTCTTCTAAAAACTGAAAAGGCAGAGGAGTCAAATTACCACTTTCCGCGGTCACTGAGGAAAACCACCAAGTTTCGAAATATCGGTATATGACCAGGAGTTATATGTTAGTGAGTTTTCCCTCCCTATTGGAGGATGTCTCACCCTTGGAGAATATAAGCTTGCTGAAGGCTCATTTTGAGAAGCATTTATTTTATTTTCCCCATTCACCCACTCAAGCACATACTGTTAGTTAGGCGGAATCATCTACCACTGCAGATATGAATGCGTATCTCCCCCTGTTTTCTTCAATCTAAGACATAAGAGCAAGCTTTGTTTATAATTCAATATTTCTTGCAGTCATTGCAACACCAAGCTGCTCTGTAAGTTGCTGGAACGGTGCGGTACTTATCCTTGGAATTTATTAGTTTGTTGTATTTTAGTCCCTTGCGGATTCATTCCAAGAACTTGCCCTCAGCACTTGTGTCTTAGAGGATATCTTTTTATATTTTTTACTTTTCACAAGAAAATGTAGTTTGTTTTGCTCTTTTATGATTTTCTTTTGCTTCTTAGATGGCACCTTTGGTTGGTTTTTTGAAAACTCAACAAACATACTACGGAATTGCACACCAAACCTTTTCTGGGATTGTATTCTTCTAAAAACTGAAAAGGCAGAGGAGTCAAATTACCACTTTCCGCGGTCACTGAGGAGAAACCACCAAGTTTCGAAATATCGGTATATGACCAGGAGTTATATGTTAGTGAGTTTCCCTCCCTATTGGAGGATGTCTCACCCTTGGAGAATATAAGCTTGCTGAAGGCTCATTTTGAGAAGCATTTATTTTATTTTCCCCCATTCACCCACTCAAGCACATACTGTTAGTTAGGCGGAATCATCTACCACTGCAGATATGAATGCGTATCTCCCCCTGTTTCTTCAATCTAAGACATAAGAGCAAGCTTTGTTTATAATTCAATATTTCTTGCAGTCATTGCAACACCAAGCTGCTCTGTAAGTTGCTGGAACGGTGCGGTACTTATCCTTGGAATTTATTAGTTTGTTGTATTTTAGTCCCTTGCGGATTCATTCCAAGAACTTGCCCTCAGCACTTGTGTCTTAGAGGATATCTTTTTATATTTTTTACTTTTCACAAGAAAATGTAGTTTGTTTTGCTCTTTTATGATTTTCTTTTGCTTCTTAGATGGCACCTTTGGTTGGTTTTTTGAAAACTCAACAAACATACTACGGAATTGCACACCAACCTTTTCTGGGATTGTATTCTTCTAAAAACTGAAAAGGCAGAGGAGTCAAATTACACTTTCCGCGGTCACTGAGGAGAAACCACCAAGTTTCGAAATATCGGTATATGACCAGGAGTTATATGTTAGTGAGTTTCCCTCCCTATTGGAGGATGTCTCACCCTTGGAGAATATAAGCTTGCTGAAGGCTCATTTTGAGAAGCATTTATTTTATTTTCCCCATTCACCCACTCAAGCACATACTGTTAGTTAGGCGGAATCATCTACCACTGCAGATATGAATGCGTATCTCCCCTGTTTCTTCAATCTAAGACATAAGAGCAAGCTTTGTTTATAATTCAATATATATATATATATATATATATATATATATAGTGTGTGTGTGTGTGTTTGTGTGCGTGCGTGCGTGCGTGAGTGCGTGCGTGCGTGCGTGTGCGTGTGTGTGTGTGTGTGTGTGTTCGCTTATAATTATTAGAAATTTAAGAAGATTCAAAAATTGACATTTTCATGATAAACTCAATGACAATTTTTTTAGAATAAGCATTCGGACTTTAATGTTCACGACAAAGTAAGCAGTAGGCAGGTACTGAAAACGATGGCTGTGTTGTCATTGCACTGTCACGAATGAGATCAATTTGCACTGCCTGTGATGACTTTAAGAAGAAAGAAATTGAGATCAAACCATCTTCCAGTCGTCCATGTGTGTTTGGATTATCAAACCTTCCGTTCGCTCACAACAGTGCCTTGCTTCACCGTGGAGCACGGGTTTTAAGACATGCAGCAAATGTACCAGAAGGATAAAGTTAGATTTAAAGCGGCAAGTGATTAATAAGATATAGGTCTCAAGATCCATTTCATATGTGACATATAAACTCACTATTTGTAAAGGCCTGTGGTCTAACAATACAATATAAAGTGCTCAAAGTTTCGTCCAGTGACCTCTCTTTCGAAAACGCGTGGCAATACACGGAAAATAAGAAAGAAAGAAAAAAAAAAGGTCTGCCATTGTTGTGATTTTCTATCTCTCTGTCTACCTGTCTTTCGGGCTGTCTGTCTGTCTGTCTGTCTGTCTGTCGGTCGGTCGGTCTGTTTGTCTGTCTATCTGTCTGTCTGTCTGTCTGTCTCTGTATATGTCTGTTTGTCTGTCTGTCTGTCTGTCTGTTTGTCTGTCTGTCTCTCTCTGTCTGTCTATCTGTCTGTGTCTGTCCGTCTGTCTGTCTGTCTGTCTGTCTGTCTGTCTGTCTCTCTCTCTCTCTCTCTCTCCCCTCTCTCTCTCTCTCTCTCTCTCTCTCTTCGGAAATGGAAAGTTTATTCATGTATAGGCCATTGCCCCATTTTCCATTTCCATTTCTCTCTCTCTCCCCTCTCTCTCTCTCTCTCTCTCTCTCTCTCTCTCTCTCACAACCCCTATCTTCACTATTCAACCCAGTTACATTTCCCATCAACCCCTCCCAATGGAAGGAAGAACAATCAACGAAATCAAACCAACACAAGATAAGGAACCAGAGACAAAATGTCCCCATTCTCCCTCCCCCCCCCCCCCCCCCTCTCCTCCCCCCTTCCCCCCTCCCCCACACCTTAGTCCTTCCCCGTTGTTTGTCGTTGGTTACTTTTAACTTGTTACCGTATGTTCATATTCGCTGATGATTTGAAACTCTGAGTAAATTACATTTTACTGCGTAGTCGGTGGATCATAATGATTAAATAGAGGGAAAACGAATACACACAAAAAGTGTGAAGCGACGGGGTAGTGTGGACAAGCGTGGTGTGGTCTGACAGGGAAGCAATAACAAGAAGCAACTGATTGAGCTTGTAAAATATGAGTGGGAAGTTGTTGAAACAATCATAATGATAATATTTATCCAGCACGAGCTAACACCCACAGCAAGCAATAGCTTTTCAACGTTTTTCCACTGCAGACAGAATAGTGTCCTTTGAGCACAGTGACGGGAATATTATGCATCCACCTTATGTATGCAAAAAAACATTTTTACAGAATTTATTTAGTATATGACTGATTTCTTACAAAGGGACGGTGCTAAACTGTTGATAACCCTGCTGTATAATAAAAAAAATATGTATGTTTGTGTCGGAATGGGGAAAAAAAAGAAAAGAACCCCCCCCCCCCCCCCCCCCAATGGATTTTGTTTTACATTATTGCAGACTTTCCTACGTAAATAAAAAGGAGAGAAAAAAAAAAAAAAAACACCAAGGCCCAGAGCAAAGAAAGACAGAGGAACAGAATATTCATGGTAGCTAAACACCACCAGGCGAAGCACTTCGGTTGAGGCTCGCGGATAATGTGGGACACAGGACAAAGCAAGAGAGTCAAGAGATGTGCATTGTCTGCCAAATGGAGGCATGAACACCTTACCAGCTTCGCTCTCCGGCCTGTACACGCTATGGCTGACTCCAGCCAAGGAGAGCTAGGATGGCGGCTTGACACGCCATTGAGTGCACGGTCTGGTGCAGCGCGAGTTTAATTCGATGCGCACGTGCGTGCGTGCGTGCGAGTACAAGCGTATCCATATGTGTACGCTTCAAATGTTCAGGTGAATGCAGTAAGAATACACAGACACACACAGACACAGACACAGACACAGACACACACACACACACACACACACACACACACATGTCTGCACGCATGTTTGCTTGCACGTACGCACGCGCACACTAAAACAGACAACCGCGCGCGAGTTCGCGTGGACACAGTCTGCGTCACGCATCGTCTTTCCGTCCATCCACCCTTCATACCCCCTTCCCCCCCCCCCCCCCCCCCCCAATCACTCAACGTCTCTCTCACTTTCCACTATCTTTACGCTTACGTCTTCTGGTATACATATATATGCACACAGGTTTGGTGTCGTTCAAATAGTCACACACACACACATACACACACACACACACACACACACATCGTTCACTCGTCCATCCAGTCAACAAGGACCAATTTAATCATCTTGGGGCTGAGGGGAGGGGGGATGATTTGTGGATACGCAGGTGACCGATGCACGGTCGGAATGTCCGGTGACAGCTTGGACAGGGAATCTGAGAGACCTCCTCTCGATTGCTGGCGCGGGCTTTCCTTGTCTGTCTCTTTTGTTGCGGTGCAGCTGTCCTTCTTTCCTCACGTAAACTGGCACCTTTGTGGACAGAGTAGCGCCATTCAGCTCGATATATATATGTATATATATATATATGTGTGGTGTGTCTCTATTTGACACCAAGAGCACAGACACAATTAGCCGTGTCTCCCTGATGAGTCCGATCCAGCGGACGAAAGGCCTAGGAGCAGGCAATACAAATAAATGTGCCTTTGAGAGGGATTACGATGGTTCCCTCAGGCAGCTAGTGAAGGGCTTCTCATATTTATAATATATTCCCCATTTTCTTCATCTTCAAATTTTTTTTATTTTTTTTTTAAAGTTCAAATCTTTGTCAATTCATTACTATAACGACTGAAGAATTGTTAGCCTGCACTTGTTTTCCCCCACTACTTAATTGTTCAGCATTTTATATATATATATATATATATATATATATATATATATATATATATATATATATATATATATATATATATATCAGTTTGTTCCCATGTGTCAGGGTTGATGTTAAATGCTTTCATGAATGTTTCGAGAGTCTTTAAAGCGCTTCTTCCGACCTCCATGGGAACGCGCTCCTTGTTGCTGCTCACTGCAGAATCGTCTTTTGAATAGCTAGTGGTCTGGCATGCCAGCTACATGACCTGCCTACCGAAGCATTGGCATGGGGTAGATGCTAGGCAAGCCTTCTTGGTCAAGCACCTCTGTGTCTCGGATTTTGTCCTGTCATTTCATGTATAACAACCTTCTGAGGCGGGTTGTGTAAAAGTGATTCTGCCTCTTGGCACGCCGTTGGTACACTGTCCACGTTTCACATGCACAGAGGAGTGTGGGGAGAACAACTGCTCTGTACACCTTCAGCTTGGTCTCCAGACTGATGCCTCTTCTGTTCCAAACATTGGTGTGTAGTCTGGCACAGGTTGAATTTGCTTTTGAAATTCTGACGTTCACTTCATCGTCGATGGTGACGTTCTGGGACAGGTGTGCGCAACGTAGGTGAGTTTACTCACCGCAGTCAGTCTCACACCACTGACTGTGATGTTTGGTTCAGCTTAGGGTCTGTCATGGTTGATGCAAAACTTCTCTGTCTTCTCTGTGTTCATGGTGAGAACGAAGTTGGCGCAGGCTGCAGAAGACTTGTCGATGATGGATTGCATGTCAGTTTCTGGGCCAGTGTTGAGGGCGCAGTCAGCAAACAGGAAAACCCTGACGATGTCTATCGTAACCTTAGTTTTTGCCTGGAGCCTTCTGAGTTAAACAACTTTCAGTCTGTTCTAAATCTGATGTCGATGCCGGTGACATCCCATTTGGTCTACTCCCATTTCGTCTACTCCCATTTCGTCTACTACTCCCATTTCGTCTATTTCCATACTGACCATACTGCAAGGCTCCCCCCTGGCGTAACCAGTGTCCCAGTCTACTCCAAAGCAGAATCGATGGTCTTTAGATTAGAGTAGGGCGAAGCCCGAGAGAGGACGAAGGACGAATGAACGAAGGCCGTTAGGCCAAGTCGTGCTCACACATTTCTGAGTAGGGAAATGGGAGTAGACCAAATGGGAAGTAACCGTCGATGCCTACGTCTCCTTCTCTAAATGCGTCAGTCAGCATTGTAGAGAACATGATGCTGAACAGAGTGGGTGCTAAAACACAGCCTTGCTTTACGCCATTAATTTTTGTGACAGGGAATGGGTCTTTCCGTTGTTCTTGATTCGGGCCTGCATTCCATCATGAAACTGCCGCACCATAGAGATGAATTTCGGCGGGCATCCATATTTGGCCATGATCTTCCACAGGCCCTCTCTACTGACAGTGTCGAAAGCTTTGGTGAGGTCGACATAGGTGGAGAACAGATCGGCATTTTATTCCTGATGTTTTTCTCGGAGCTGTCTAGCAGCAAACATCACTTCAATAGTTCCTATGTTTTTGCTAAGGCTACACTGGCTAGCTGTCAAAAGCTCTTGCTCAAGGTGAGTTATAAGGCGGTTCAACAGATTCCTGGCAAGTATCTTGCCTGCTATAGAAAGGAGGGATATGCCTCGGTGGTTGTCACAAGCCTGGATGTTCCCTTTGCGCTTGTACAATTGGATAATGATTGCATCTTTGAGCTCCCGAGAGATCGTGTCCTGCTGCCATTTCAGAGGAAACAAATAATGAAGATTTTCAGTTAGAGCTGCGCCACCGTCTTTCGTAAACCAGCTGGTGCACACGCACGGACAGAGAGAGAGAGAGAGAGAGAGAGAGAGAGAGAGAGAGAGAGAGAGAGAGGAGAGAGAGAGAGAGAGAGAGAGAGAGAGAGAGAGAGAGATTCATCTGTAGGCCCTTGGAAGGGTCAAATAAC
>CM031606.1:75362009-75364509 GCA_018398815.1 Conus ventricosus
GGGAAAAAAAAAACACAAAAAAACCCAATAAAAGGCCCCGGCCCACACCCCCCCCCCCCCCCCCCCCACAAACCCAAAGGATGAGCCCCCACCCCCAAAAAACCCCCAAAACCCCCCCAAAAAAAAAAATTTGTTTTTCCCCTTTTTTCCCTTCCCCCTAAAAAATTTTTAAAAATTTGCCGTTTTAAATTAAAAAAAAAAAAAAATAAAAATTTCCCCGGGATCTTATCTGGGATTGAAGTTTGGTATCCAAAAAAAAGGGGGGGGATTTTGTTTTACAAAAGGAAAATTTTTTAATGGGTCCCAATAAAATGTTCCCCTTAGGGCCTGCCCTAATGGGTGGTTCTTTGTAGGGTTTTGGCCCGCAAGGGCCGGGAAAAAAAGGGGGATTTTTTGGGCACTTCCCGGGGGGGGGGAAAGAACAGGGGGTACCCGGAGTCGGTTAAAGGGGGAAAAAAAAGAGGCCAAAAAAAGGGGGAGGAAAAGGGGGTGGGGGGGGGGGGGGGGGGGGGGGGGGGGCCCCTAGGAATGGAAAATTGAAAAGCCGCTTAGCCGGTTTGGGTTGGGGGGGTTTTTGGGGGTTTTTGGTTTTTGGGGGAAGAAGGGGGTTGGAGGAGGGGGGGGGTGTTGTTTGGTTTTTGGGGGTTTTTGGGTTGTGGGTCGGTGTTTTTTTGGGGGGTTTGGGTTTGGGGGGTTTGGGGGTGGTTTGGGGTTAAAAGGGGGGAAAGGGGGGGGGAAAAGGGGGGGAGGGAAGGGAGGAAATAAAAAAAGTTTTAAAAACCCCGGGTGTAAAATTCTTTTTCTTTCAACTTTTGGTTAAAAGTCTCTTTTTTTTGCGAAAAATTAAAAAAAAGGGGTTTTATTTCACCTTTAAAAAACTTCCCTTTTAAAAGGGAAAAAAGTAAGGTTTACCCCACCGGGGCCTTTTGGGGTAACGTAAGTTTTTAAAAAGCTTTGAAAAAGGGAAAATTTGGGCGTTTTTTTTTCACAAAAGGGTTTAAAATTGGAGCAAAGGGAATCCAGAAAGGGGGTTTTTTCCCAAAAAAAAATTTGGGGGCGAAGACTTTGGGAAAAGGTTTTCAGGTAGTTAAAGGGAAATGGCGGTCCCACTATTTGAAGAGGCGTGCGAAAAACCCCCAACGTTTAAAAAAGGGAAAAAAATTTGAATTAAAAGTTTTGTTAAGTAAATTTTAATAAAAAATTTATTTTCCCCCCCTTTAAAGTGGGTTTTTAAGGGGGGGTTTTATGATTTCTTGGAAAAAGTGAAGTTTTGGGTTTTTTTTGCCCCGGTTTGGAAAAAATGAAAAAATTGATGGGTTTTGGGATATTGTTTTCCCCCCTTTTTGGCAGTAGCAGGCGTGCTTGCGGGGAATTTGGTGAGTTTTTTTTGTCAAAACCCCGACCCGATAAATTTAAAAACCCGGGGGTTTCCCCCCCGGCATTCGTTTGGCTTTTTCCCCCCCCAAAAAATAGCTTTGCGGCAAAATGTGTGGGTTTGTTTTTTTTATTTCTGTCTGTATCGAGGTCCCATATTTTGAGCATATAACAGAATCGGGGGGGGGAAAAAGGGGGGGAAAGAGAGAGAGAGGAGAGAGAGAGAGAAAAGATTGCAGATATAAACTTATTTCTTGAATATGAAAGTACTTTTTTTTCTTTCTTTCTTTCTTGTGGTGGTGTGGGTGTGTGTGCGCGCGCACCCCGCGTGCTGGGGGGTTGGTGGTGGGCGGTGCGTGGTGCGTGCGTTGGTGTTCCCGTTCTGTGGTGTTGTCTGTGTCTGTGCCCCTCTGTGTACGGGGGGCGTGCGGATTTGGTGATGGTGTGGTGTTGTGTGTGTGTGTGTGTGTGTGGATTTTGTGGGCGTGGTGGTGGTGGTTCGTTTGGTGTGTGGTGTGTGTGTGTGTGTGTGTGTGTGTGTGTGTGGGGTGTAAAGGAAGGTGGGATGAAGGTCAGGGAAAGGCTCTCCCGATCTTTCCCTAATCATTCATGAACATTCTTTTTTCTCGCCAACAAAAACCAGACCCCGAATCAATATTTAAAGTATAAGGTTTTTTTTTTGGGCCCCAAAAAGGAAGCCATATTGTTTTTGCCTTTGTTGATGTGTGAAAATTTATTTTTTTTTTTGACTCCCCTTCTTATAGAACGGGATACTTTAAATGGAAACGAAGAAATGCTGTCTGTTTTTGTCTGTCTGTCGTCCTCCGGGTCCAAAAAGTGTCCACTCCTCCAAACAAAACTACTGGCCCACTTTTGAAATTTGTAGGGATGTTCATTAGGGCACGGATGTCCCGTGTTTTTGTTTACTGTTTTATCCGTTACTAACGGCTAAACGGCCCATGGGTGTTTTTCTTCTTTATGGAATTTTTCGGAAGTACCCGGCGATCTTTCTGAAAATTTTGGATGTGCATATGGGCACGGATGATCCCCGGGGTTTTTTTTTTTCCCTTATATCAGTTATAATGGGTATACCCCTGAGGGTTTTTTGTTTTCTTTATGGAATATT
>CM031606.1:75372009-75387009 GCA_018398815.1 Conus ventricosus
TTTTCTCAGTGGAATCATTTTTGTTTAATTTCCGTGTGTGTGTGTGTGTGTGTGTTCGTGTGTGTGTGTGTGTGTGTGTGTGTGTGTGGTGTGTGTGTGTGTGTGTGTGAGTGCGTGCGTGCGAGCGTGCGTGCGTGCGTGCGTGCGTGCGTGCGTGCGTGTGTGTGTGTGTGTGTGTGTGTGTGTGTTTTAATTTTTGTGTGTTCTTAAATTATGAGTGTCTGTATCTGTATATCTCAGTATGTTTAAAAGAATGCTTTCTTAACAGCACCTCAGCACTCACTACCACCCATCATCAACCTTTCTCTCTCTCTCTCTCTCTCTCTCTCTCTCCTCTCTTCTCTCTCTCACTCACTTGAGAGAGAGAGAGAGAGAGAGAGAGAGAGAGAGAGAGAGGGAAATGACTGTCCAGAATAAAGAGAAGGTAAGCTAATTTCTCCTGGTGAACGGCGATATATCATTTTTTTTTTTTATTCTTTCATCCCCCCTTCTCCTCCCTCTCCCAACAAACAGGTACTTACCACGCCCACCCTATTCAACACAAACATACCCACCCGACCGACAGGAGTCCTCCCCCACCCCACCCCCACCCCCAATATTCCACGCATTATCCGCCCCTCTACACACAGTTCATATCATCAAACACTACAGCTTCGCGAGAGCCAGTTCGAAAATGGCCCAACGAGTGTCCTTTCCTACACTATACGCATGTTCCCCCGTCCGTGGGCCAGACAGGTTGTAAAACGAAAAGTAGATTACATTGTCTGGTGAGCGCGAGTACAGAGTCGTGGGGGGGGGGGGGGGGGGGGGGGGGGGGGGGGGGGGGGGGGGGGGGGGGGGGGGGGGAGGGGGAGGGGGGGAGGTGGGAGGAGGCGGCGGCGGCGCAGCGCATAAACAAACACGTAGGATGTGAAGTAGAGCTGAAAACGTGGGTCTCAATGTCATCCCTTGGATGAGCGGCTCGTTCTTTTTCATCATAAAATACTCGGCGGCGCTGACATGACCTCGTTGTCCGGAAGCAATTTTCGCTTTTCTCCCCCCCCCGACAGGTTTTTTTTTTTTTTTTTTTTTTTTTTGGGCAAATTAGTCTCTCAAACAGACGGATATAAACTCTTAACTAGGCTAAAAAATAAAAAAAATTAAAAAAAAAGAAGAAAAAAAAAGAAAGAAAATGGAAGCTTAATTTAAGGAGATATGGTTTTAGTATTGGTCACGTAAATCGTTAATTAGTTAAGCCCGTTTGCAGACCTTAACAGTGCTGAATGAGGGGAAATAACTTGTAGCTATCTTCTGTTCAATGAATTAGTCTAAATCTCCATTTTGATGATAACGCTTTAAGGATAAGGACATGGCTGACGGTCGTGTCAGAATATGGCGTCGACCTGGTGAACGCTATGCTGACTCCTGTGTGGTAGAGCGGAACCCCTGGGGAGGCCCGAACGTTATGATATGGGTGCAATTGGCATTAACCACGCCATAGGACCAGTCATCTTTCAAAACATTGGTCCTGGTCGCGGACAGGGTGTCAATGCACAGCGCTACATCCACCAGGTGCTCAGACCCCATGTCGTTCCTTTTTTTGCGCAACACCCAAACTGGACATTCCAACAGGACAATGCAAGACCACACACAGCCAGGGCCACCCAGCAATTTCTTCAGCATAACAACGTCAATGTGCTGCCCTGGCCAGCCCTCAGTCCCGATTTAAACCCAATAGAACATTTTTGGGATGAACTTGGCAGACGGTTGGACCTCCTGCGTCCACGACCAGCAACAGCGGCTCAACTTCACCAGGCCATCGTCCATGTGTGGGCTGGTGTGCCAAGGGGACGCATCAACCACCTGGTCCACTCAATGAGCCGCAGGTGTCAAGCAGTTGTCCATGCAAATGGTGGCCACACACGGTATTAGGACTTCAAGCTGGTTTGTCATGTGACCTTGGATTTTCCACACAAAGACATATTGCCGATGACATTTTCACACATTACCGGTGTAATGAATCAAATCACGTTGAATTCTCGCTTCCACTCTGTACAATTGTGACCAATAAAATTCGCCCCTAATCTTCAGCTTGTACACACACACACACACACACACACACACACACACACACACACACAACTAAATATATCATATATATATATATATATATATATATATATATATATTGTGGTGTGTGTGTGTGTGTGTGTGTGTGTGTGTGTGTGTGTGTGTCCACATGTGTTCAGTGTTGTGGTCTTGGGGGTGATAGGAAATGAGACCATCGACAGAGAGAGAGAGAGAGAGAGAGAGAGAGAGAGAGACAGACAGACAGACAGACAGACAGACAGACAGACAGACAGACAGAGAGGAGAGAGAGAGAGAGAGAGAGGAGAGAGAGAGAGAGAGAGATTCTATGTTAAGTAATATCTTTTTGGTATTCATATTTTCGTGCAGCAGATGTGGTGATCAACATACTTAATGTAATGAATATGCAGACATATGACATAAGATCAGACAATGAATATTGGAGAGAGAGAGAGAGAAGAGAGGAGAGAGAGAGAGAGAAAAGAGACAGACAGACAGACAGACAGACAGAGAGAGGGAGAGAGAGAGAGAGGGGGGGGGGGATCGTGGTAATAGTACGTGCAAAGAACATGAAACACTTTCCTTTTTCTGAAATAAAAAGAAACCATTGAGACAAAACACTGATTCTAACAGATACAGAGTGTAGCCGTGATAAGTTAACTCACGACTTGGTACTCCACTGCAAGGTGGAGATCTGTTTAGAGTCTGCACCATATAACTGTAGCAAAAAAAAAAACACAATGACAGTACTGGTGATAGGCAAGCGTGACTGTCTAACACAAAGATCTAGGTGACCAGACTGCATTTTTAATAAGATTTTATATACTCTTATTGAATTGGAAAAAGGGGGCCGAAATACCTCAGTGGTAGAACGCCGGACTCGTAATCTTGGGGTTGCGGGTTCGAATCTCCGCCGGGCCGTTACGGTACTGGGGGATTTTTCCCTCGGAGTTAACATTGGTTCCGATTCCATTTCCCATATAGTCCTTCGAATGAGACTATAAACCGAGGTTCCGTGTGTGAACGCACGCACAACATCTTGCACACACGTAAAATCCCGTCACCGACTTTCGGAAGAGAAGGCCAGTTTGGCCGTCGGTATGGATGACACGTTACACATAGCATGCACCTTCCCCGAAGATGGAGTATAGCTGCCTTAATGGCGGGATTAAAAAACGGTCTTACACACAAAACTCCACACCCATTGTTGAGTAGATGAGATTGATCCTTGCCTGTCTGTACAGGGAGTATCCGCAGGAGTATCAGCATGCGTACGCAAAAAAAAAAAGAAGAAAGAAAGAAAGAAAAAAAAAAGAAAAAAAAGAAAAAGGAGAAAAAAAAAACCCATCATGGTCAACTTCACCAACGTCGCCCCTTCCTTTGCCTTCTCTCCATAACATATAGCGCAGTTTCCCAGACGTAATAATTTTTGTTATGTATGTCCAGCAGTAGATGCCCCCAACCACGCTTCTTTCAAAATAACTCCCACGACCACCCTTTACCCTTTCTTCTGTCCATTTCCCATCGTATGATGTGTGTTTGGTCACATTGAGGTGGTCTGAGGAGGTGGGCCAGAGAGCGTAGTGATTTCATTGACACTGGGATTTCTGGCACACAGCTGATGAGCCAGAGGGTGTAGTGATTTCATTGACACTGGGATTTCTGGCACACAGCTGCATTGGAAGCCAGACTGGCATCTTTGAGTTTGCTGAGCTGAGTTTCTCGGGGACTCCAGACTCGACGTGAATATGCTTGTGCTCGTGCATCGGTTCTCGGCACTGTAGTGCTAGACATGTACACCAAACTCTTATGTATTCTAGTATTTAATCGACTGATTATTGGTGTTATGATGTTCTCTTTGTTTCCAAGGTTCAGGTTTCTCTGTAGTTGTTGTTGTTGTTGTTGTTGTTGTTGTTGGTGGTGGTGGTGGTGGTGGTGGTGGTTGGTTTTGTGTGTGGTGTGTGTGTGTGTGTGTGTGTGTGTGTGTTTTCTGCAGGAAAGCCCTGTGACATTCAGTTCTTTGCTAGTGAAATCTGTTCAGAACTATGCCCACCCTCCCCGTTGTGTCATATGCTTCGCTCTTATCTTTTGAAAAGCTAGGGAGAATGAATACGGGCAAGTTTTAGAACAGCTGGTCTAGCCATAACCATTCTGGGCGAAAACATCACCTGGTTATTGAAAAAAAAAAGGGAATATGGAAAAGGAGGTGGGGGGGGGGGGGGCAACACTGGGGATTGGACAAAGCTCATTGTCCGAGATCTGGAAAAGGTGCCGAGAACCGCAGCAGAGAGAGAGAGAGAGAGAGCAATTGCGCCGCAACAATATCATCATGTCCTGTGTTACCTTCGTGAGATGAAAAATAGGATCACTCATTAATTTGGGGAATGTATGGTGACATTTCTTTGCACTTTAACATGACATTCATTTGTTGCCGGTGAAAAGGACGGAAAACTAACGTTAGCGTCATGGTAACTGAAATCTGATTGTACTCCCAGTTCTTATAGAACAGGGAGTACTTTACAAAGGGAACGAAGAAATGCTGTGTGTCTGTCTGTCTGTATGTGGTCAAAATGTGTTCCACTCTCTTCAGACAAAACCTCTGGACCAATCTTTCTGAAAAATTGTAGGCATGTTCATTATTGGTCACGGATGATGCCCGATGTTACCAGAATAGCCGTTACTAACGGCTATAACAGCCCGAAACGGTTTTTCTTCTGAATGGAATATCTCCGAATGTGCTGGGCCGATTTCTTATCTCAGTGACGAAATATATTATGACGAATGTTTGATTGTGACGTTGTTGTTTTTTTTACACGCGTATTCAAGATAAACTGGGAGTACGTTTATATGCTTTGCATCTTGTTTTATTTTCCTTTTCGATTGAAAAGGCTGCTGGGTAAGTGGAAGGGTTCGTACAAGTATTGCGCAAGTTGCCTTGCCTGTTCATTCCCATAGCCATGTGTTCTGTCACGAACCGTTCTGATGAAGAGCAAATAATCCAAACACTCAGGCTTTCTAGCAACACCCACAACGACTTGTTCCTATTCTGTACTCGGTGTGTAAAAAGACGACGCTATCGCAGAACACTGTTCCCAGTTAGCTGACTTCTCCATAAATTCAAAAGAATGTGGATGCCTTCAAAGCCGCATGTAGACATCAGTATATAGCGTTCTTTGGAAGTGAGGCAGAAGGTGGAGAACCATTGTGTTGGCGGAGAGTTCAGCGTACAAATGTACATGTTTCGTACAGTCGGTTGTTGCAAGAGAGTTGATTTTGCTTTAGGTTGAGATACACAACCATTAGGAAGTATTGGTTTGTACTCACCAGAGTACCGTACGCGTTAGAACTATTTGTTGAACAGAAGAAGACACTTGCAATTTATTGACTCCCGTCAACACCTTTGAAGTCTGCCAATGGGCTTCATGTTCATTGTGCCTGACCCTTCAAAAAAAAAAAAAAAGCATGTTTATATTTCATGTCAACTATTTGCTTCTCCAAATCTCCCCCCCCCCCCCCCCCCCCCGCCCCGACCCTCACCCCCATCGTCTTTCTTCTTGTACCCCGCTCCACACTTATCCACCCCTCCTCCTCTCCTGTCTCGTCTGTCCGGCCCAGACGACGTGGTCTCCTTTTTGTTTTACAACCGTCTGGCCAAGGGAACTGGTGCTTATATTTGGCGGGAGAAGACATAGCCCCCCGTCTGCTGTTCAACCCGGCCTGTTCGCAGCTCCAAAGGCGGCTTCTGCACAGCTTGAGAGTTTGAGGACACGAACTGTGTTTGACAGAAGTATGAAAAAGCGAAGGGAGAGGTGGAGAGGGTTTAGACTGGGCTGGGGTCTGTGTGGTTGTATGACGTTGTGTATGGTGTGAACACGAAGAAGTTGAGCGAGAGAAAATGGGGGCTGGGTTGCGCGACTCTCATATGTTGCTTTTTTTTCTTTTTCTTTTTTTTTAGGAAAATGAAACTTCCCAAGCTTTTATTGTACTTTCCACTTTGTTCCTTTGTTTTTATAAACAGTAACATAATGAAGTATTGAATAGCTAAAAGTAAAAAAAAAAATGAGAGCGAGAGAAAGACACAGAGACAGAGAGAGAGAGAGAGAGAGAGAGAGATAAAACATGGGATGTATATTACTGAATGTTATACGAACGAACACATTCACATATTTGTATGTTTTAATAAATTTGTAAAATGTGTTGAAAAAAAGGCCACCCATGCAAAGAACTTTAAACACAAAGTTATCAATCTATCTATCTATCGTCTGTGCACACACACACACACACACACACACACACACACACACACACACACACCCCACACACACACTGTTTTCGTGATTTTTTTTTCGTGATTTTCTGAAGACCCTGGGTGAATTGGTTCTGATTCCGCTTCCAACAAAACCGTTTAACCAGAACATTTGCCGACATTTCTGTCAAGTATTGAATAAACATCCCACCCAGCCCCACCCCCATGGCGATCTCTCGTTGTTCTCCGGCCACTTCTCTCTCTCTCTCTGTTCCTTCACCCGTTCTGCGTTCCATTCAGGCTGGCACTCAGGCGATGCCAGCCTAGAGGAGAGGACTGTCTGGAGTGGCGGGATTGAGAGTACGCAGGCACTATAGGCCACAGATTGCATTACAGGCCAGCTCGATGCCCGTGCCCTTTGAGTACCAGGCCTGAAGCCACTCCTGGCCCAGAGAGACGACTGTGTTTGACCACCCAGGTTGACAGAGCAGAGTGTGGGGGGTGGGGGAGGGGGGAGGGGGAATCAGCGGCCACACTGTGTAAATGACTTCCACTGGGGTCTTCTGACTATCGGTGGACTCCCTTGGTTTTCTTCCGATGAAGTGCGTGCATGCACGCACATGCGCATGAATGCGCCTGCATACACACGCGCACATAACACACATGCTTGCGAGTTTCAGCGCGCGCACGCACGCACGCACACACACACACACACACACACACACACACACACACACACACACACACACACACACACACACAACCACGCACGCACGCACGCACGCACGCGCGCGCACACACACATACACACACACACACACGTACGCACGCACACATATTCGCATACAGCTCATTTACACCGGTAGAGAAAGTGTAAGATAAAAGAAGGGTCGATTGAAAGAATATGCAAGCAAACGGAGAGAGAGAGAGAGAGAGAGAGAGGAGAGAGAGAGAAGAGAGAGAGGAGAGAGAGAGAGGAGGGGGGGGAGGAAGAGAGAGAGGAGAGAGAGAGAGAGAGAGAGATGCACACGCTCGCGCACTATTCGTGGACGATCAAAGGGCGAATAACTCTTTCGGGGAATTTGTGGTCGATACAGTCGTGGCTCCTCCAGAGAACTGACGGATTATTTGATGCCTCGTTCCATCGGACACCGCGCGAAAGATGAGAAGAGGTTTTCCAGGATCCAACAGATCGCAGAATATGGCGATAAAAATACAGGGAGATTCTGTTTGTCTTTTTTTTGTGTTTGTTTTTGTTTTTATCTCCAGCTTCTCGATTCTCCTTCCAGAACGATTCAAGATGCTGTTCTTTGAAAAGCATCACCTTGAAAAAACATCTCCCCGTGAATAAACAAAACTGGAAAGGCAAACACGTCAGAGAGAGAGAGAGAGAGGAGAGAGAGAGAGAGAGAGAGAGAGATTTATACAAATGAATCGTTCTATAATCCATTATATAAAGCTCAGTTTGTCTGTCTGTTCGCTTATACACGGCCACAGTTTTAAGCCGATCGCCACCAAATTTGGTATCAAGTATCCTTGGTGTCCTACAAACAGCAACGTCGGGTCGGCGATTACGTGACGCATTGCGTCGTGACGCAATTTGCGTCCACAGACGCAAAACTGAACATCGGAACAGTACACGACAAACTCGCCGGGGCGAGACGGGGTCGAAGCGCGTAAGCGCTAGTGGTCAACTATTCAAGAATGTCTTCCGTGCAGAAAACTGTTCATGTGTATGACCACATCTGTGGCTCTTATCTTTTTGTTCAGAACATTGAATCATACATTACCGATTCAAAGTGGCCTGTTTGTAATATAGCAAACACACACACAAAAAGTTTTTGTCATGTGTGTAATTTGTCTGAGCTAGGAGATGATTTTCACTGCATTTTCAAATGTAATTACCTCACCAACTAAAGAAATACATCGCTACTGCAGAACAAACCTTAACTCGATAAAGTTATGCATATTGTTTGATACCAACGGTAAAAAAATAAAAGTTACTTACAATCATCGTAGGCCTGGTGCGGTGTAATAATATCAAATATGTCCAATCTACCAAATTAGGCGTGTGACCAGAGGCTTAAGCTGTGGATGAGTGTAGATGACGTCCGACCTGGCCGTGCACAGTGTGGAAAACTGTGTGTGTGCTGGGAATTCCGATGAGTTGGATCCAAGTTCATGCGCCATGTGCCTCCCTGACGAGTCCGATCCAGTGAACGAAAGGCCTCAGAGCAGGCGATATGAATGGTCCTGCCTTCAAGAGGGGTTATGATGGTCCTCATATGCTGCCAGTAAAGGATCTTGTCTCTATATTTCCCTGATTTTTTTTTCATTCTCACTTCTTTTTCTGTCCCTCCCCCACCACCTTTTAAAAAAAGTCTTTGCTAAGTCATTGATTTAAGAGGAGGATAAGAAGAGAAAATGTCAGAGGAGTAAGAAACGGGGAAGAGAGCGAGCTGACACGTCATCTTTCACATCAACACCAGCTCGAGGCTTTCCTCTTTTATTTCAAAACATAGTTGGACCAGCGGACCAGTTTGGACCGAACCAGCCTCACCAACCTCTGAAGACTTAAACAATAATGATCATAAACATGAGCTGTTATTAAGAATACATGTACTGAAAAACAATCATTCGACATGAGGAAGAGTTTCATAAAGTGCATTCAACAAAAGTTCAAAGTAGGAAAGAGATCGAACATGAATAAGACACAAACTATTCAGATCGAGCCAAGACAAGTACCAAACGTTCACAACGAAATTGTGAAATCATACAGCAAAACAATATGTATCGGCTTCAAAGAATATCTGAATACAGTCCCCGCTGCCCATAGCCATTATCAAAATTAAGGCGCAAGAATTTACAACCAAAAAAACAACAACAACAACAAACTGGGCTTCCCCGCTGCGAACGGTAGGAGGTAAACATATCTTTGCAAACCAACAACCAATTATATTATCGTCACAACATTAGCAAATGGACTCCCCGTTGCGAACGGCAGGAGTTACGAACAGTCAAAAGCATGGATCATGAAGTACTCCAGTGGATAACAATGTTATCAATGTACATACAGAAACACACAAGAAATGACTCCCCGTTGCGAACGGCAGGAATTATGAACAATGAGTGAAATTAACGAACATCCAGTTTTGCAGAGCAAGGCATCATTTTGGCTCTATAGCGGTTACACAATTGTATGAAAAATAGTGAGAAAACTGTTCAGAAACCACCCATCATCTGCGTAGTGTCCACACATTTGATCAAAATCAAAAGGGACACACATCGCACATCAACCAGCCAACTACATCTATTTTTCTTTCTCCGCAGACACACCCACTTCAGGACAGTGCGTGCTACACCTGCGGATTCTCACGTTTCAACCAGTTACACATCGGCCCAATAAGGCGCAGCTGTTGCTTTTCAGCCTTGCAATGGACCCATGGATGTATATATATTGAACAAATAAACGCTCACCAACTGACCCATGCAACAAACAAATAAGCAAACATACCAACCAGTGGCTACTTGGGCCAAAATAGCCCATGAACGCACAAACAACCGAACAGCATTAAGTCATTATCTGCCTAATTACTCAGCCACATAACCACGCGACCATTCAGGCTCAAATAATGCAAACAATCGAACAATAACAGGTAACACATTCTTTTGTAGATAGCCAGCAGCCCAGACACACAGAGGAATCATCAAACTAGTGGTCTTCATCACTTGCACAGGCCGCCGCGTGGCTTGGTCACACTGTGACTTAACCCTCTCCATCTCCCAGCCAACAAAGGGCGACGTTCACAAGCCAGTTTGTCTAGTGTTCGAACACAAGGAATCTACAGGGTATGCGTTTAAACTTTATCCACTAATCACAATAAAAGACAGCAACCTCTATTTTCTGGCATCGATTTGTTGATTATTGATTGCCGTTTTCAATTTCATTCTTATTAAACGCCAGAACCTCTTCCATTGCAGAGTTACTTGTATCAATGACGTTGGAAATTTTGTATTTCACAAGTAAAGGTAAAAACTTAAAACAAATGGAGTTTGAACAATGAAATGTCTGAAAATAAAACTTTTATTGTTTTCATAAGATAGTACTCTATCTGCCTTCACCTAGGGTAATACAGCCAAACCATAGGCAAAAACTAACAACGTACCTTTACATTCACAAACACTTGAACAACGGAATCAGCGTCACAGCCTTCACCACATTCTGCTCAGTGAAAAAAAAGGCCTTGGAGCCAGGACGCTGGGAGTTTGTAGGCCTCCCAGTCTTTTTCAACGATATCTTTCCAGAAAACCCTTTGGGCCATCGCCACGCCTGAATCACAATGGAACTATTGGAAGCGTCTAATGAAGCCAGATCCGGCTTCGCCGGGCTGCTCTCGAACTGACATTCTATCCCACACGGCCCGACAGACAACGGGGCCGACCGTCATGTAAGTGGCTGGATCTGGAGGAGTGCAGACGGACATCCAGAGAGACCCTTTGACGCCGTAGCTAGGGCAAAATCCGGCCTGTGTCAACTCCGTCGCCAACGACCTCCACCTGTGGAGATCTACATCTCCAAAGCCCTCTTCAGCAAAGACAACACCAGCTACAGACGACACAGACTCCCAGGGCTGTAATCAGCCTTCTAAACCAGTCTGCTCAGACCAGCCGTCGCCAAAATGTCTGCTGAGTGACCAGTCTCTAGACCTCTTAACTGGCATTCCAAACGGCCAGCTAAATTACCCCTCACTGCGAACCCATCCATTAGGCGAAGCTGTATTTAGGTCAACTCCCTCACTGAGGGTTACCCTATTGTGAGCATGTTCGATTTTCAAATAGGTCCCATCCTGCGTTTGAGGGATTAACCCCTGCAAAGTGTCTGCTCTCAAAAGTTGGGCAGAATCAGATCCTTTACATCTTGACTGAGGAATTCAAACTCTACAAAGCCCTGGTGGTCTCCATTGTACTGTATGGTTGCGAGCATGGACACTGATGGCTGAAACTGAAAGGAAGATCCAGGCTTTCGAGAGCAAATGCCTTGAGGAATCTCCTTCAAATCTCCTGGATAGAGCACAGGACCAATGAATATGTACGGAGCAGAATTGAGAACCTTGCTGGACCTCAGGAACCTTTCCTTTCAACTGTGAAGAGACGCAAACTGATATGGTTTGGGCACAACACTCGACACACCAGTCTGTCCAAAACAATCATGCAAGGCACCATCGAGGCGGAAGAAGAAGAGGAAGATAGCGGAAGAACTGGCATGAGAACATCAAGGAATGGACCGGACTCCATACACGTGAGCTGCTGCCGGCAGCTGCTGACAGAGACAGATGGAGAGGGGAGGTTGCGTCTGCGGTCCTCAGTTTCCCTAACGACTACTTCTGTAGTTATGGGCCTGAGTGAGTGAGGTGAGGAATTGTTAGCCTGCACTTGTTTTCCCTACTACTAAAATGTTCAAACAATATAGTAGGTATACTTTGAACAGTTTAGCAGCGGGGAAAAACAAATGCACGCTAACAACTCCTCGTCATTACGTTAATGACTTGGCACGGATTAAAAAGAAAAGGTGGGGGAGGGGCGGGGGAAGGGTGATGGTAGAGAGATTTCAGAGGAAAATTCTGGATTCGTAAGCTGCAAAGCATCCACAAGGCTGAACACACATGACTGATCATTAGTTACACCTGCTGGTTCTCTTGCATTTGATGGTCCCCTCTGTTGTTCCCTCTGGTACAACTATCATGATGATCGCCCAAGAGAGAGAGAGAGAGAGAGAGAGAGAGAGAGAGAGAGAGAGAGAGAGAGAGAGAGAGAGAGAGAGAGAGAGAGAGAGAAAGAGAGAGAGAGAGAGGAGGTGAGGTGGAAGAGAGATGGTAGGGGGGGGTGTTGATATATTGGTGGGGGGTGGGGAGTGATGACATAATCACACATGAAGATGTTTCAGACTTTGCATCACTTGGTGATGACACCATGCCATAACGCAATTTTTCTTTAGCCTCGTGCTAATGATGTCACTCCTACTCTGACGTGAACTGTACAACCTGTCGTTCTTGAAAAGAGTAGCTGCTCGAAGTATTTAGCATAAATTTGTTAACATTGCTCGTATCGCATTTTGGCTTCAATTCTCTCTCTCTCTCTCTCCTCTCTCTCTCTCCTCTCTCTCTCTCCTCTCTCTCTCTCTCTCTCTCCTCCCTCCTCTCTCTCTCTCTCTCTCTCCTTCCCCTCTCTCTCTCTGTCTCTCCCCACTCTCTCTCTCTCTCTCTCTCTCTCTCTCTCTCTTCCTCCCCCTCTCTCCCTCCCCCCCCCTCTCTCTCTCTCTCTCTCTCTCTCTCTCTGTCTTCCCTCTCTCTCTCGCTCTCTCTCTCTCCCTCCTCTCTCTCTCTGTGTCTCTCCCTCTCTTCTCTCTCTCTCTCTCTCTCTCTGTCTCTCTCTCCCCTCTCTCTCTCTCTCTCCTCTCCCCTCCCTCTCTCTCTCTCGCTCTCTCTCTCTCTCTCCTCTCTCTCTCTGTCTCTCCCTCTCTCTCTTCTCTCTCCCTCTCTCTCTCTCTCTCCCCTCTCTTCTCTCTCCCTCTCTCTCTCCTCCCTCTCCCCTTCTCTCTTCTTCTCTCTCTCTCTCTCTCTCTCCCTCCCTCTCTCTCTCTCTCTCTCTCTCTCTCTCCCTCCTCTCTCTCTCTCTCTCTCTCTCTCCCCCTCCCTCTCTCTCTCTCTCCCTCTATTCTCCCCCCCTCTCTCTCTCCCTCTCTCATTCCTCGCCCTCTCTCTCTCCTCTCCATCTCTCTCTCTCTCTCTCCTCTCTCTCTCTCCTCTCACACACACACACACACCACACACTACACACACACACACACACACACACACACACACACAAGTAAAATATGACAGTGAAAAACCCTGTACTTCCCCTTTCCCTCATAAAACTTTCTGTAAAAACGTATACGCTAAAACAATCCTCATTCAGAAATTCGAAAACTCGTCGCTGGACAGAACCTTTCTCTCAATACACCCCGCCCGAGAAGAGAAAAAAAAAGCTTGGTTTGATGTTGAAAAATGAAAGAAGAGGGTGGAAGGGATTTACCCCCGATCCCTCGGTCAACGCCCTTTCACCTCACACCCATGAATATTACCATCTCCCCTCCCCCTCCCCTTCCCGCCTGCATCCCCTTCCCCCAGCACCCTCTCATCTCGTTCAACCGCTCTCCTCACCTTCACCCGTGTCGCCACAGATCAATTAAGGCTCTCCTCACCTTCACCCGTTCGCCACAGATCAGAATGTTAAAAATAGGCTACTCCTCACCTTCACACCGTGTCGCCACAGATCAAGTTAAGGCTCTCTCACACTTCACCCGTCGCCACAGATCAAGATTAAGGCCTCCTCACCTTTCACCCGTGTCGCCACAGATCAAGTAAGGCTCTCCACCGACACACGCCGTGTCGCCACAGATCAAGTAAGCTCTCCTCACCTTCACACCACGGTCGCCAACAGATCCAAGTTAAGGCTCTCCTCACCTCACCCTGTCGCCCAGTCAATTAAGGCTCTCCTCACCTTACACCGTGTCGCCACAGATCAAGTTAAGGCTCTCCTCACCTACACCCGTGTCGCCACAGATCAAGTTAAGGCACAGAATCAGTGTTTTAGGGCGAGGTTTCAATCAACCTACCTACTGCAGAAAGCTGAGAGTCAGGTCAAAGGTGATGAAGCAATTTGCAAATTTGCTGGCAGAATCAGGGAAGAAAGAAAGGGGGGGGGGGGGAGAGAAAAAAAAAAGAAAAGAGTTCACAATCACAGCCCAGTTTGTTGTTTGCTTCCAAAAGTGACACGACAAATAGCCCTCCTCCCCCCCCCTCCCCCCCCCCCACCCCCCTCCCCACCCCCCCATCGCATCTTCATCCGCTCAATTAGCAGACAGAGGAAGCCAGAGATGGAAACTTCATCATGACAGAAATCTGTGTGCCTAGCAGCATGATTCTGCAGAAACAGTCCCGAAATGAGCCATGTTAACACTCGTAATCAACGAAAAAAATCGACACACCATCAACGACTAACGGAGATTACAACAACACAAAAATGAGAGCATCTGATTAAACATTGCAAATTTCTAAAGAATGAATTTCAGATATTAGCTAAGCTCTGAACGTGGAGTAGGTAAAAAGGGAGAGAAGAAAGAAGATTTATAATGATATAAAGGTGAAAGTAGAAGGGAGGAGGAGGAGGAGGAGGAGGAGGGGGGGAGAAAGGGAAAATGAGAATGGAAAGAAGAATATCGAAGACGAGAAGTTTCAGATTTTGCCGAGAGAACTATCTAGCTAGCTAGCTATCCATCCACCCATTTATCTATCTATCTCAGTCAATCCATCCATCCACACACCCTCTCAAACATTTTTAACCTAGATATTTATCTATTCAGACGTCTGTCTGTCTGTTGATCCATCGATCTGTCGTGTGTGTGTGTGTGTGTGTGTGTGTGTGTGGTGTGTGTGTGTGGGGCGTGCGCGCGTGTCTCTCTGTCTGTCTGTCTCATTTCTTCTAAACGTTTCAGCTACATGATTATTTTGGATTATGCACGCTGCGTGTCGCTTTAAAGCTCAGTTACCTTTGTTCCTTGTTTTCCTGTATTATGCATTGAGTCAAGCAGTTCCTTTAATCATCCCCGTTACAATGGTTGTTTTAATACACTAGCCAACAAAATA
>CM031606.1:75399509-75404509 GCA_018398815.1 Conus ventricosus
GGTGTGGTGTGGTGTGGCGTGGTATCTTTTGTCTGACAGTGGCTCGCTTTTCTACTGCTGAGCTAAACCACGCGTGCTGTTTTCTGCTGTGTTGCGCTCCGTTCTCTTCTATATGTTGTGCTTTGTTGTGCTTGACTGCATTGCACTTTGTTGCACAGGTATCTTTATGTCACATCTGTACTGTTTCTCCAAGGGGAAATAGACTCGCATTGCACTTTGTTGCACAGGTATCTTTATGTCTCATCTGTACTGTTTCTCCAAGGGGAAATAGACTCGCATTGCACTTTGTTGCACAGGTATCTTTATGTCTCATCTGTACTGTTTCTCCAAGGGAAAGCAGCCTCATGTTGCATTTTCTCCGGGGAGAGATCTCCGTGTACCATCTGTACTGTTTCTTCACGGGGAAATAGGCACACATGGCATTAGAAACATCCGCCCATCTTTTTACATCTTGGCTGAACGCAAGAACATTTCCTTTACACCAGGTAAGTTTGTATTGCCCAGCCAGCCATGGGAGCACATCAGGGGTTGAAATTGTATCCTATCTGTGGTGTCTACATACTTTCCCCTACTCTCTGTCTCTATATGATTCAGAAACGAAAACGTCTTTCACCCCTACGAGTTTTTTTTTTTAATCTGCAAAACTGATGTGCAAGCTTTCCTTGAGCCCTGGATTCATCGTCTGAGGATCGTGCGAGAATCTAAAAATAAGGCCGATATCCTTTTAGGAATGACAAATTTCTAACATAAAAGGAGCAATATGATATTCATCGGTATGGTTTCTATTTTAGTTTCTGTACAATTCTTATTTTCATCGGCCTTCTGTTTCTGTTAGCTTAGATGGGTTTGTAAATGTATGCAAAGAAAGAGAATCGGTTATGCTTGTCTAGAGAGAGACTTTCCACGCTATCGTGTTACACGTGGAATCAGCTTGTGTTGATTATCTAGAATAAGAAGATGACTACCACCTAAAGTTGGACGATTGTGGTGAAGTGGTCATTATTTCAAATATCTTGCATACTTTGACTTCTTTGCCTTTGACGATTTTGTTGTTGTTGTTGTTGCATTCATGGCAGTGTGTGGTCGATGCGAACTAATTGTGTGCAGCCGATGTGCAAGAAATCCTCGTGTTCGTATAATATTGTATTGTATTGTTGTGCATGTGGTTCTCAGACCAGAGAAGGCCTTTGTTTAAAAACATACCGCGTTGCCAGATTCCAGTGAGTAGCCCCAAGGCTGACCTGACATTCGCTGCTCTCCATGAACAGATGCAGAGGCTGGAACTACGACAGAACATCTTCTCTCTCTCTCTCTCTCTCTCTCTCTTCCTCTCCTCTCTCTCTCTCTCTCTCTCTCTCTCTCTCTTTCTCCTCTTGTTTATCCCTTCTATTTCTTTCGCTAATTCTCCATCTATTTTCTCTCCCCCTGTCCCCTTCCTGTTCTACTAGCTTCTCTCTCTCTCTCTCTCTCTCTCTCTCTCTCTCTCTCTCTCTCTCTCTCTCTCTCTCTCTCTCTCTCTCTTTCTCCTCTTGTTTATCCCTTCTATTTCTTTCGCTAATTCTCCATCTATTTTCTCTCCCCTGTCCCCTTCCTGCACTATCAGCTTCTCTCTCTCTCTCGCTCTCTCTCTCTCTCTCTCTCTTCTCTCTCTCTCTCTCTCTCTCTCTCTCTCTCTCTCTCTCTCTCGTCGTGGAGGGGCAAACATGATGAGGTGGGCGTTAGAATGACGCTGACAGTTCCAAGGAGCGTGAGATAGCCAATGAAAAATAAGTAGAACAGTGATATTAAGAAAACTCAAACGCAAATAACAGACAGACACCACCCCCACCTCCATCGCCACCACCACCACCACCACCACCAGGAACAGCAGCATTAACAACAACACAAGAGCGACAGATGACAATTCAGAAGAAAGAGAAAAGACTGCATGACGTGTACGGTTGCAGGATTTCGGATCTACGTTTGTTTGTTGGTTTGGATGTCTTTGACATTGTTTTTTTTGTGAGCCACCACCGCCGCCGTCTCATTGTGTGACGGCACCGCCCCGCCGCAGTCTCATTGTATGACGGCACCGCGGTTCATTGTCTTTTTCTGGCATGATATCGCTCGATACAACATCTTTTCCTTAAATAAATCCGGGTGGTGACTTTTCCCATGGAGAGCGCCTCGTACGACGTTATCCGCATGCTTGATACATGTTGCTCAGTTCTTCAAAAATGAATTTCCCATCAACATTTGACCAGGGACAGATCCCTTGATGCCGTGGTTACGTTTACGTGCGTAAGTGCACATTGTTCACGGAGCTCGGTCGCATCCCGAAGACTTACACTCAAACACCCTCTTCATAGCCAAAAGGGGAGGGGGGGGGGTAGAAAGAGGAAATATACGCACGTGTAAGACAAGACAATGGACCGGTGATTGTCTCGCTCCTGGGACAAAAGCCTTCTCCAAGGGGGGCTATCTTTCTCCTGAGGATTCTGTCAGAAAGCCAAGTCGTTCTTCTCAGGGAACTAACACGTCGCTACAGTGCTATGGAATCTATTTCATTATAGAGCTGTAGCATCTGTCACAAACTGACACTGACCAACACATTCAGACGTCTTTCAGAGGAATGACCTATGGCAGATACCAAGTGGCGCCACACACACACACACACCACACACCCAATCAATCGACTTCGTTTCTCGGTTCCTGGAGCGTGAACTCCAGATTTAACAAATAAAAGAAGAAGAATGCTTCAAACTTTAAAAAAAATATGCTATGCCATCGAACGAAAGAAACAAATAAAGCACAAGACAAACGCGACGCGTTTCGACCTGTCTTTGTCTTTTTCAGGCAGGACAAACAACATTCAAGACAATGAAAACGAAGAACGAAGAGACAGACACTATAATCTCCTCAGATTGAGCGCAAAATCGATGTGGAATGGTTAATAAAAGTTCGCGGTATATGCATCCAGTTATATGCTTTGTACATTATGTCTGTCTGCCTGTCTGCCTGTCTGTCTGTCTGTCTGTCTGTCTGTCTGTGTTTTTATCTGTCTATCTGTATGTATATTTCTCTGTCTGTATATCTGTCTGCTGTCTGCCTGTGCGTCTATCTCTCTATCTACTATCTATCTATTGGTCCATCCATTCATCCATCCATCTATCTGTCAATCTATCTATCCATGTATGTATTTATGTATGTATGTATGTATGTATGTATGTATGTATGTATCTATCTATCTATCTATCTATCTATCTATCTAACTTTCTATCTATCTGTCACACACACACACACACACACACACACACACACACACACACACACACACACACACATACACACACACACACACATACACACACACACACACATATATATATATATATGTGTGTGTGTGTGTGTATGTGTGTGTGTGTGTGTATGTGTGTGTGTGTGTGTGTGTGTGTGTGTGTGTGTGTGTGTGTGTGTGTGTGTGTGAGACAGAGTGAGAGAGACAGAGACAGACAGAAACAAAAATATAGAGACAGACAGACAGACAGACAGACAGACAGAGAGGAGACAAGAAGACTGAGAGAGAGAGAGAAGAGAGAGAGAGAGAGAGAGAGAGAGAGGAGAGAGAGAGCAGACAGACAGAACAGAGAGAGAGACGAGAGAGAGAGTGGGTGTGCTTATGCATGGACCGAGGGCTGGAATGAGAGGGGGGGGGGGGGGGGGGGGGGGGGGGGAGTAATAGAAATGAAAGATGGAGGAAGACATAAGCGGGTAAGAGGACAAATGGAAAAACGTAAGGAGGGAGGGAGAGGGAGGGGGGGGGGGGGGATAAACAAATGAAAAAGAGGCCGTTGACATAATCATACATATGAAACCCCATTCTGAGAGAACGGGGTCGTCTTAACCACAGGCCAACCTCGCTTACATTTATAAGAGAGCTTATTTGTTGATCTTGTCAAAGTGAATTGTTCAGAGTGACGCCTCGCAAAGGAATGACGACTCGTCACGTTTGCTGCGGGGTCTGTCACGTGCGCTCAAAGCACACTGCACACGCACACAACACGCGCGCATGGCCACTTCGGATCTACCAAGAAAGAGGGATGAGAAGGAAAAAGACACCCTGCACGTGATTTGAACCACGAACTTGGGGATTGTCTAGTGTTTGGGCCGCATGGCATCCAAGCCACCATCACCCCTGCCTTGCATGCTTTACTGATCATTTTCCCCCTGGTAATGTTGCTTCTTCTCCTAGGACCACTGGAAAGCGAAGAAATAGAATTAAAAGAGTGGTAAAAAAGAAGAAAACGGAGGAAAATTAGAGAAATTACGGAAGAAAAAAAAAGAATAAAAGAAGGGGGAATGGATAAAGAGAAAAGGATTTGTTAAAAAAAAAAAACGCTCTGAGAGGGAAAAAAATCAATGAAGTGAAAAGAACAACTTTAAATGTAAGAGGTGAGAAGCAGGAAAGTTGGAACAAAGGAAATGATTAAATAAATGAAGAAAGAAAGAAGGGAAAAAAAGAAAGAAAGAAAGAAAAGAAAAAGAGAAAAGAAAGAAAGAAGGGAAGAAAGAAATAAAGAAGGAAAGAAGGAAGGAAACAAAAGAAAGAAAGAAGGAAAGACAGAAAGAAAAGTAAGAAAGAAGGAAGGAAAGAAAAATAGAAGGAAAGAAGGGAAGAAAGAAAGAAAGAAGGAAAGAAAGACAGAAAAACGGAAAGAAGGAAAGAAAGAAGGAAAGAAAGAAAGAAAGAAAGAAAGAAGGTTTGAAAGAAAGAAGAAAAAAGGAAAGAAAGAAAGAAAGAAGGAAAGAAAGAAGAAAAGAAGGAAAGAAAGAATAAAGAAAAAAGGAGGAAAGAAGGAGAGAAAGAAAGAAAGTAGGAAGGAAAGAAAGAAAGAAAGAAAGAAAGAAAGAAGAAAAGAAAGAAAGTATGAAACAAGGAAGGAAGCTCAGAACACAAAGAGGAGCTGAAGAGGAGCACAAAAAGCATGAAGGAACCAGCTACATAGAATAACAAAAAGAAA
>CM031606.1:75412009-75417009 GCA_018398815.1 Conus ventricosus
TATTTCATCTTCATTGCTCGATCCGAGCAGCCTCAGAAGACTACGAGTGTGTTGGGGTTGATATTTAGTGACAAGTGTCACTGCTTTGAGAAACTCTGCACTGTCTTATGACCGCGCGTGCTCCAAACAGTGACACCTTTCTTTCTTTACCCGCCGTTTGTCGGCAAACACTGGATAGAGATAACAGGCGGAGGGGGGTGGGGGTGGGGTGGGGGATGGGGTGGGAGACGAGATGAAAGTGAGGAAGGGCGTGAGTGAGGGAATGGGTGATGGAGAAAGAAAGAAAGGTGGGGGGGGGGGGGGGGGGGGGGCGTAAACAGGTGGTTTGGCAGGTGGGTTAGATACAACAACAAACAAATCTCCAGAAAAAACTGTTTCTTCTCGTTTGCATGCAATGTACAACAAGCACAAGCTGTACACGTATTCACACTACAAAACAAAAGCACATATTAATAGAATAACAACCAAAGCAAACTTAGCGAGCACCTATACTCAAGAACACACCAAGTCTTCACGCATTTCTTGCAATAGATTGACTAACCTTTCATCAGTGGATGGTACAGGCTGCTGGGGAATCCTATAGGACGAGGGAATGTCATCATGAGCTTATGTCTCAATTTGTTCTGTTGTTGTTGTTGTTGTTCGTTGTGGTGTGGTGCTGGCAGTGTGGTGCTGGCAGTAGTTGATGTTTTCCAGTAATTATCCTTTACAGCATCACTAATCTGTAATTATCTATATCCGTCTGTCTGTCTGTCTGTCTCTCTCTCTCCTCTCTCTCTCTCTCTCTCTCTCTCTCTCTCTCTCTCTCTCTCTCTCTTTGTGTATATGAGGAAGGGAGAGAGAGAGAGAGACAGGAGAGAGAGGGGGAGGGAGGGAGAGAGAAGAGAGAGAGAGAGAGAGAGAAGAGAGAGAGAGAGAGAGAGAGAGAGAGAGAATAAGAGCGAAAAAAAAAAAAAGCCCGAAGGGGTTCCCCAAAAAGCAAAACAACAAAAAAAGAAAAAACAAAAACCCCCGCCGAAAAGGGAAAAAAAAATGAAAGAAAGCCAAATGGACGTTGGTTTTTTTTCCCATTTGATTTTTTTAAAGCAATTTAAAAAAAACGTTTCCAGCCATTTCATTTTGCCCATTTGGTTTATTTTCTTTCCCCTTAAAAATACTTTCTATAGTTCCCTGGGGGGTGGGGGTCATCATTTATTCATTTTTTGGAATGAAAAAGAAAACCAAATAATCTACATTGTTCTTTTCTGCCGTTTTATGTACAGCCATCGAGGGAAAAGGGGTTTCTATGGCTTTTTGTGTATTGTGTTGCAAATTTTTTTTTTTTCCCTATCAAAACCCGGGGGGTGGGTGGAGATGAAAATGAGGGGGGGGAGATTGCGGGTTATTTCTTTAAATTTTATTTTTTAAACTATCAGAAAAAGAGCTCCCTTTTCACGGGATGACCCTTTAAAAAACTCCCACCCCTGAAACCCTTACCCCCACACACACAACTGTTTCACCACACACACAAAACACACAAAACACACACCACACCCACAACAAACACACACACCACACACACACCCAACCCCACAAAAAAAACACCCCACCCCCACATGCATACCACAAAGGCGCATGCACGTGAGTTCATTTTGTTACACCGCTGTAGTCAATAGCAAAAAACAAACCCCAACAGGTTTTTAAAAAGTCACCACAGGGAAAACTTTGTTTTCTGTTCTCTGTATTTGTGTTTCCTTTAAAGTAGACCCCCCAACCCCCCCCCCACCCCCTTTTCCTTTTTAAAAAAAAAAAAGAAAATTTTTTCTTTTTTTTTTCCCCGTTCCTTTTTGACTGCTTTTTTTTTCTATTTTGCTGACTTCTTTTTTCTTTTTTCCCGGCCCTTTTCCTTTGTATTCTTCTTTCGTTTCCCTTTCCTTTTCATTTTTTATTTTCTTTTTTGTTTGTTTGTTTGTTTTGGGTTTTTTTTTTGAATATATGCCCTTTTTTTTATTTTTCCCTTTTTCCCTTTTTCCCTCTTTGTCAGTTTTGTTTGTCTTTTTATTACCCCCCCCCCAATTCCCCTGCAGTTGTTTTGTTTTTCCCTTTTTTTCCCTTTTTTCTTTTTGTTTCCTTTTCCCATCTTTTGGCCAAACTGTTTCCTTGCCTCCTTTCAAATTTTCATTCCCTGGGTAGACCTTTTCGTTGGCTTTTTAAAAGAAATTTTTTTAGTTTTGTAGGGGGGCCCGGGGGGGGGGGGGGGGGGGGGGGGGGGGGGGTTGGGGGGGGGGGGGGGGAAAGGGGGGGGGGGGGGGGGGAGGGGGGGGGGGGGGGGGGGTTTTTAAAAAGGGGGTCTATGGGTCTTTTAGGGGGGGAGGGTGTTGACGGGTTTGGGGACGGGGGAAGTGTCACTGCTTCGGGGAAAAACCGGGACGTGATGACCCTCTGTGTGCACACAGTGGGCACCATCTTTCTTACCCGCAATAGGTTGGGGGAAAGGGGGGGTTTGGGGTCAGGCAGGGGAGCGGATGAAAATGGGCCCGGGGCGCAAAGGACGGAGAGGGCGAGGAAAGGGGAGGGGGGGGGGGAAAAAGGGGGAAAGGGGGAGGGGGGGTGAGGTGGGGAGGACAGAAAGGGAAGGGGAGGGTGAGGAAGGGAGGGTGAGGAAGGGAAAGGGGTGAGGGAAAGGGGAAAGGGGTGAAAGGGGGGGAGGGAGGGAGGGGGGGAGGGGAAGGGGAAAGTGAGGGAGGGGGGGGGAGGGTTGAGGGGAAGGGGGGGAAGGGCCCCGGGGGAGGAAGGGGGGGGAGGGGGAGGAAAAAGGGCGGGGTTTTGGGGAAAGGGGGGGGGGAGGTGGGGGGAAGGGGGGGGGTGGGGGAAGGGAAGGGTGAGGAAGGGGGAAAAGGGGAAAGGGGGAGGAAGGGGGGGATGAGGAAGGGGCGGGGGGAGGAAGGAGGGGGTGAAAAAAAGGGGGGGGGTGAAAGGGAAGGGGGAAAAAAGGGGTTTTAGGAAGGGGGGGTGAGGGTGGGAGGTAAAAGGGGGGGTGGGGGAAGGGGAGGGTGAGGGGGAAAGGGGGGTTGGGGTGAGGAAGGGGAAGGGAAGGGGGAGGAAGGGGATTTTGGGAATGAGGAAGGGGAAAGGGGGAGGGAAAGGGGGGTTTAGGAAAGGGGGGGGGGTTTAGGAAGGGACGGGTTTAGGAAAGGGGGGGTCGGGTGAGGAAGGGGGGGGGTTTAGGAAGGGGCCGGGGGGGGGAGGGGGGGGAATGGGGGGGGGTTTAGGAAGGGGGAGGGTGGAAGGGGGGGGGGAGGGGGGAAAGGGGGGTGGGGGGGGAGGGGGAAAGGGAAAGGGGGGGGAAAGGGGCGGGGGGGTGAGGGGGGGGAGGGTGAGGAAGGGGGGGGGGGTGGGGAAGGGGGGAGGGGGGGAGGGAAAAGGAAAGGGGGGAGGTGAGGAAGGGGGGGAGGGTTTTAGGGGAAAGGGGAGGGTGTGAGGAAGGGGGGGTGAGGAAGGGGGAAAGGGAAAGGGGGGGAAAGGGGGGGGTGGGGAAGGGGGGGGTGAGGAAAAGGGGAGGGGGAGGAAGGGGTGGAGGGGGGGGGTTGAGGAAGGGGAGGGTGAGGGGGGGAAATAAAGGGGAGGGTGGGGAGGGGAGGGTGAGGAAAGGGGGAGGGGGGAGGGTGGGGGAGGGTGAGGGAAAGGGGGGAAAGGGGGGAGGGAAGGGGGGGGGTGGGAAGGGGAGGGTGAGGGAAGGGGGAGGGTGAGGGGGGGGGAGGGGGAGGGGAGGGGGGAAAAGGGGGAGGAAGGGGAGGGTGAGGAAGGGGGGGGGGGGGGAAGGGGAGGGGAGGAAAAGGGGGGGGGGTGAGGGAAAGGGGAGGGTTGGGGGTGGGGGAAGGGGGGGTGAGGGGAGGGGGGGGGTGAAAGGGGGGAAGGGGGGGAAGGGGGGGGTGAGGGGAAAAGGGGGGGGTTTAGGAAGGGGAAAAAGGGGGAGGGAGGGAAGGGTGGGGGTAAAGGGAAGGGTTTTGGGGGAAGGGGAGGGTGAGGAAGGGGAAAGGTGTGAGGGGGAGGGAAAGGGGGAAAGGAAAGGAAGGGGGGAGGGTGAGGGAAAGGGGGAAGGGGGAGGAAGGGGAGGGGGTGGGGAAGGGGGGAAAGGGGGAAAGGGGGGGGAGGGAGGGAAGGGTGTGAGGAAGGGGTTGGGGGGAGGAAGGGAAAAAGGGGGGGTGAGGGGGAAGGGGGTGAGGAAAGGGGGGGTTTAGGGAGGAAAAGGGGGGAAAGGGTGGGGGGGTGGGGAAGGGGGGTAGGAAGGGGGAGGGGGTTGGGGGGAGGAAAGGGGGAAAAGGGAAAGGCCGGGGGAGGGAAGGGGGGGGGTGGGAAGGGGAGGGGTGAGGGAGGGAAGGGGTGAGGGGGGAAGGGGGGGGGTGAGGAAAGGGGGGGTGGGGGGAGGAAGGGGAAAGGGGGAGGGGGGGGAGGAAAAGGGGGAGGGGGGGAAAGGGGGGGGGTTGAGGGGGGAAGGGGGAGGGGGGAGGAAAGGGGATTTTGGGGTGAGGAAAGGGGGGAAAAGGGGTTGGGGGAGGAAGGGGAGGGGGGAGGGGGGGGAGGTTTGGGGGAGGGGAGGGTGAGGAAAGGGGGGGGTGAGGAAGGGGAGGGTGGGGAAGGGGAAAAAAATTTTTGGGGAAAGGGAAGGGGGGGGTGAGGAAAAGGGAAAGGGGGGGGGGGGGAAAGGGGAGAAGGGGGGGTGAGGGAAGGGGGGGGGTGAGGAAGGGGAAGGGTGAGGAAGGGAGGGTGTTTAGGAAGAGAAAAAGGGGGGGGGAAGGGGAAAAGGGTGAGGAAGGGGGAAGGGGGTTTAGGAAGGGGGGTGGGGGGGGGTGAGGAAGGGAAAGGGGGGAGGAAAGGGGGTGGGGGAGGAAGGGGGAAAGGGTGGGAAGGGGAAAGGGGGAGGAAGGGAAAAAGGGGAAGGGGAAAGGGGAAAGGGGTGAGGAAGGGGGGGGTGAGGAAGGGGGGGAGTGGGGAAGGGGGGGGGTGAGGAAGGGCGAGGG
>CM031606.1:75427009-75437009 GCA_018398815.1 Conus ventricosus
ACTTTCACTTAGCCACTCACATACTAACGTACTTCGTCAACTCAGTTGGTTTCTCAGTTTGCTATACGAAGATCACTTTTAATACAAAATCCAGTTAACCATCTGTACGGCTGTCTGATTGCTTATCGATGTGTTTGCCTGCCAGTCTGTCTGCCTTACAGCTTACCTGTCTGTCTGTTTGTCTGTCTGTCTTTTTTTTTCTTTCTGTTTACACCTTTTCCTGGTTTATCTGCCGGTCTGTCTGTTTGTCTGACTGTCTGTCTGTCTGTCTCTTTGTCTACCCTTTTACTGGTTTATCTGCCGGTCGGTCTGTTTGTTTGTCTGTTTGTCTGACTGTCTGTCTGTCTGTCTCTTTGTCTACCCTTTTACTGGTTTATCTGCCAGTCTGTCTCTCTCGCCTGGTAACCCGAGAGCAGACTGGCAGAGATCTCTATCCTAAGTTCACACCTCTTCGTGTAGAAGTCTTGAAGTAATAGAGAGAGAAGAAGAAAAAAAGAAAGAAAAAAAAAAACTGGAAAAATATGAGTAAAAATTGACGAAGGTCGAAGTAAAAGCTGCTCGACAGTGATTAATAAAACAAACAAACAAACAGTGATTAATAAAACAAACAAACAAACAGTGATTAATAAAACAAACAAACAAACAGTGATTAATAAAACAAACAAACAAACAGTGATTAATAAAACAAACAAACAAACAAACAAACAACAGACCGTTAAACAAAAAGCGAACACACAAGGACACGGAAGACAATCTTCCTTTCAGCATGGAGACGGTTTAAGCGTGCAAGTTTCGGGCCATTTATTAGCATGCTGTTTCATCACATGTGAAGCACAGGGCGACGTCAATAAAATCGGTGAAGAACTCCAATCACTCAGAAAATGTTATTGTTTATGGTGTGCTTAAGAAGAAGAAGAAGAAGGAGGAGGAGGAGGAGGAGGACGACGACGACGAGAAGAAGGTGGAGGAGGAGGAGAAGAAGGAGGAGGAGGAGAGAGAAGGAGGAGGAGAAGAAGGAGGAGGAGAAAGAGGAGAAGGAGGAGGAGGAGGAGGAGGAGTAGGAGGAGAAGAAGGAGGAGGAGGAGGAGAAAGAGGAGAAGGAGGAGGAGGAGGAGGAGAAGAAGAAGAAGGAGGAGGAGGAGGAGGAGAAGAAGGAGGAGGAGGAGAAGAAGGACGAGGAGGAGGAGGAGGAAGAGGAGGAGGAGGAGAAGAAGAAGGAGGAGGAGGAGGAGGAGAAGAAGAAGAAGGAGGAGAAAGAGGAGGATGACAAGGAGGATGAGGAGAGAGAGAGAGAGGAGAGAGAGGAGATGAGAGAGAGAGAGAGAGGAGAGAGAGAGAGAGAGAGAGAAGGTACATACTAAGGAAAGATGTCCTTTCTTTAAAGACATCTTTGCTTCTTGTTTGCATCGAATGTTCAGTGGATTATAATCTGATAGAAGTTGAGTGTCAGACTAAGTTTTTAATTCCCAACTTTCTTCTCATGTCTTTTTGTTTAAATCAGTTTGATACTCTTGCATCTTCGGTAAAAAGGTATTCCATTGTCTGTTTGTCTTAAGGCCAGGCACAACACTCGCCGTTGTGAAAATCTGGTATATAAAGTCAAACTAATTTGTGTACAGATTTCTCCTGAATTGTAATCCATGATCCAACCAATCTCCATTTCTGTAAACGGACAAAGATTTCCTGCACACCAGTGACATATTCCATCAAGCGATCCACGTCTCTGTACTGTATGAAGAAGGAACAGGAGGTCCCTCTGCAACATCTTTGATGCCCAACAAAGGTGCTGCACCAGCTCTTCTCACATTGCAATAAAATGTACCTAGTATGCCTTATTAAACACTGTGTTATAATTACACACATCTTTACAGACTCGAACCCTCTACTCTGTTGCCGTGTGGCACCACCACACGAGTAGGAAAAGGTCCGGCGTCATCTGTTTTTTCTCTTCATAACTAATGCAGGCTTAAACAGCGAGTGGAGTAAAAAAAAAAATCTAAAAAAACTCTCCTGTATGGACACTGCTCAAATAGAAAAGAATGAGTTCAGGGCTCACTGGTCCCAAAGAGCTCTGCCAACCAGATCATTCCCGCATTGCCGTGGAAAGCTTTGCAGAAGAACAAGAAAAGACGGACAATATCTTCCAGAGACTGGAACGATATAAAATGTTCCACAAACTAAAAAAAAAAAGCCTGTCTCAATGGACTGATCAGTAAACTGACCAGGATCCAAACATTCACTTCATGATCCCTGCGCTTCCGTCCCACCCTCTCTCTGTGTCTCTGTCTCTGTCTCTCTGTCTCTCTGTCTCTCTGTCTCTCTCTGTCTCTCTCTGTCTCTCTCTCTGTCTCTGTCTGTCTGTATGTCTCTCTGTCTCTCTGTCTCTCTGTCTCTCTCTCTCTCTCTCTCTCTCTCTCTCTCTCTCTCTCTCTCTGTGGACAGTTTCTAGAATTTCTTTCTTTTTCTCTTCCCCTGTCGTCATGTGATTGTAGCGCCAAGATCGATGGCTATATCATATCACAGACCTACTCAATTACCGCGTTATAGATATGGTGCCACGAGGACTTTGATGTATCCACAAAATATCTTGTTCGATTCCATCGGCCTTTCAGTTTCCGTTCCTTCCTCCACGTTTACAATTGTGAATGGGCTTGAAGCTTAGAACACAGTAAATTCTCTCTCTCTCTCTCTCTCTCTTCTCTCTCTCTCTCTCTCTCTCTCTTCTCTAGAATTCTCTCTTCTTCTCTCCCTCTCTGTGTTTCAAACATCTTCAATCCAGCCAATAAACCAGCTTAAATCACCAGCTTTATTTCCCCTTGTTCGTCCATTCGGGTTAGTCGTTACTTTAGTTTACAATGTGATGGTTGAGATTAGACAAGTTATATTGGTCTATCTATGTCGTTCTAGATTCGCTTTTCTCTGTCTCCTCCCTTTTCCTCTTTCCCTTCATCCCTCCTCTCATCACTCCTTCACACTCTTCGGTTCCTTCGCCCCTTCGTCCTTGTCAAGTTTACATATTTTACTTCGATCTGTTCATGTTATGTGTTATGACTGTAACGATCTCATGCTATCTAGCATCCCCTCGCCCACCCTTTTTCTCTTTACCCTTGCTGCCCTCTTTCCTATCACCCTTACACTTTGGATGCGATCCCTCGGCTTGTCAGAGCTCACCCCCTACTCTTAACTCTTGTATTCCTTCTTCCGACCACCAGCCCCCCCCCCCCCCCCCCCCCCCCCCGTGCGGATAGCTCTGTAGACGCGACTATGTGATCGGTGGGTTCGAACCTCCGCCGGGGCGTTTCGGTACAGGGGGGGTTTTCCCTCGGAGTTAACATTGGTTCTGACTCCATTTCCCATACAGTCCTTCGAATGAGACTATAAACCGAGGTTCCGTGTGTGAACGCACGCATAACATCTTGCACACACGTAAAATCCCATCGCCAACTTTCGGAAGAGTAGGCCAGTTTGGCCGTTGGTATGGATGACACGTTACACATAGCATGCACCCTGCGTGAGAAATGGAAAGAATGAAGGAAGTAAGGAAAATGAGTGATCGGAATTGAACGATACTGACTGGATGACACGGGAAACGACTGAATGAAACGCCGGCTGGCAGCTCTTCAGTCGGCACTACCCAGGTAGGCAGCCCGTTGTGTAAACGAGTGTTGATTGTAAAGCGCTTAGAGCTTGGCCTCTAGCCGAGAATAGGCGTTATATAAGTATTCATTATTATTATTATTATTATTATTATTACATTCCCACTGCGCTGCCCCCTCCTCCGCCTCTGCTCCTGCCTTCCTATTTGTTGCTCCACTTGTCACTATCCCCCCTCTCCCCCCACCGATTTTCACACTCCTCCCCCCCCCCCCCCCCATCCTCACCCCTGTCCTAAACGCACCATCCCCGTCATCATTCTACTTTCTTTTTTCCCTTCTGTCTTTCTTTTAGTCATGCCTTCGTAGCTCTCGCACTAATCCTCTCCCCCACCACCACTTTTCTGGCATACCCCCCCCCCCCCCCGCTCTCTCGCTCTCTCTCTCTCTCTCTCTCTCTCTCTCTCTCCTTTATTCGTTTAATTGCTCTTCTACTCCACGCCCCCTCACGACCGCTCATTCCGGTCCCGCCACACCCACATCTGTGCTCGTCAAGTCGCAGCCCCAGCATCAGCACTATTCATGGAGCAGTCAGCATCAAGCTGTGAGGCAACCCACCCGAGGAGACACCGCGCTGCTGGTGTCGTTGTTGTTGCTGTTGTTGTTGTTGTCGTTGTTGTTGTCGTACCTGGCAAAAAGACTCCAGGGATCATTTGAACAGCCGAAGTACTTGAACATGATGGTACAAATATGTCTGCTGGGGATGAGAACATTACGTGTGTGACCGTTTTTGATGATCTCGCCACGTGGGCTGCCGGTGTCGAGTCCGTTGTGTTGAGTGATGCTTGTTCTTATCCATCCCACACAGAACAACACCCAGCTAAGCTCCTTACACACGACAATAGACGCTTGGTCGTGGAACCAGCGTGAGCGGACATCCTCCAGCCGTAGAGCACCCCTTTGAGCATGCCTTAAACGAAAACTTTCAAGCGTACTTCCCATGAGCGTGGAATGCGAAGCATGGAGCACCGACTAAATCAAAACCACAGTCGTCACTAGAGCAGAACATACAAAAAGCTACCCAATTTGAGATTTTGTGGCGTTTAGTCAGGATGAGGTAGATGACGATGACTGTGTGGGTTCCCATTCTGGCCAGTAACTCCGGTAACAAGGTCTACATTTTCTTACACACACACACAAACATATGTATATATATATATATATATATATATATATATATATTATAATAAATTCCAAGGATAAGTACCGAGCACCGTTCCAGCAACTTACAGAGCAGCTTGGTGTTGCAATGACTGCAAGAAATATTGAATTATAAACAAAGCTTGCTCTTATGTCTTACATTGATGAAATAGGGGGAGATACGCATTCATATCTGCAGTGGTAGATGATTCTGCCTAACTAACAGTATGTGCTTGAATGGGTGAATGGGGAAAAAAATAAAATAAATGCTTCTCAAAATGAGCCTTCAGCAAGCTTATATTCTCCAAGGGGGAGACATCCTCCAATTGGGAGGGAAACTCACTAACATATAACTCCTGGTCATATACGGATATTTCGAAACCTGGTTGTTTCTCCTCAGTGACCACGGAAAGTGGTAATTTGACTCCTCTGCCTTTTCAGTTTTAAGAAGAATGCAATCCCAGATAAGGCTGGTGTGCAATACCGTAGTATGTTTGTTGAGTTTTCAAAAAACCAACCAAAGGTGCCATCTAAGAAGCAAAAGAAAATCATGAAAGAGCAAAACAAGCTACATTTTCTTGTGAAAAGTAGAAAATATAAAAAGATATCCTCTTAAGACACAAGTGCTGATGGCCAGTTCTTGGAATGAATCCGCAAGGGACTAAAATACAACAAACTAATAAATTCCAAGGATAAGTACCGAGCACCGTTCCAGCAACTTACAGAGCAGCTTGGTGTTGCAATGACTGCAAGAAATATTGAATTATAAACAAAGCTTGCTCTTATGTCTTAGATTGAAGAAATAGGGGAGATACGCATTTATATTTGCAGTGGTAGATGATTCTGCCTAACTAACAGTATGTGCTTGAATGGGTGAATGGGGAAAAATAAAATAAATACTTCTCAAAATGAGCCTTCAGCAAGCTTATATTCTCCAAGGGGGAGACATCCTCCGACAGGCAGAGGAGTCAAATTACCACTTTCCGCGGTCACTGAGGAGAAACAACCAGGTTTCGAAACATCGGTATATGACCAGGAGTTATATGTTAGTGAGTTTCCCTCCCTATTGGAGGATGTCTCCCCCTTGGAGAATATAAGCTTGCTGAAGGCTCATTTTGAGAAGCATTTATTTTATTTTCCCCATTCACCCATTCAAGCACATACTGTTAGTTAGGCAGAATCATCTACCACTGCAGATATGAATGCGTATCTCCCCCTATTTCTTCAATCTAAGACATAAGAGCAAGCTTTGTTTATAATTCAATATTTCTTGTAGTCATTGCAACACCAAGTTGCTCTGTAAGTTGCTGGAATGGTGCTCGGTACTTATCCTTGGAATTTATTAGTTTGTTGTATTTTAGTCCCTTGCGGATTCATTCCAAGAACTGGCCCTCAGCACTTGTGTCTTAAGAGGATATCTTTTTATATTTCTACTTTTCACAAGATAATGTAGCTTGTTTTGCTCTTTCATGATTTTCTTTTGCTTCTTAGATGGCACCTTTGGTTGTTTTTTTGAAAACTCAACAAACATACTACGGTATTGCACACCAGCCTTTTCTGGGATTGCATTCTTCTTAAAACTGAAAAGGCAGAGGAGTCAAATTACCACTTTCCGTGGTCACTGAGGAGAAACAACCAGTTTTCGGAACATCGGTATATGACCAGGAGTTATAAATGTTAGTGAGTTTCCCTCCCTATTGGAGGATGTCTCCCCCTTGGAGAATATAAGCTTGCTGAAGGCTCATTTTGAGAAGCATTTATTTTCTTTTTCCCCATTCACCCATTCAAGCACATACTGTTAGTTAGGCAGAATCATCTACCACTGCAGATATGAATGCGTATCTCCCCCTATTTCTTCAATCTAAGACATAAGAACAAGCTTTGTTTATAATTATATATATATATATATATATATATATATATATATATATATATATATATATCCCAGCGTCAGACAGGCACGGGAAATACAGACACTTGCAATGATGGTCGGGAAATTTGAGCACCAATCTCAGAGATACATCCATTAATTGGATGACAATCGACTGTGTGGTTTCAGTCTTCCCATTTCAAATTACAACACACAAACTTCTGGGTATAAAGTGGACAAGAACGGGGAAAAAAAATAATGGTGTAAATAAATGTCCGCGATGAGACTCGAACTCAGCTCCCAGACCATAGCCCGCGGCACACAACAACAGCTGGTTATTCTGTTGTTCTTATCTAACGTTATTATTATTATTATTATTACTATTATTATCATTATTATGAATACCTATATAGCACCTATTCTTGGCTAGAGACCAAGCTCCAAGCGCTTTACAATCCACATTCGTTTACACAACGGCCTGCCTACCTGGGTAGTGCTGACTCTAGAGCTGCCAGCTGGCGCCTCAGTTAGTCATTTCCCGTGTCATCCAGTCCACATCATTCAATATTATTCACTCAATTTCCTTACTTCCTTTACTTTTTCAATTTCTTACGGAGGGTGCATGCTATGTGCAACGTGTCATCCATACGAACGGCCAATCTGGCCTTCTCTTCCGAAAGTAGGTGATGGGATTTTACGTGTGTGCAAGATGTTACGCGTGCGTTCACACACGGAACCTCGGTTTAAAGTCTCATTCGAAGGACTGTATGGAGAATGGAGTCAGAACCAATGTTAACTCCGAGGGGAAAATCCCCCTGTGCTGAAACGGCCCGGCGGAGAACGTACGTTAGTCGTAGTGCCTGTTCTTGTTGTGCTCGCCGCCATTGTGCGTGCAGATCAATGGGTAGATTTTTTTTTTTTTTTTTTTTGGTCATGTTAGCAAAAGCAGTCTTCAGATCTTGAGAACAGAGACAGAGGTATTCGGAAAGTTCAACAACTACTCGAGGAACACGAGCAAGTCACCCTCGTTCCTTTCAGAACGAAAATGTTCACTGAAATGGTTTCCCTTCTCCGAAGAGAGATTCGGTTCAGCGATGAATAATAATAAACGAAAACAGACAGATAATTTCCCCCTGGCATTCGGGTGGCCCCGGAAGCCCCGGCGGTGCCAGAGCCGTGACTCCGCGTGCTGTAACCGTGCTTTTGTTGGGCTTGACGTTCACCTCCTTCACTTCACGGAGGGGGAAACCTTAAGCCATTAGGATTATTGACTGATGTCAATCGACCTCTTCCGTCGGTTTTTTTTTTTTTTTTTTTTTTTTTTTTATAAACCCGTGTTTACTCTCTTCGTTTCTTTCTTCTGTATTTTGTTGTTGTTGGCTGTTTCGTTGTTGTTGTTGTTGTTGTTGTTGCTGTTCTTCTTCTTCTTCTTCTTCTTTTTCTTCTTCTTCGTCTTCTTCTTCTTCTTCTTCTTCTTCTTTCTTCTTCTTCTTCTTCTTCTTCTTCTTCTTCTTGCTGGTTTTCATTGTCGTTGATGAGGTTGCCTTTGTGTTTTATGTTGTTGTTGCGGCTGTTGTTGTTGTTGTTGTTGTTGTTGTTGTTGTCGTTGCTTTTTGCTCTGGTTGATGGTGCAGATGGTCATGGTGCTGATGATGAGGCTGTGTGTGTGTGTGTGTGTGTGTGTGTGTGTGTGTGTGTGTGTGTGTGTGTGTGTGTGTGTGTGTGCGCGCGCGCATGTGCGTGCGTGTATGTATATATATGTGTGTGTGTGTGTGTGTGTGTGTGTGTGTGTGTGTGTGTGTGTGTGTGTGTGTGTGTGTGTGTGAGTGTGTGCGCGCGCA
Source organism: Conus ventricosus (assembly GCA_018398815.1). Lineage (NCBI taxonomy): Eukaryota > Metazoa > Mollusca > Gastropoda > Neogastropoda > Conidae > Conus > Conus ventricosus. The sequence continues at coordinate 75,435,514 of CM031606.1, forward strand.
TGCGTGTGTGCGTGTGTGAGTGTGTGTGTGTGTGTGTGTGTGTGTGAGTGTGTGCGCGCGCGCATGCGTGTGTGTGTGTGTGTGTGTGTGTGTGTGTGTGTGTGTGTGTGTGTGTGTGAATTTGGTTCACGAAATTTTCATTTACCGACAGGCGGAACACACAAGATCTTTCTTTTTCAATTTGTTCTCAGACAGCCTGTTCAAAAGTACAATCTCCTGTCCTGTCATTCTGGGCAAGCAAGTATGACATGAACTTCATCTTCTGTTGACTATGGACATAATGAACACACCTGATGTCTGGCATTTACTTGTAGGCGTGTATTATGATAATGACGAACAGAAACATCTGGAACGTCGACAGCAAGTTTCAAAACGGAGTGACTGAGGGCGGAAAATGAAGCAAAATTTATTCAATTCAAGTGCTGCAATCTTAAGTATGGAGGTTCCAGTTTTGACAGCCGCAGTCAGATCTTTCGCCAGTCGCTTAGGAAAGCTACTTCCCATCTCGGGCACTTCGGTTTAGTCGTAGACAATGAAACCCGCATTCGTTCAGTTCAGCCCCACTCTTCCGTAAGACAGCCACTTCTGCTTGACTGGGTATTCTGCTTCTTCTGCTGACAGTTCGTACGCTTTTTGACTCAATCCCACCTACCTACCCACCTGTCAACTCAACCAGCCGAGTTCACTTTAGGCAAGACTAAATCCATCTAACAGCTGAGTGCAGCGATAATCTTAGTGATCCTGGGGTTGCGGTTTCGAATCTCAGCCGGGCCGTTTCGGTACAGGGTTTTTTTTTCCCTCGGATTTAACATTGGTTTTGACTCCATTTCCCATACAGTCCTTCGAATGAGACTATAAACCGAGGTTCCGTGCGTGAACGCCCACATAACATCTTGCACACATGTAAAATCCCATCACCAACTTTCGGAAGAGTAGGCCAGTTTGGCCATTGGTATGGATAACACGTTACACATAACATGCATCTTGCGTGAGAAATAAAAAGAATGAATGAAGTAAGGAAAATGAGTGATCGGTATTGAATGATATTGACTGGATGACACGGGAAACGACTGAATGAAGCGCCAGCTGGCAGCTCTTCAGTCGGCACTACCGAGGTAGGCACCCCGTTGTGTAAACGAGTGTGGATTGTAAAGCGCTTAGAGCTTGGTCTCTAGCCGATAATAGGCGCTATATAAGTATTCATTATTATTATTATTAAGACGCAAACAAATCGTTTAACCCCTTTGGTAGAACAGATGGATTGCAGCAGCATGTCAGGATCACACTGTCATCCTACAGTCTGCAGACTGAACGTCTGAATCTCATAATCTCTTCATGCGATAACCTCAAGATTCACGTTTTCTCCCTATTTATACACTGTTTAACACTAACGACATTGTAGGCCTCAAGAGAAATGGAACTGCTTGAGTGATGACACAACAGATGACAGTTCTATCTACAAAACTTCAGAGAATGCTCAAAGAAGAAGGGAAGCA
>CM031606.1:75449545-75461858 GCA_018398815.1 Conus ventricosus
TTGCTGTTCTTGAGCTCTGGTTTTGTCTAAAACTCTGAGAAGAGGTTTGCCTGTTGGCTACTCTGTGTACAATGTCGGGGTTTACTTCCAGAAGACAGATTAGTTTTTGTTCCTGCTCCCACTACTACGGCAATCTCTCCTTTGCGTTAAGCGCTTTGTCGTTCGTTCCAGCTCCGAGGAGGCAGCCACACTGAGAAGAGACAATGTGCTGTTAGTTGAGTGAGCTGGCTGATGCTTGACGGTGTCTCTTTCGATTTTTTTTTCGTACGCAGGCACTCCTGCGGACACTCCCTGTATAGACAGGCAAGGATCAACCCCATCTACCCAACAAAGGGAGTGGAGTTTTGTGTGTATGCCCGTTTTGTTTTTTATCCCGCCGTTGCGGCAGCCATATTCCATCTTCGGGGAAGGTGCATGCTATGTGTAACGTGTCATCCATACCGACGGCCAAACTGGCCTTCTCTTCCGAAAGTTGGTGATGGGATTTGACGTGTGTGCAAGATGTTATGCATGTGTTCACACACGGAACCTCGGTTTTATAGTCTCATTCGAAGGACTGTATGGGAAATGGAGTCACAACCAATGTTAACCCCGAGGGAAAAATCCCCCTGTACCGAAACGGCCCCGCGGAGATTCAAACCCGCAATCCCAAGATTACGAGTCCGGCGCTCTACCACTGAGCTATTCCGGCCCCCTCTTTCGCTCTACAACACGCAGGACACCAGCTAACTAACCGCTAACCCACTCCCACCCATGACCAGTGACAACGAATTCCTTTGTGGCGAACCATTGTGAGGGTGCCTTCTTCGGAGAGCTCGACCACGTTCATCCAAAGACAGTCCCTGTGAGCTTTGCCTCAGTGTTTTGTGGGACACCGGTGAAACACTCCGAGATGAAGATCTGCGAAATGCATGAAAGTAGGCCATGCCATGTTCCATTTTGAGACCCATGCGGCGTCCCATTTTGAGACCCATGCCATGTTTCATTTTGAGACCCATGCGATGTTCCATTTTGAGACCCATGCGGCGTCCCATTTTGAGACCCATACCATGTTCCATTTTGAGACCAATGCGATGTTCCATTTTGAGACCCATGCCATGTTCCATTTTGAGACTATGTCACATTCAGTAAGTCTGGACCGGAGCAGGCCAGGCCTGAAGGTCCCAGACACAAAATCCTCCAGGGGGACTCACACCACACACTCCCACCACAACCTCCAGAGGGACTCACACCACACACTCCCACCACAACCTCCGGGGGGACTCACACCCCACAACCTCCAGGGGACTCACACACACACTCCCACCACAACCTCCAGGGGAACCACACCACACCTCCCACCCCACAACCTTCAGGGGGACTCACCCACACACTCCCACCACAACCTTCAGGGGGACTCACACCACACACTCCCACCACAACCTCCAGGGGACTCACACCACACACTCCCACCACAACCTTCAGGGGACTCACCCCAAAACACTCCCACCCACAACTTCAGGGGGACTCACACCACACACTCCCACCACAACCTTCAGGGGACTCACACCACACACTCCCACCACAACCTTCAGGGGGACTCACACCACAACTCCCACCACAACCTTCAGGGGGACTCACACCACACACTCCCACCAACCTTCAGGGGGACTCACACCACACACTCCCACACCAAACCTGCCGCACTGTCCACCACACCCGGGGGGCTGGCGTCTGTGTGGAACACGCGGTTTCTTGTGTGGTGTGGTTGTGTGGGGTGTGGTGTGTGTGTGTTTTGTGTGTGTGTGTGTGTTTTGTGTGTGTGTGTGTGCGTGCGTGCGGGTGCGGCGTGCGGGGTTTGCGTGCGTGCGTGCGTGCGTGTGGTGTGTGTGTGTGTGTGTGTGTGTGTGGTGTGTGTGTGTTACTTTTCCCTACTCATACCCTGTAAACAAATCCTTTACAAAGTCAATTTCGAATGACAGAACAAAAATCATTTGTCTTTCTTTACTTTTTCTTTGTCATTCATTCGGGTTTCCGTACACAGACCTCAGTATACGCAGACTGTTTTCAAACACAAGCGACAGTTTCCCTTCATCTTCAGCATTCATTTTGCCGCGGGCTTGACTCACCAGGGCGGTCTCCAAGGCGACCCCAACGCCTTTAATAATTCGGTGACCTTTGGCCTTCATCAGCAGCTTTCAACACCCCGGTCTTGTAAGACGGATGGAAACAAAAAACACACATGCTAGAACTTCTCCTTCTGCTAAAATGAATACCCTGGCGGGGGGGGGGGGGGGGGGGGGGGGGGGGGGGGGGGGGGGGGGGGAGACGGAAAGAGAATTCACACATGCAAAAACCCGGGAACCACTACAAGTTGGGGTCATGACGAAGACTGACTTGATTGTGGGACAGAAGAGTGCCAGACTGTGACCTTGGGGGGCTGAAAGAAGGGGGAATAAAGACAGGACGTGTGTGTACTGGTGTGAGGAAAAAGAGGGTTGTTGTTGACTAAGTGAAGATAGGAAGTTTTTGCCATAATGACCGTTAGTTAGAGACTAGACTATGAATAATGAATGATTTCTCAACTCTTTTCCTGACGACCGCCTTGTCTTGGACTACTTCAGGGCCATGCTCGATCACAACGTAGCTTTGGTTTCTATTTTCCCGAGTGCTTAGATATAAATGAACGTCGTTTTAATACATTACGAATGATTTTAAAGTATTCGAACAATAAATCTATTTTCCCAGATATCTTTTTTATTACGCGCATCACAGGTTTGGCACAGAACTGAAAAAAATAGCAAGGCAGAACATATACACGATGAGTGGTTGCGTGACTATATCATGATTTTGCTTACACAGGGAAAGGTTTGGTTCTACATGTGTTGGTGCTGTTTTTTTTTCCATTGCAAAAACTTGAATGGACATTTGTCCTGGGGCAAACGAATCAAATTAAATTGTGCGTGCATACTTGCGGCGTTGTGTGTGTGTGGGGTGTGTGTGTGGTGTGTGTGTGTTGTGTGTGGTGGTTTTGTATGTGTGTGTGTGTGGGAGAGAGAGAGAGAGAGAAAAGAGGAGAGAGAGAGAGAGGGGAGTGTGTGTGTGTTTTGTGGTTTTGTGTGTGTGTTGTTGTGTGTGTGTGTGGTGTGTGTGTGTGTGTGTGTGTGGTGTCCCTGTTTATCCGCCTGTCGTCTGTATCGGCCCTGCGTGTCCGTGTGTCGGAGCCATTCTGAGGATGAAAAAGTTTTAGCAGAAAGAGACCCGCCTATCTAAACGCAAGTCTATCTAAAGGAAAAGAAAAGGAAGAAAGAACGAAAGAAAGAAAGTAAACACAAAAAAAACATTTTGTTTGGAAGTTTGGTGGTTGCACAAAAGTTGCACAAGTCTGATGATAAAACACCACATACTTTTGGCTAATACACTGTCAAAGCCAAAAAAGAAAAGGGAGCCGGGGAGGTGAAAGGGGGGGGGGGGGTGGGGGGGTAGGGGGTAGAGGGGGGTTGTCCATTACAGGACAGATCCGGTTGGGCAGTTGGAGCGAGTAGATCTGGCACCATGACCCCTAACGAGTGGGGAAAAACAACAGGGCTGACAGGAGCTGTTTGACAGAAAGATTTGGTCAATGGACGTATGGTGTCAACACTTCATGGCTATTGTTTCCCACATATTCCAAAGCCAAATGGGCATGACCATTATAATAACGATGATATTTACTGAAAAAAAGGGAGCATTCTTTTACACGAAAACAGCTATCAGGCGTATGAAAACGGCTATGATTAATGAAAACAGGGGGTATTCTCTACACGAAAAGAGCTATCAAATTAAAGATTTTCTTTCGATTTGATGACAGTTATTTTTGCATGCATATTAGTTTCGTTTTACCAGTGATAATTTAATATAGTTTTCGCATGAAAATAGCGAATGGAGCCAAATAATTTTGACTAGAATATGATTTTCTGTTAACCAGGTCATTAGTATGAAAAATGACTATTTCCGCAACAGTTTACCTTTGTCATGGGAAAAGAGTGGTTTGGTGTGAATAAGAACTGTTTTGTAATGCTGAAAATCACGATTTGCGGTCTCCACTAAACACAGATATTATCACTCAATATTAAAATTGTTTGCGTGAAACAGTCAAAATAATAGTTTTGCCTCTCTCTCTCTCTCTCTCTTCTCTCTCTCTCTCTCCCCTCTCTCTCTCTCTCTCTCTCTCTCTCTGTGCGAGCGCGCGCGCGTGTGTGTGTGTTTGCTAGGGGGTGCGTTCGTGTATGCTTGTGTGAGTAAGTGGCATGTGTGTGTTGTGTGTGTGTGTGTGTGTGTGTGTGGTGTGTGTGGTGTGTGTGTGTGTGTGTTGTACGTGTGTGTTGTGAGTGTGGTGTGTGTGTTTGTGAATGCTCGCACGTGCGCGTGCGTGCGTACGTGCATTGTGCGTACTGCTTGTGTGTGTGTGTGTGTGTGTTTTGTGTGTGTGTGTGTGTGAAAAAGACAGTAAGACCAACAGACAGACAGGGCACGTGCTTGTCTACAATGCAGTATGCATTCGTGTGCATGCATTCATTCGCATGTGCACGCCCGCACGCGCGCGCGCGCGCACGCACGCACGCACGCACGCAACGGCACGCACACAACACACACACACACACACCTACAGAGAGAAGAGAGAGAAGAGAGAGAGAGAGAGAGAGAGAGAGAGAGAGTGGACAGTGAAAAGACCGTATGTCCGCACTTGAAAACCAACAACACGTTCGATAGAACAGTCTGGCTGTGCGGAAGTCAGCTCACCAGTTGTAAGTCCACGGACCACCGGACATCCAGCGACAAAGAAGAAGCGGTTCACTGGGCGTGGACAGGGTGCGAAGAGCCGGGTAATCCGTGGAAGGAGCTGGGGGGGGGGGGGATTCATTTTTCCAAGGCTCCCGCTCCCCCCAGAGGACAGCATCTCTCCGGATGGGGGCGACCCGTTGAGAGTCTTTATTGTAAGAAATACCTCAGAGGAGAAAAAAAAAAGAGAAAAAAAAGGGTCACGAGGGGGTCTGGTGACAGGACCTCAGTGTCCGTCTTGATCTCACAGAGCACGAAAGGAAGGAAGGCAGAAAGACAGAAAAGGCAAGACACATACAAGGATGGGTTTCTGTTGTTGGAAGGCGCGTATGCGTGGTTATTTGTGGAGGGAGAATCGCGTCGTACCCATTCCAACCTCTACGAGTTTTTCAGTAGAAAACATGACACAACCTTTGTAAAGAACGAGGTGTGTGTGTAGTGTGGTGTGTGTGTGTGTGTGGAGTTGTGTGTTGTGTGCGCGCGCGCAAAGTTGTGCGTGCGTACAGTGTGTGCGTGTGTGTGTGTGTGGTGTGTGTGTGTTGGTGTGTAGAGTGTGATGTGTGTGAGTGTATGTGTGTCTGTTTGGAGTGTGTGTGTGTGTTTGTGTGTGTGAGTGTGTGTGTTGTGTGTGTGTGTGTGTGTGCTGCGTGCGTATGTCACGCGCGCGAGGCTTTTAATATATATATATAAATATTTATATATATATATGATATATATAAATATATATAAATATTAAATATATATAATATATATATATATACCAGTTTTAAAATAGAATGTTAAAAATGAAGAGTTAAAAACCTTACAAGCTGTTTTCAAGCTAAAGCGAGTTAAGGTTTGCTGAGCGGTATAAAGGAACTGCGTATTCAGGTGAGTGTCTTACCCGAGGAAGGTTTTACTGAGTGGTTTTAAGGACTGTGTATTATAGGTGATTGTTAAGAGAAAGGTTTGCTGAGCGGGGTATTAAAGACTGTCTATTACAGAGTGAGTGTTACCGGAGTAAGGTTTGCTTTTGGGGTAATTAAGGACTGAATAATTGCAGGGTGTATTACCGGAGCAGGTTATAGCTAAGTGCGTATTAAAGGACTGTGTATTACAGAGTAGTGGTACCAAAAAGTGGCTAGATATTATTGTTTTTAAAAAAAAAACCCCACCTAGCAACCCTGAACTCTAAAGTAGAAATGAAAAACAATTGCAGGCATAATGGAAATCTTTGCAATGCACCATTCCGTGCAACGTCCCCCTCTCTGAACTATCTCCCCAAAAAAAAGAAAAAAAACCGGCAGGCCACGTTCACACGCACAGAACTCACACGCCCACAACAACCACAATATGTAACACCGGTGGCGTGCCCAACTTGTATTGTATACTCTGAGAAGAGCGCTTTACTTGAAACATAGCGTTGTAGGTTTAATCTATTCATTTTAAAATCCTATTTTAAACGGTAAATATTATAATATGATAGTATATATATTTATATATATAATATAATATATATATGTAGCGTAGAACGTCGTGGCGTGGCAGCGAGGCAGCATGAGATCCTCAGAAGAAAGCCCGGCCCCCTTCAAGCAAGTGTTTTCGCCCTTATCCTCCTGACACTCTAGGAGGGTGGGCCACACCCGGTTCATGCCTCCGGTGTTCCCCTGCTTCCCCTTTTTTTTCCCCCATCTTGGGACGAGCCATGGCTTGGATTCGAACCTCATGAACCCTCTGGACAAGCTCATTTTCTACTTAATGACACGCGCTTTAATAACGCACTGAGCCACAGGGCAACCTGATATTGTAGGGAAATAGCCGTTATGAAGTTCACTTTTGTTCCTCCTTGACCAATCCAGCTTGAACACCTCTACTGCCGCTTCTGCCATTGCTTTCCAGCTCGGTTTTTCCGTCCCTGCACACGTGAGAGCTGTTCATGAGGCCGTAATAGCAGACGTTCCTACCTACAAATCCCCTAGCTCAATTTACTGCAGTGCGGACTTTGACCTGATAGCCTTCACTCCTCAGGCTGTTTGCCCAGATCAGCATAACTTTTCATCTTGTAATTTGAGCTGCCTCCGTTTTTTTTCCTCCCATTCTGTTCTCATATGGCACTGAGCTCGATCATGATCAGCTGCTTGGTTGACTTAGAGTGGACTACTATGTCTGGTCTCATGCCACTCTTGCATGATGATCCTGGGTGACTCATCCATTCTGGGAGGTCTGGCAGTGCACTCCCAGACATCAGCCCCATCCACAGACTCTGCCTGCATGTTTCGAGTGGCACTGGTGTTCTGCCATCTTGCTGCCTCCTGCCGTGAAGAATGTTGCGGGTGCTTATGGAGTCCTGATTCGCCCTTTTGTGGTGTTTGTGACTAAGCCAGCCCAGACTACTAGTACCAAATCTCTTTGAGCACTTGGTTGTGCCTCCATTTGTACCTTCCTTGACCAGGTCTACTTTACATGGCTTAGAATCATGCTCCACGTTTGTTTTTCAGTGCAGAGGGGGCATGCCGGATCGTCTGTTTTCCCACCACCTTTCCCCAGTTTTGCATTTGAGGGCAGAAAGGTCATATGCAGATCTGAGAATGAATCTGATCCTGAGAGGGGCCATGTGCCAAAGGTCATGCCAATTAGACTTCTTTGAGTGCATTCTCCCCACGTTGTCCATGTCCAGGGGTTCTTGCTGGCTCTTCTGTCCTGCTTTTTTGAGTCTTTTTTTGGGTCTTCTCTTTCTCCTCCTCCAATCATCCATGATCTCTTTTGGCTTTTTCATTTGCCATTTGACCACCATTCATTTTTGTCACTCCCCAGTCCTTGTCTGTTTGGTCGGTTGTGTCCTGTTATTTCTCTTATCTTGCGACTTATCTTTGCAGAATCCATCGCCTCTTGAACATTCCTTTTCTGTCCTGTCTTCACTGGGGCTTATTGCTCTACACCATGTCTCCTGAGTCCCTCCAGCATGCATTGAAGTCTGATCTTCCCTGCTTTGTATCCTCCAGAATGGATTCAGTGGTAGTTTGAGCATTGCTTGCTACAGTTACAGCGCGATGTCAGTCAGACAGGTGGGACACCAAGCCATTCCTTGTACTTGTTGATTTTTGGCTCCCATTGCCTCCACTGTGCTGTGCTAGATGACGTAATCATCCAAGTGCCATAGAGCTTTGTATCAGCATGAACTGCAGACACCAGACCTTGTATTTGCCAGGGAGCCCAACTGGTCAATGGTCCCTCCAAGCTTCTTCCCGCCATCTGCTTGTTTCTATTGCTCTTGTGAGTCTTCAGCGTAATCCTCATACCATCTCCAAGGCTCTGACTGGTTTCTTCTGTGACTGTTGGAATGCCTGGTTGGCAACACTGAGAACCACAGATTCGGCCCACTTTTCCTTATCCTCAGTGAGAGACTCCGTGATTCTCTTTGGCTTGAAACTTCATTCCTGGATGAGGCAACATGTCGTCCAACCTCTCCAGCACATGACGTGTCTCGTCTTCTCTGGAGAAATCACCTGTAGTGTCATCCATAAGGCTTGAGAGGAGGCATCTTGTATCCTCGCCAAGGTCTGTTTGTCTCGCGTGTTTGTTGCATTGCTGCGTTCAAGATGAGTTCCATTGCCAGCACAACAGATCGGGGAAATTGCACAGCCCATTTGCAATGCCCACTTCCAAGTTGATCCAATCATTGTGTACTCCTTGTAGAGAACCGGCATTGAGAAGCCATTGAAGTACATCGTTGAGCAAGTCTGCTGATGTGCTTTGCACATGGTACATCTCAAGGAGCCAACTGTATCATCACATGGGGCACAGATACATATGCTTTTGCCAGATCAAGCCACACTACGTCCAGGTCTCTCTTTTCTGTTTATTGCTTTTGGGATTGCGTCCCAGATCATTGTGGCGTGTTTCTACACAGCCAGCCACGCCTGGGATGCCACCTTACTGGACGACACAATCCAGTACTTGTTTTTCCATCAGGTACTTTGTCAGCCTTAACTGCCATGACAGAGAAGAAGATTTTCCCATTCGAGTTCATAGTGATATTGGCCTGAACTGGCTGATGTCACTGATTTGCTCTTTGGGGATGAACCACCACCATCTCCGTCCTCCACGGCCGCTGATCTCTGGTTTCACCAAGCCGAATCGCAGCAGCCTGTGAGCCACCTCCAGCACCTTTGGACATTTCTGAAAAGCTGGTAAGGTATCCGTTTGGCCCTGGTATATGATTTGGCTCTGCTTTGTCGACCCCTTCTTGAATTCCGCCCACTGTTTGGAGGCAAAGCCATTGAACTGTTCCTCAGGGTTGGTTGTGCCACACCAACCTTGAATGTCGAGTGGTGCATTGCTCTGTGATCAGAAGTATTTTTCCTCAGATGCTGCGCAAGGAACTCCTCCACACTTAGGGTCCCAGATTTTGGCTGCTCAAACAGCGTTCTGCAAACTGGAAGGGGTCTCTGAGAAGCGCTCGTGTGTCTTCTTCTTTTGCTCTTCCTCTTCCTCGCAGATTCGTCCGCTTGCTAGGGCGCTGTGTTTTTCTTTCAGGATCTTCCCACAGTTTTTCCAATCCTTGTTTTCAGCTGGCAGTGCGTCTATCATTTGCTTCTTGAGTGTTTTCTTTTGGACTCTGATACTTGTCCATCTTTTCTTGGCGTCTGGATTTTCTGTGGAGGGGTTTTCTTCTATGGTAGTTTTTACTCCATAGCGTCTCCACATGTTGGGAATACACAATGACCCCAATATGTGCTAGTTTGTGTTTCCAGGGTGCATTTTCCCGATCATGCATCGATCTTTGGACGATTTTGCATCCATTTCTCCCAACTTCAGTTTCGTTTTGCTCGTGTCAGGTTGAGTATTCAGGCGCCTGGCATCGAGGGCCTGTGCAAATTCCTCATCCGACACCAACAGCGTGGATGTCCTTGGCACTGTGTTTAAATCCTGAGCCTTGGTCTCCGACGTCTTATCTCTGCGCATGCGCTGCTGCTCATATCAGATGAGTCATTCAGCACATCCCATATTGTCCTGTGGATCTTTCATGCCACGGTGGTAGCGAAAAAACGCTTTCCACAGACACATGATATTCATTTGGTCCATGTCAATAGTCCCTTGTTATGGGAATTTGCAGACGTGATGGGGTGAGCACCGATGATATCAACATTTCTCTCCCCCCTTTCGTGAATCCGGGAGCATCTTTTCCTTTTATGTTTTAGTAGCCACATGTTTTAAGGCAAAGTGGGAGCCAGCCCACAGAGGACCTTGTTTCGTCTTCCAGTGACCTCCGGTCCTTTCCCGACGTCCTCCGGCCCATTCTCCCGAAGTCAATGGTTTACCCATTCATCAGTAGAAAGAAACTCGTGAGAGCGTGGCAGCAGAGGTCCTCAGAAGAGAAGCCCCCCCTTTCAAGCAAGTGTTTTCGGCCCTTACCTCCTACACCTAGGGAGGTTGGGCCACACACCGTCATGACTCCGGGTGTCCCCTCTCTGCTGCCCTTTTTTTTCCCCCATCTTGGACGAAGCCATGGCTGGTGATTCGAACCATGACCCTCATGGACAGGTCATTTTCTACTTAATGACTCGCGCTTAACCACTGAGCCACAGTACACACTGATTTTTGTAGGAGAAATTAAGCCTTATGAAGTATCACTTTGTTCCCTCCTTGACCAATCCAGCTTGAACACCTCTCTGCCGCTTCAGCCATTGCTTCATCATGCCTGGTTTTTTCTTCCCTGCAACTGATATCTTTTCTTGAGGCTGTAATCCGACGTTCCTACAAATCCCCTACTCCATTTCTGCAGTATTCTGCAGTATATATATATATCGATATATAAAATATATATATAAATAAATATATATATAAAGAAATATAAACAAAGCTTGCTCTTATTCTTAGATAAACTAACTTGCTCTATGTCTTAAAATTGAAGAAATAGGGGAGATAAGCATCATATCTGCAGTGGTAGATGATTCTGCCTAACTAACAGTATGTGCTTGAGTGGGTGAATGGAGAAAATATATACATATATAAATGTATAGGGATGGATATGAATGCACACACACACACACACACACACACACACACACTATATATATATGTATATACATACACACACACACACACACACACACAAATATATATATATAAAAAAGACGGGTAATATATATATAAAATATAAAAAATATAATATATATATAAATATACAACAAACAAAAAAATTTCCCAAAGGGATAAGAACCGAGCACCGTTCCAGCAACTTACAGAGCATTTTGGTGTTGCAATGACTGCAAAAATATTGAATTATAAACAAAGCTTTGCTCTTAGTCTTAGATTGAAGAAATAGGGGAGATACCATTCATATCTGCAGTGGTAGATGATTCTGCCTAACTAACAGTATGTGCTTGAGTGGGTAAATGGGGAAAATAAAAATAAATGCTTCCTCAAAATGACCTTCAGCAAGCTTATATTCTCCAAGGTGGAGACATCCCCAATAGGAGGGAAACTCACTAACATACAACTCCTGTCAAATACCGATTTTTCAAAACTTGTGGTTTCTCCTCAGTGACCGCGGAAAGTGGAAAATTTGACTCCTCTGCCTTTTCAGTTTTAAGAAGAATACAATCCCAGAAATGGTTGTGTGCAATACCGTAGTAAAGTTGTTGAGTTTTCAAAAAAACCCAACCCAAAGGTGCCATCTAAGAAGCAAAAGAAATCATAAAAGAGCAAAACAAGCTACACTTTCTTGTGAAAAGTAAAAAATATAAAAAGATATCCTCTAAGACACAAGTGCGAGGCAAGTTCTTGGAATGAATCCGCAAGGGACTAAAATACAACAAACTAATAAATTCCAAGGATAAGAACCGAGCACCGTTCCAGCAACTTACAGAGCAGTTTGGTGTTGCAATGACTGCAAAAATATTGAATTATAAACAAAGCTTGCTCTTATTCTTAGATTTTAAGAAATAGGGGGAGATAAAGCATTCATATCTGCAGTGGTAATGATTCTGCCCAACTAACAGTATGTGCTTGAGGGTGATGGGGAAAATAAAATAAATGCTTCTCAAAATGAGCCTTCAGCAAGCTTTTATTCTCCAAGGGGAGACATCCTCCAATAGGGAGGGGAAAATTATTTTCCCCATTCACCCACTCAAGCACATACTGTTAGTTAGGGAGAAATCATCTACCACTGCAGATATGAATGCGTATCTCCCCCTATTTCTTCAATCTAAGACATAAGAGCAAGCTTTGTTTTATAATTTAATATATAATATATATATATATATAATATATAATATATATATTTAAATATATATATATATATATAAATATATATATTATATGTTAAAATAAGGTACTAAAAGAGATGTTGCTCCCCAAGGGTTGAGGGACTCGAAAAATCCCTTTTGGTATTTAATCACTTGGGTCTATAATTAAATAATTTATATATATAATACTATATAAGCTGAAAATTTAAGTATGGGGAAAACAATGCATGCAACAATTCTTCAGTCATTTTAATAATAAGTATTTATAAAAGAAAAAATAATAA
>CM031606.1:75461958-75469458 GCA_018398815.1 Conus ventricosus
TCAAGGGGTTTTTAAAAATTTATTATTAATTTAAAATTCTTTTAAATTAAAAATTTGAGAATCATATTCTAGCAACGATCCAGCCTCCGTCCCCGTCCCTGTATGGCCCACGCGTCCGCCTACGCTCCACTCCCCGTCCGCCCCGCCCCCCCCCCCCCCCTCCCTCTCTCTCTAAGCGGAGAGCGAGAGAGAACGAAGGAACGCGCTAGCTCGCGAGACGGGCTGTGTGAGTGTGTGTGTGTGCGCATGTGAGTTCACGCGACTACATGCGATTTGCATGGTGACCTACTGAACTAAGATCTTGACCTAGTTTTTCATTTCCTAGTGTATCTTATTGTATACTTCATCACTTCATGGTCAATTGTTTATCTATGTTTCCCTTTGTATTGATTTCGTAGTTTTGCATGTGTATTATATGCACATTTTCCATGCTCATTTAACTTAAACCATTCATATTCCTAGACTATATCCCCCCCCCCCCCACCCCCCCCCCCCCCCCCCCCCCGCACGGTGGCCACGTTTATTCCCATATGGTGTTAACCTCCCTCCGTGCTCCTTTTTTACTTATACAACATTAATTCATATCTATTAAGAATTATAATTACACTTATTCCTCTTATTTACCTTAATTGTCCAGATACTCTGGCATTATTACATAGGTATAACATTCCATTTACTACAACCTCTTGATCCAATCAGCTCAATCCCTCTCAGTCCCTCACAATCAAAATACACACACCAATATATATATATACACACACTACATACATGTACACACATACATAACACAAAATAATATGTGTACATTTTACAACCTTGTACAAGTTCTTATAAGTATTCCTACTCCATCATCCATTTATAATAGCCTCATTCTCCTTATTTCCATTCATATTTGTACAGTTCCATTCATTTCATTCATTACACATATTTTCCTCAAAACATATTCATTTCCATAATTCCATTCCTTCATATTATATTACATTCACGTTCCCTCTTATTACACCCATGTATCCACTTTATTATAATTATCTTTCCATCATGCATATGTACATTGTCCTTGTCCTGTTTCACACCTGAGTATACATTTGCATAATCTTATTTTTGTTCATATAACATCTCCTTCGTAAATCTGTTCATATCGTCACAACCAATCACAAATATTTTTCATACTCATTCAGGTATACATATTACTTTCCATACTCAGAAACACCTTTCGAGTTAAATTCATGATTCAACCTTCTCTATATTATGTTATCACCACACATCCGTGTTCATTTGTTATGTATACAGATTCACATGTTTATAATGCTTTATACATAAACATTCACATAGTCATACATACATACATATAAATTATATATATATATATATATATTCCATTCATATATATATATATATATATATTATTATATATATATATATAAATATATATATATATAAGAAGAAAAAGAAACACCCGAAGGTGCTGGGGAGGACCCAAGAAGCACTGTCTTCACCTGCCTTTAGAGCAGTCCTGTACCACCCTTGGAGGCCTAGGACTATATATATATTCCATTCATATATATTCCATTCGTATACATATGTATATATACACATACACATATACATACATATACATACACACGCACATATACACACACACATACATACACACATATGCACATACATGTAGACAAAGTTTAAATTCAGCTATACATCCACAGATGCAAAACCAAGCCTCTTTTCTTTGTTTTATAGTTGTGTTTCTCTGTATTTTAATGCATAAAAAGTAAACATTGCTAGGTCACGTGTCATTTCCATATTTTCATTTGTAATAGGTGCCTTAGTGTAATTGAATCCTTATTTCTATAATGTTTATAAATATATTTCTCCCTTAATTGTCTATACATGGCATATCTTAAAAAAGTGTAATTCGGTTTCTTCTATTGGACAAAAAGGACATGTTGTAATTTTTGCATCCTTGTCTGTGAACTTTTTGTTTAGATGTAATTCGTTTACCCCTAAACATAGTCTGGTTAATGCTTTTCTGAATTTCACTATTGTGATGTCGTGAAGATAGATATTTCCAGTTTGGTGTACAGATTTGAAAGAGTGGTAAGTATTAAAGCGTTCACTATTTACTAATTTATCATGCCAGTTCTGCTTGTGACAAGCTATCATTCTTTGTTTTAATACTGAAATAAATCTGTTCTCATCTCCTGTCCCTTCATTTAGCCATACTTCTGAAAAGCCATGCATGTCTAAACAGCGTTTTAATTCTAATGCCCAATTTTGAGTTTTGTTTATTTCGGTCTTTTCTCTTCCATATGCTTGTTTGGGGAGTCTGTTTGGTTCCATTTTTATAATTTTAAACCAATAACTAATCGCCCTTATTGTGCTGTCTATGCAGATAGGTATCTACCCAACTCCTCTTATTTTGGGGTTTTCTTGCCCACACCCATATATTTTTTACAGGCGAACAAGTCTATATTTTCTATAGCTTTATATCTAGTTAGGCCCCATGCTTCTGCTGCGTATAAAAGTAAGGGTTTAACTTCAGTGTCAAACAGTTAAAAAAAATAGCCATATCTGTATGTCCTAAACTATGCATAGTTTTCATTTATTTCCATAATTTTGCTTTCGCTCTACCTGCACATTCAGAACGTGAAATGTCTACTGAGAGTTTAGTTGTCAAGGTGAAACCTAAGTACTTATAACTGTTTACTACTTCCGTTCTTGGTCTTTGTAGTACCATTTCTCCTTCTTGCCCAAATAGCCCCCTTTCCTGAAAACCATTATTTTTGTTTTTTGTAGGTTTACTGTGAGACACACACCACACACACACCACACACACACACACACACACCACACACACACAAACACACGATACAGAGAGGAGAGAGAGAGAGAGAGAGAGAGAGAGAGAGAGAGAGTCAGAATGGGAGAGAAAAGGATGTGAAGGTCTGGTGGAAACGTTGGAGTAGGTCGTCGGTGTCTTTTAATGCCTCCTGCTTCCATTTGTCAGAATGAGGACCTTAAGACCCACGATGATCTTTCACTCCCTGAATCCGCGTGATCAGGCGGTTCTTTCTGATGGGACCGCCTGACAGATATGCTGAAGGAAAACAAGTGGTCTGCCCTGGTAGTATAATAGCTGACCTCCTTCTCGATCGTTTGGAATGAATTTTCTGAAAGTGCTGAAAAGTCGCACGTGACCGTGTTCATTTTCTCTCTCTCTCTCTCTCTCTCCCTCTCTCTCTCTCTCTCTCTCTCTCTCAAACTTTTTCATCTTTTCTCCCCCGACCTCAGTTTCCCTCACATTGTTTTTCTTTTTTTTTCCTCCTTTATCTCTTGTCGTTTTTTTTATTGTTGGTTCTCCTTTTTTTTTCTCACATTGTTTACTTTATCAACTCTCGTTCACCATGGGAATCTTGTATTCTATTGCTGATGGACATTCTAAGTGAACTTCGGTATTTTAGTGTTTGCACAGGGCGTCGGGGTTCAATAATGTTTTTGATGTTTGGTGTATTGACACATTCATTCTGTTGTTTACGACATAGAGAGAGAAGAGAGAGGGAGAGAGAGAGGGGAAAAGGAGAGAGAGGAGAGAGAGAGAGAAGAGAGAGAGAGAGAGAGAGAAAGAGAGAGGTTGAAAAAAAACAACAAGCAAGAAAGAAGGAAAACAAAGAAAATAATGGAGAAAGGAAACCAGAATCAAAGAGAGAATAGCGAACGAAATAAAGGCACAGCTGTGTAGTTTAATTGAAGCCTAATAAATAGCGAGCCTAAATGTGTCCCTTTTTGAATACATTAGCTAGTTTAATTTTTCCCCTCACACCACTTCCGTTCTCTTCTGTGGGTTTAGACCGTAACCTAAAAGCCTTCCTTGAAACTAAAAACAAAACAAAACAAAACAAAAACAAAAACAAAAAACCAGAATGACCATAAAAAACGAGTGAATGAGGTAGGAAAGAATGAACAGGTGTTGTATAGGAGGATTACAGGTTGTCGCACGACCTGATAGACTCCCCAGTGAGGGCATCCTTACAGTTAAAGAAAAAAAAAAAGGGGGGGGGGGGAGAGAAACAAATCTATAAGAAAGACATGAAGAAAGTCCGGAAGTGAGACAGCAAGTATCAGTGTTTGTGTGTGTGTGTGTGTTTTGTGTGAGTGTGAGATTGTGTGTGTGTGTGTGTGTGTGTGTGTGCTGCGTGCGCGTAGACCGTACGCACACATATATATATATAAGGAAACCTAACCAGAGTAACTTTTATTCAAGACTGGGACAGCCTTTTTTAAAATTGAATAAAGTCAGACAAATACATAGACGAACAATCTAATAGTGGGGGAAAAACAAGCGCAGGCCAACAACTGAACTGTCTGGCAAAGATTTGGACTTGAGGGGAGGGGAGAGTTTGAAGATGGAGAAACTGGGAAAATGAAAATTTAAAAAAAAAAAGAAAAAAAAAAGCTACCCGATCTGAAAACTCTTCTCTAGCTGCATAGTTCAGGGTTTTTGGCCTGCGCTTGGTTTTTCCCCACTATTAGATTGTTCGTCTATGTTTTGTCTGACTTTATTCAAGTTTAAAAGGCTGTGCCAGCTTGAATAAAAGTTACTCTGAGTTAGGTTCCTTATGGGAGCAAAACATACCCCACTTGTTTACTGTTTATCGTTTACTGTTCCCTACCACATTTCATTTCCGATTTTTCTTTGATTAAAATTTAGGTTATTTGTATTTGTTTTTTGTCCGTTTTGTGTGTTTGCCTTTTGATCTCCCTTGCATCTTTGGGTGGATCCTCAGGCGTAGGCTCAAAGACCTGTCCCCTACATTTTATATTATTTGCATAATGTCTTTAGTTTTACAGCAACTTTTTTTCCTCCCCACACTTTCGTTTGGTTGCATTTACTACTCTTCGCTGGCTGCTCTGGGGTGCTATTGGATTCTTTTTTGCACCCATGGTGGTGAGAACACCACAGTATTATGGACTGTGGTGTGTCTCTATTTGACGCCGGGAGCGCAGACACAACAGCCGTGTCTCCCTGATGAGTCCCGATCCAGCGGGCGAAAGGCCTCGGAGCAGGCAATACAAATATATCTGCCTTCAAAAGGGATGCGATGGTTCCCTTATGCACCTAGAGAAGAGTTTTCATATCTGTAATTTTTTTTTTTTTTTTTTTTAAATTTCGTTTTTCCCAGTTTCTCCATCTTCAAACTTTCCCCTCCCCTCAAGTCCAAATCTTTGCCAGACAGTTCAGGGTTTTTTGGCCTGCGCTTGTTTTTCCCCCACTATTAGATTGTTCGTCTATGTATTTGTCTGACTTTATTCAAGTTTAAAAGGCTGTGCCAGTCTTGAATAAAAGTTACTCTGTGTTAGGTTTCCTAATGGGAGCAAAACATACCCCACTTGTTTACTGTTTAACATTAAGTAAGTTAATACACGAATGAATGAATAAATAAAACCATGAACATTTATTTCGCAAAAAGTGGAAGCTGGCCGCTGATGAGTCACAAGGGATCAAGGGAGATAACGAGGACAAAGAAAACGGCCAGCGGGTGTGGAGGGGACTTGGGGCTAGGACTGGAACAAGTTAGAGGATGCAGTGAGGTATGAACAAGCTATTTGTATTGATTTTTTTTTTCTTCTTCTTCAAAAATTGGTTGCAGTGAGTATAGTGACCGTGCCTCTTAAATACTGACTGACATTTTTTCCAACCGATAAAATAAAATTTTATACGTATTTTCTACCTGGGGGAGATTGAAACTGTTCACACCGACCAGTAAACTGACAACGTTAGTCTGATATTTGTGTATGCGGGTTTTTTGTTTGTTTGTTTTTGTTTTGTTTTTTCATTGAAATTTTAAAACAAATCATTGGACAATCATAGAAAAGAAAATGTTCAATAAAATCTACCCTCGCAATACGATATGAGCACTGATTATTTTCTCATATTTTCATTTCGTCCAATATTATAATTATTGTAGGGTAACTATCAACGTAACACTTTCTTACAGTGAAGAACACTAAAGTCTTACTTTTTTGGTAGTTTCTGTAGCCCTAGACCGGGCACGTTTGTCTAATGATGTAACCAAATTTCCGACGTTTGGGGGATGGGGGGGGGGGGGGGGGGGGGGGGGGGGGGGGGGTCTCCGACCTGTAGCGCCGGGACAGGTTGTCCAGCTGCAGGGAGGAAGGCAGAGTGGCCTGACGTTCCCCGGGCCTGCCCCTGGGTGGACGATCCACTGCTCTGTGAATCTCCACCGGCTGGTCGCTGTCCGTCGCCGCAGTGTCTTCTACCCTGGGGTGTGCGAAAACCGGCTGCTACTCATCGACTCTCTCTCTCTCTCTCTCTCTCTCTCTCTATGAAGTGGTGATATGGATTTGGATTTTTTTTTTTAAAGATTTTGTGACAGTGCTGCAATCAACAGTTTCTTTTAATAATGCATCCTGTCGCCAACAACTTCTGAGTGACAGAGACAGTGAAAATCAGGAAAGGGGAGGAACACACCTGGACACACTGTCCACTAAGCTGACGGAAGAGAACCGTGTAGTTCAGGTCCTCTTCTGCTGGGCCACAAAATATATCACAACTATAGACCCTGCACGGGATTTGAACCCACCACCTGTGACACTAGCCACTGAACCATGTCGGCAGGTACACCAATGTTCATTTAGCTGTGCAATCATGTTTTACAATGTTTGTTTTATCTCATGAAAACATGTCTGGAAGTTGTCAAAATATTTCAGTGCGCATCTCTCATTTTTCTTTGTGTGTTTGTTTGTTTTTGATTTTTAAAAAAAAAAATTGAGTAGATGACTTCATTTTCGTGTGTGCTCGTGGACACAAATGTCCGCACGCATGAGTGATAAATAGGTGTAGACAAAGCGGACCACAACAAATTATTAGTGCGCGTACTGTATGCCTCCAAACGACACTTCAGACCACTCAGCGTGGCAGTTGTATTTATATGCGAGTTCCTGTATGACACACGTTTGATTTGAAATATATGTTCACCTGGAAAAAAGAATGTGTTGGTGATTTTGCAACGACCATGTATGGTCAGGAATATTTTGGTATTTCCATCATGGAACCATGATGCGATTTTAATTTCATGGTTTTATGGAAAGGAATGCATCTCATTTTTTAAAAATCTTTAATCCATGGATAGTTTTGACACCACCTGCAATGAAGTACCTCCGGAATTGACAAGACATACCTTTATCCGTGGCAAATCAGTTTTTTGTCTACAGACTTTTGTATTTTAACAAACCTTTAGATCTGGAAGACACGATCTCGTTCATCTTTGTCTTTGTTGTTAACGACACCGATCTTTTAGTTCATGAGACGAATCACCAATGACTCGACAACGCCAGGCCCGCAGAGTTCAAAAGAGCTCCAAAATTAGAAGGCATTTGTCTTGAGATGTCGTGCAATAATTCGCAGAGTGTGAGGATAAGGTCTCTCTCTTCTGAAAAAGATCATAAGACAGGAATAGGCGGGCTGTCGCAACACAACAATCG
>CM031606.1:75474458-75476958 GCA_018398815.1 Conus ventricosus
ATCTATTAACGCGAAGAAATCGTTCGTGTGACTGATGACAGCCTTTTAAACACAGACCACGGTAGAATCGCGATCTTCCTGCAGCCCGTCAGCCCTGAGTGAAGGAGTTCACGGTCGCCTTAAGGGGCTTCTCCTCTGTGCTCTTTCTGTCATCAAGCTGGTTCTTACAATTTGTTTCTAAAGCATTATGAGATTATGGAGGATGTGTGTGTGTGTGTGTGTGTGTGTGTGTGTGTGTGTGTGTGTGTGTGTTGTGTGCGTGCGTGCGTGCGTCTGTGTGTGTGTGTGTGTGTGTGTGTGTGTGTGTGTGTGTGTGTGCGCGCGCGCGTGCGTCGTGCGTGCGTTGTGTGGTGTGGTGCGTGTGTGGTGTGTGTGTGTGTGTGTGTGTGTTGCTGCGTCTTACTGCGGCGCGGCAGCGCGCACGTTGATTTTGTACGTGTGTGTTGTTTAGTGTTTGTTCCATACTTGCTAGATCGAAAAGTACGACTTTTCCCATTTTTTCAATAGTTAGTTACAACCCTCAATTGTCCACAATCAAAACTGTGGTACTGACCAATGCTGGGGGTCAAGAACCATCACCATCGCTGTGTCCTGGGCACTCTGCATATGATGAAAATGAAGGGCACATGTTCCGTTGTTTGTAAACTTTCATTTTTTTTTCAAAGCAAGGAAACGGGTAAGTTTTAACAGATGAGAGGAGAAAAAAATAGGGTTGTTGGAGGAGGTAGGGTGGATGAAGGAGAGGCAAATAGATTGTATAGATTTACTTCCTCAAGGTTTTTCGTTTTTTAGCTCTTGAAGACCTTTAGCGCAGTGGAATAAAATACAAGGGCGAGGGGGCGGTGGCAGTGGGGGCATGGTTATAGTCTCCTGGCCTATATTGATTTGTCCATGCGCATGCGCAGTCTATGAGCTCTTGAGTTTCTCTTCAGCTGGTCTGACGCCACGAGTTGAATACATCATAAATGTTTCAAATGTACATTGCGTGATAGAAACTAAGAAAGTCGAGAAAACAAAAAATTCTAAGAATGATTCCCAAACCATGAGAATAAGCCATCAATGACGATCACCTACCGCCCCAAACTTCTTATCATTTCCTTGTCAAAGTGCCTAGACCTGAAAATCCATGAAAAGGCGTATACAGATTTTTTTTTTTTTTTTTTTTTTTTGTAATCAACTATTACGAAGGGACCGAAGTGCTGCTGGAGACGTCATTCAGGCTTTGACAGATCTGGACAGCAGAGATGAGGAGAGTGGGCGGGGGTGGGGGGTGGGGGGTGGGGTGGGGATCCGGTGCTGGGATGCTTGCTGCCGTGAGGTGGCGGTGTAATGGCTTCATCAATGTCTGCCATCCTTCCTGGCACCATTTCTCAGGTCACGAAAAGTCAGCGTGTTATTCTCTGTCTGTCTGTCTCTGTCTCTCTGTCTCTGTCTCCCCCCTCTCCTCTCTCTCTCTCTCTCTCTCTCTCTCTCTCTCTCCTCTCTCTTTTTCTGTGTGTTGATAGAACTTATGAGTGCGAATCTGTGCATGCAGTTTGTCAAGCCTATGTGTGAACTTGTAAGCCATAAATTGCGAGTGCTTTTCAAACAATGTGTTTCTCATTTGCAAAAGTAACTTATCAAGGACAAACTGGAAGAATAGGCCGCGCCTTAAATCTTAATCCTTGATTGAATACAGCTTTTTTGTCTAATCTCTCTCTCTCTCTCTCTCTCTCTCCTCTCCTCTCTCTCTCTCTCTCTCTCTCTCTCTCTCTCTCTCTCCCCCCTCAGAGAAAAAACAACGGGTGTTTCTTCTTTTCTGTTTTCATTTCGAGTTTTGCCCGAAGGTCACACACACACACACACACACACACACACACACACACACACACACACACACACACACACACACTCACTCACTCCTAGTGTGTAACGATGAGATGTTCACCAGTACTTTACGGAACCATTAGCTTCACTGAGATTCCTGTGAAACTTTTTTTTCTCCCCTAATTCGATGAAAAACGTCAGCTACTGTGAGCGGGTGTTCAGTTGAAATGTTCTCAAGAATGACTTCTTCCCCTGCCTCTACGTCTTTCAAAGCATCACTTAAAAGTTCCAGGGGCCATCCGTCGTGAGCTGCAGGAAGGTTGCAGAACGCCAAAGGGCACTCACAGGCAGTGTGCACTGTCTAAATGCGCAGGGAGGGAGAGTCAGAATGGGAAAGGAGAGGTTGTAAAGTGTTGGTTGAAATGCTGGAGTAGTTTGTCAGTGTGGATCAATGCTCCACGTGATCATTTGTCAGAGCGTGGACCTCAGGATCCACGTGGACTGTCTCTTACTCCTGCAATCCGCATTTATACCGAGCTCGTTTTTTTTTTTTGGTGGGACAGCTTGACCGACGTACTGACAGGGAAACCAATGGTCTGTCCAGGGAGTGTAATGGTAGACCTCCTTCAATCGTTTGGATTGTTTGTTTCTGACAGTGACGAAAAGACACACATGACTGTCCGTTTTCTGTGTA
>CM031606.1:75481958-75491958 GCA_018398815.1 Conus ventricosus
GATTTCCCCTGTGTGAAATGCCACGAAAATGAACAGCAATTTTGTTGTTGTCCTGCCTTTCCCAAAATTGCGAATGGTTTTATCCCCCTTTTAAAATCTCAGAAACCCATGTCTGTTTAAGCGTACGCCAGGCAAATCGAAATGAAATAACATTGAAAGAATGTTTGCCCTATATTTGTACAAAGCATTTAAAAGACGCACTGTATGACTTAGTTAAAGTGTGTTGGATAAAGGGATAAGGAAGAGCAATGCTCAGCTGTCATGTCATGTATGTAATTAACTAACTTATCCATTGTTTAATTGAAAAAGTGATATTATCAAATATTGTAACCCCCTCAGAATGGCTATGGCCTACACTGAATAAACTTCCGCTTCCGCTTCCGCTTCCGCTTCTCTCTCTCTCTCTTTCTCTCTCTGTTTTTCTCTCTGTCTCTCTCTGGTCTCTCTCTGCCTCTCCCTCCCTCTCTCCCTCTACGTGCTTCTGATTCCTCTCTGTCTCTCTCTGTCTCTCTCTTTCTCTCTCTCTTCTCTCTCTCTCTTTTCTCCTACTTCCTCTCTCCTCACTGTCCCCTCTCTCTCTCTCTCTCTCTCTCTCTCTCTCATCTCTCCTCTCCTCTCTCTCTCTCTCTTCTCCTCTCTCTCTGTCTTCTCTCTCCTCCCTCTCCTCTCTTCTCTCTCTCTCTCTCTCTCTCTCCTCTCTCTCTCTCTCTCTCCTCTTCTCTCCTCTCTCTCCTCTCTCTTTCTCTCCCTCCCTCTCTCTCTCGTGCTTCTGATTCCTCCCTCTCCCCTCTCTCTCTCTCTCTCTTCTCTTCTCTCTCTCTTTTCTCCCTTTTTCTCCTCTCTCTTCTCCTCTCTCTCTCTCTCTCTCTCTCTCCTCTCTCTCTCTCCTCTCCTCTCTCTCTGTATGTATCTCTCATCTCCAATTTTCCTCCCAGAACCGTTTTGCGTTTCCTGATTTCATCATCGTGTATCAACAGCGTAATCAGATTCCCATTGATGAAATCAGCAGGAAGGGCAACACAACTCAAGATTAAACTCTCTCTCTCTCTCTCTCATCCTCTCCTCCTCTCTCTCCTCCTCTCTCTCACTCTCTCTTCTCTCTCTCTCTCTCTTTTGTGGTTTCTGTGTTTGCTTCCTATGTTTGTTTTTTTCTCCTATCTGTCGTGTCTACCCTGTGTTGTCACTTCATTCTCATCGTTTGTACATTACTCGTCCCCCCACCTCCCATTTTCTCTCTCTCTCTCTTCTCTCTCCCCTCTCTCTCCTCCTCTCTCTCTCTCTCCTCCTCTCTCTCTCTCTCTCTCTTCTCTCTCTCTCTCTCTCTCTCTCCTCGCTCGCTCGCTCTCTCTCTTCCTCTCTTTTCCCCCTCTCTCTCTCTCTCTCTCCTCTCTCTCTCTCTCTCTCTCTCTCTCTCCTCTCTCTCTCTCTCTCTCTCTCTCTCTCCTCCTCTCTTCTCCCCACTCTCAGTATGTATCTTCATAGTTATTTTGTCCATGTTTAGAAGCGTTCTTTCATATGACTGTCCTGATTTCATCATCGCGTATCAAC
Organism: Conus ventricosus; assembly: GCA_018398815.1. Lineage (NCBI taxonomy): Eukaryota > Metazoa > Mollusca > Gastropoda > Neogastropoda > Conidae > Conus > Conus ventricosus. The sequence goes on from CM031606.1 coordinate 75,483,507, forward strand.
AGCACGATCAGTTGGAACTTTATGGAATCTGCAGGCGGAGTAACAACGAACGTAAAGTCTCGCACAACTCCTCTTCGTCCGCCTTCCCCCCTCCCCTCCCTCCCCCCCCCCCTCCCTCTCTCTTCTCTCTTCGTCTCTCTCTCTCTTCTGTCTCTCTCCTTTCTCTCTCTTCCTTTCTTTCCTCTCTCTTTCTCTCTCTCTCTCTCTCTCTCTCTCTCTCTTTCTCTCTTTCTCTCTTCTCTTTCCCTCTTCTCTCTCTCTCTCTCTCCCTCTCCCCCTCTCTATCTCTTTCCCTCTTCTCTCTCTCTACCTCCCTCTCTTCTCCTTTCCTCTCTCTCTCTCTCCCCTCCCTCTCTCTCTCTCTCTCTCTCTCTCTCTCTTCTCTTTCTTTCTCTCTTTCTCTCTCATTTCCTAAATTTAAGATTGGTCCAATTGCAGATGAAAAGGGTGTGAGCTTATTTTAGAATGGATCATGGATGCGGCTAATCAACACTCTGAGCTTAAGATTCAGTATGAATAGAATGTCAATCGACAACGCGTAAGTCCAAATGAAGACAAAAAGGGCTCAAGTCACTGTTTATTACAGCTAAACGGATTATTGAAAAAAGTAATGTTCTTATGAAGTGGTGCAGCAAAGGTTCGATTTTTGTCAGGGATCATATGACAGTGCTGCATTCAGCGCTTCTTGTGACTGTATTTCCTGCCGCCAGCCAGGTCAGAGCGATACAGACATCAAGAGTGAGATCAGGAAATGTGAGCAACACATCCAACACATCCAATACGCTGATGGAACAGGACTGTGGCGTTCCAGTCTTTCTATTCGAGTCCAGAACACAATCAGCAACTCTGCCTTAGACCCGTCCAGGGCAGAAAAAATCTCACAAATAGAGACCGTTGATGGGACTTGAACCCACCTTTTTAGAACCTGCCAGCTCTGGATACTAACCAGTACACCACGTCAGCGGGTACAGCAATTTTCATTGAGCACCGTAGAAATGTTCCCCAAAGTATTTTGCATCTGATCTCTGAGAGAAATGTATCGGGGAAATCATCAAAATATTTCAAGTGGGCATCTCTTATTTGCTCTGCTTCTTATGATGACTTTGCGAATCGATTCCTTCGTTACTGCGTTTGTTCGGAGGCACACATGCACGCGCACACGAGTGACAAGTAGGTGTAATTATAACAGGTCAATTAGATATCAGTGTGAGTAATACCTACCTCCAAATGACATGTCAAACCGCAATGTGTTTAATGTGACAGTAATACTAATGAGTTCCTGTTCGACATACATGCAGTATTAGAATAAATACGTTTTCCTAGGAAATCGTATTGGTGACCTTGCTATTACGATGTAGAATCAGGGGTATTTTGATATTTTTCATGCAACCATGGGTCATTTTAATTCCACGATGTATAGGAAGGAACAATGCCTAAATCCTTATTTGAAATCCATGATCGAGTCTGCATCCATAATGTATCCAGTCTGCGATGAAATACCACTGAGAGACCATGGCTTTATCATTGAGCAAATCAGTTCTTGCCTGTAGACCTTCTTATGTGAACAAACGGTTTAGATCCTGAAGCTACAATTTTGATGATTTTTATCATGAAATCTGCGAGGTTTTTTTTTTGTGTTTTTGTTTTATTAACTGACCAGGCACCATGAATCACACTAACCGAATGATGCCAGATCCCCAGGAATTACAATTCACTCAACACGATGTGGGTAAGTTTGCTTCTTCGCACAGGGAAGTAACCATTATCATGACATCAAAAGCTAATCTCAGTAAATTGCAGAGCACAAGAATGTGTTCTCCCCTTCAAGTTAAGCTCTTCAAACTTCACAAGACTGCCAAACGCAGACTGTCGCAACGATTAAGAAAGATATATGAGGGATCGCTGTAAGTCTTCAATCTGGTAACGGAAAATAATTCTTCGTTAAATGAATAGCCGCCTTAAAAGAGATGACATTAGAGTCATGACCTGCATGTGGCGCGGCAGCCTTAGGGTGTAAGGTGCTCAAGGCCAAAACACTTTATCTAAGGGCGGGGGAGGAAAGGGGGGGGGGGGGGGGTCTTCTCTTCAGACCTCCAACTATCAAGGCCTTTCTAGAAGTTTCTTCCCACATCTTTAGGACAGAGAAGAGCGAAATCCTTTGGCATGTTACGGTCACCATCCCTCTTCAAACCTTGCTATGTGGACAATCGGTCCCCCCAAAGTATGCTAACAGGGATATTTTCAACATGCATATAATCGCGTTTGTGACCTTGACAAAGAGAGAGAGAGAGAGAGAGAGGAGAGAGAGAGAGAGAGAGAGAGAGAGAGAGAGAGAGAGAGAGAGAGATGAACATACTGGCGTTGAAGAGAACAGGAGATATTGATTTTCTCCACACACGCGAAACAGCCTGCTCGACCGTGTGAATGAGTTGGCAACGTGAGTATAAATCTGGATTGAGCCAATTTCCTGGTGGCATTTACATGTATGCACGCGTGAGCAAGCTCCTGGCACACACCCCATACACACACACACACACACACCACACACACGCACACACACACACACACACACACACACACACACACACACACGCACACACGCACGCACGCACGCACGCAAGCACGCACGCACGCACGCACGCACGCACGCACGCACCACACACGCACGCACGCACACACACACACACAACACACACACACACACACACACACACACACACACACACACACACACACACACACACACACACACAATCTAACTGTGTAAGTCGTCACTGCTAACAAATCAATCATGTGTTCAAATTCCATTTCCTTTATGCAATGCAGGAGGCATTTGCAAGGAACCAGTTTGTGTGTGTGTGTGTGTGTGTGTGTGTGTGTGTGTGTGTGTGTGTGTGTGTGTGTGTGTGTGTGTGTGTGTGAACATCACAGTAGAGTGTATCACTTTCAGCCTCCTTTTTTTAATGTCAGAAAGAATCTGAATGTCATAATAATTATGTCTTACTCTACCTTGTTCGGCCCGATCTAAATACAGGAAATGTGAATATCTGTCGTGATTCATGAACTTCGAACAGCACTCTCTAAAGACGCTTCCAGGAATTTGGACTGGATTCGACTGCGTAGTCTGTCTTTTGAGCAAATCAATTCTGTGTACTTAAAAGCCCACAGGGGCTACAAATACTACAATGATTTGAAGGTGTTTCGAACCCGCAACCTTCCAGTCCTCAGATTGTTGCACTAACCACTGTGGCCCAATGACGGACTGTTGGGGTCATTTTAGGCAACCTACTGCCTGGTTCAGACTGCTAATATGTATACGGTTATGACAGCTTTTTTTTTTTTACTGCTGATATTTTTTTTATTAGCTAACTATAGTCATGCTCCAGTTCGGTCGATGGCATATACGCAGATCATTTGGTGGGTAGTTCTTTGAAAACTACGACTGTGGAATAAACTAGCTTATGAATGTATGATTTGAGATAGCTCGGCTTGTGGCTGTGATCATTCAGACGAACTACAGTTGTGATGAAATACGTCTTCGCAAACTACGACTGTGGTCTGGTCCGAACAAGTTTATGGATGTATTATTTGTAATAGCTTAGTTTGTGGCTGTGATCATTTTGGGCCTAACTACTGCTGTAATCAAAGCTAGATGGGTGGGGGAAATGGAGGGGGGGGGGGGGGGCTGACCATTTGCTATAATTAGGTTTGAAACTCTGATCGTTTCAGTCAGATGACAGCTCTTCCTTTAAATTGCCTGGTGTAACGGATACTCAGACAGGACGAGTCGTGATCTTGCGGAACTCAGCCAAACTCAGTCAACATACCTTCATTCAAGTTCACACGTGGGGCACTTGTTTTGCTCTAAAGGTTATATGGAGTGGATATGTTTTGGCTACTGTAAATTGATCTCTCTTTTTCCTGCTTCGTCCTTTCTTGCCTAGATCTCAAACAGTCAACAAGTGGGGTACGTTTTGCTCCCATAAGGAAACCTAACACAGAGCAACTTTTATTCAAGACTGGCACAGCCTTTTAAACTTGAATAAAGTCAGACAAAATACATAGACGAACAATCTAATAGTGGGGGGAAAACAAGCGCAGGCCAACAACTGAACTGTCTTCATAGTAATGACCTGGCAAAGATTTGGACTTAAGGAGGGGAGGGGAGAGGGGAGTTTGAAGATGGAGAAACTGGGAACATGAAATTAAAAAAAAAAAGTTACAGATATGAAAACTCTTCACTAGCTGCATAAGGGAACCATCGCAATCCCTTTTGAAGGCAGATATATTTGTATTGCCTGCTCCGAGGCCTTTCGCCCGCGGGTCGGGACTCATCAGGGAGACACGGCTGGTTGTGTCTGCGCTCCCGGCGTCAAATTTCATGTTCCCAGTTTCTCCATCTTCAAACTCCCTCTCCCTCCCCTCCTTAAGTCCAAATCTTTGCCAGGTCATTACTATGAAGACAGTTCAGTTGTTGGCCTGCGCTTGTTTTTCCCCCACTATTAGATTGTTCGTCTATGTATTTGTCTGACTTTATTCAAGTTTAAAAGGCTGTGCCAGTCTTGAATAAAAGTTGCTCTGTGTTAGGTTTCCTTATGGGAGCAAAACATACCCCACTTGTTTACTGTTTATCGTTTACTGTTCCCTACCTCATTTCATTTCCGATTTTAGATCTCAAACGTTCTGTTATCTGTCAAAATGAGATATTTTGTCCAACAATTTTTTTTCCCATTCTGTATTTTACCATGATTATGTATTATCAATTACACACAACAATCATCAGGATATTGCTGTTTCATAGACATTTCTATAGACACCTCAATCTGTCTCAGCCTTCAAGTTTAGGCTGATTGAAATGAAACACATCATATGAGATTAAAATACACGTACATGTTGGTGTTTTCGTTTAATTATTTATTGATCTATTTATGTATTCATGTATTATCTATAATGTGTTTTGTCCTTAACCCTTGATAAATTAGTTCTGGTGCGGTGGAAATTCTGAACTGGTTGAGAGGTTGGAGAGTAAGGATGGGAGGGGAGTAATGATTATGCAATCATTTGGCTTGTTGCTTCGGAAAAGCTAACGTGATTCCCATTGCTAATTCAATTCATGAATGGGACTAATCATGAGATTAATTTCCTCGATTCAGAAGAAGCATCCTCAGTTTGGCATTTCTTTTACTTTTTTTTAATTCCTTCCTTCTTTTTAAATTTTCATTATTCATTTTTTGATATTATGTTGATGTTGCCTTTTATGCATTACCGCTTTCCAATTCCCCGGCTATCAGTTGCTTTCTCTATCTTTCCTCTGTCTCCTTGTCCGTAGGTCTCTTTGTTCATCTAACTTTTTCTTCACTTCGTCTCCGTGTATCATTGCCGCCTCTCTCTCTCTCTCTCTCTCTCTCTCTCTCTCTCTCTCTCTCTCTCTCTCTCTCTCTCTCTCTTCTTCTCTCTCTCTCTCTCTCTCTCTCTTGGATTCGGTAAACTAAAACCCATTTTGGACAGTATTGAAGAAAACCCATGTAAACAGCAAACTGTACTGTGTTGTCAGTGCTGTTTGTGACTCTATATCGGTTTGTATATATGTCATGAATGCTATAATTCGAATAGTTTGAATGTCAAAGCCGTGTATAGCAAGGTTTTATGCTGAGCCACCTCTTTCGTTTTTTTTTTTTTTTTTTTTTTTTTTTATCAGCACGCTCGATGTTGATTTGACAAGAATAGGTAAACATGTGATTCAACTTCTTGCATGCACTAAAGTGATAGTTTCGTGTCATATACTGACGATGTCATTATATTGTCTGAGTCAGTCAGGTTCTAAAAACCGAAGCAGAATGTTTGTCTGGCAGTAAATCGTTTACCCCCCCCCCAAAAAAAAAAAAAAAAAAAAAAAAATCATGATCTTTAGAAGAAATGAGCATCTATTTTTTCCCAAAGATGGTTTTATGGATTTGATAATGCTACAATAACAAATTCGTATGAAAATCTGGAAATGTATTTTACAGCAAAACATTGAAAATTTTTACTGCTTTGTCTGAGGCCTGTGGGAAAGGAAGGAACGGGTTTTGGGCGGGTTTTTTTTTTCATCACTCCTAGAGTGTAATGACCGGATTTTCAGGGATTTGTGAGATTCTTGTCAAACTGGGTTGGTGTTTTTTGGGTTTTTTTTTTTTTTTTTTTTTTTTTTGGGGGGGGGGGGGTTGTTTTTGTTTTTGTTTTTCAAAATTAATGAAAAACGCCATCTACCGTGAGCGACGTTCAAAAGCAATGTCTCTCATGGTAGCTTCTTTAACTATATGAGGCCTGTGAGAAAGGAAGGGAATGGGTTTGGGGCGTTTTCTTTTCATCAGGAATAGGCGCTTCTAGAGTGAAATGATGCGATTTTCAGGGATCTGTTAGCTTTTTACTATATACCGATTTTTTTTTCCTGCCAAGAGGGCTGGATTTTAAAAAGTATTCATGCTTAGTCCACTACCCTCTTAAAAGAAAATTCGTTCGTTCGTTCTTCCTCTGTGCGTGCTTCTTTCAAAGCATCACTTAAACGTTTCAGGGGCCAGCCGTCGTGAGTTAGAGCAACGTTACTGATCGCCAAAGGGCACTCGGAGGCAGTGTGTGGTGTCTGATGTGCGGGGAGGGAGAGACAGTGGGAAAGGACGGGTTGTGGAGTTTGGGGTTGAACGTTGGTTGGAGTAGTTCGTCGGTGTCCATCGGTATACTCCATGCACTCATTTGTCAGAGGCAAGGCACCTGAGGACCCACGGATGGTCTTTTATCTCTTTTATCTCCGGAATCCGTTAAAATCGTGTTCTTTCCTGTGGCGTCGTTTGACAGACATACTGACAGGAAAACGAGTGGTCTGCCTTGGCAGCATCACTGCTCACCTCCTTCCATCGTTTGCCAGGTGACGAGAAAAACACGCTTGACTTGGTGTTCTCTCTCTCTCTCTCTCTCTCTCTCTCTCTCTCTCTCTCTCTCTCTCTCTCTCTCTCTCTCTCTCTCTCTCTCTTTGGTTGGTTGGTTGGCTGGCTGGCTGGCTGGCTGTCTCTGTGTGTCTGTCTGTCTCTGTCTCTGTGTCTCTCTCTCTCTGTCTCTCTGTCTCTCTCTCTTTCTTTCTTTCTCTCTCTCCCTCCCCCCCCCCCCCCTCTCTCTCTCTCCTCTCTCTCTCTCTCTCTCTCTCTCTCTCTCTCTCTCTCTCTCTCTCTCTCTCTCTCTCTCTCCTCTCTTCTGTCAATCCGAATTCAAGGGTTGCCTGAGTAACAGAAAATTAAAAGTAACGTACTTTTATAGTTAATAGAAGGATTGATTCACTTCATAACCCGAGCTAAAGTTTATTGTCAGTAAACCTCTTGACAATGTGCGAAGTTCAATGCGCGAATGGTTAAACGTGCTGTGCACTAGGACCAAACTGAAAACATAAACAGACAAAAAATCTGTAATGATCAATGCTAAACATGAAATGATGCTAAAGACCTCCAGTATTGTTTAAAACTACACCACCGTGCAACAATCCAGTATTTCGTTCATCAAACCCCGGTGCCAACCAGATCCGAGCAACACAAAAATACGTTGTAGCGGTCAGGAAATCTGTGCAGCCTTCTCGGACACACACTTCCACCAAGCGGAAACACTGCCGTGTGTGGTTCCAGTCTTTTCATTTGGGTTCACACTACACTCAGAACCTCGACCTATGTGCCATGTAGGGTAGAAAAAAATCTCATAACCACAGACTTTTGATGGGACTTGAACTCCCTACTTTACAATTTTCCACCTGCAATACTAGCCACTGTGCCACATTGGCAGGTGCCCTAATTTTCATTAGGAATCATTAATATGTTTATTGTGTTCCTCGAAATATCAGGAAATGGCTGAAGTATTTCTGCGGACTTCACTTAGTTGTTCTCCTCCCTTGTTTGTAAGGAAATGGTCAAAAATGAATATCTTCATTATACCTGCATGCGCATGGAAACATACATGCTCGCGCGAGCAGGCATAATGCATTTAAAGTATGTCAACAATGAAAACATACATGCTCGCGCGAGCAGGCATAATGCATTTAAAGTAAGTCAACAATCCATTGGTGTGCATGATAAGTACTTCAAAAGACAAACCAAAGTATCTAGTAGAATACTGCTCGGATGCCTAGCAATACCCATGAACTGGCGCACATTCAGAATTACAATTTGTGTTCTCCCAGCAAAGAAAAGCATGGTGACTGTGCAATCACGATACAGAAGTAGGGATACCGTGACATTTCCATCTCGGAGCCATCAATGCTTTTGCATCCAACATGTACGGGTAGCAAAAATTGCTTCAAAACTTTATTTGCAATCCGTAGGCGAGGTTCAGCCCACAATGTATTCACTTTGCTTCAGAATCAATGGCGGGATTGTGGAGATATGTTTGCATCTATGGGTTCTTGCTTAAATAGGCTGTCCTAATTTAACAGACG
>CM031606.1:75499458-75504458 GCA_018398815.1 Conus ventricosus
GGGTCATGCGTTGAGTTACTGAGGTCATGGTGAGGAATATACCTGAGGGTCCATGCGTTGAGAAGGTGGAATATACCTGAGGTCCATGCGTTGAGGAGGTGGAATATACCGAGGGTCCTGGTTGAGGAGGTGGAACATACCTTGAGGGTCCATGCGTTGAGGAAGGTGGAATATACCTGAGGGTCCATGGTTGAGGAGGTGGAATATACCTCGAGAGTCCATGCGTTGAGGAAGGTGGAAATACCTGAGGGTCCATGCGTTGAGGAAGGTGGAATATACCTGAGGGTCCATGTGTTAGGAAGGTGGATATACCTGAGGGTCCATGTGTTGAGGAAGGTGGAATATACTGAGGGTCCATGGTTGAGGAAGGTGGAATATACCTGAGGGTCCATGGTTGAGAGGTGGAATATTCTGAGGGTCTGAGTCATGTGTTGAGGAAGGTGGAATATACCTGAGGGTCCATGTTGAGGAAGGTGGAATATACCTGAGGGTCCATCGTTGGGAAGGTGGCACTAGGCATGCGTTGGATATACCTGAGGTCCATGCGTTGAGAGTGGTATACCTGAGGGTCCTTGCTTGAGGAAGGTGGAATTACCTGAGAGTCCTGCGTTGAGAGAGGTGGAATATACCTGAGGGTCCATGTTGAGGAAGGTGGAATATACCTGAGGGTCCATGCGTTGAGGAAGGTGGAATATACCGAGGGTCCTGTGTTGAGGAAGGTGGAAATACCTGAGGGTCCATGCGTTGAGGAAGGTGGAATATACCTGAGGGTCCATGCGTTGAGGAGGTGGAATATACCTGAGGGTCCATGCGTTGAGGAAGGTGGAATATACCTGAGGGTCCATGTGTTGAGGACGGTGGAATATATCTGAGGGTCCATGTGTTGAGGACGGTGGAATATACCTGAGGGTCCATGCGTTGAGGAAGGTGGAATATACCTGAGGGTCCATGCGTTGAGGAAGGTGGAATATATCTGGGCACGTGGGTGCCTGGTTCTGTGTTTCGTGGAGATGTTCTGGTCACTCCTCACAAGTTTTAATCTGAGCACTGTTGGGATTCTCTTTGCTGCCGTTGAGAGCTTTTCAGGCTTGGATCCCTTATTACTGATAGTGGATCTCTGGTGAGTGAAATGCTGAACAGTTTCAAACACACACACACACACACACACACACACCACACACACACACACACACACACACACACACACACACACACAAACACGCACGCACGCACGCACTCACGGGCGCACGAAAACGCACACACACGCACGCGCGCACACACACACACACACACACACACACACACACACACACACACACACACACACACACACACACACACACACACACTTTTTTGCGTTGATTCCAAATCTGTTCTTCAAGCAATGGAATCTATTGCTGCTACCAATCGCGCCGAGATTATCACCGAACTAAAAATTCTGATCCATTTCCTTACATCTAGAGGGATAACAGTGGACTTTTGCTGGATTCCGTCACACTGTGGGATTGTAGGAAATGAATGGGCAGACAGAACTGCCCGTATGGGATCCAAAAATTCTGAAACTTCTGTCTATCAAAATACCTTGGAGTCTTCATGAAGCCTATGGACTCTTAAAAAGAGTCTCTTTTGAGTCTTTTTATAACCTGTATAAAGAATCAGTACTCTTTAAAATACATGCACAAGGTTCTTCACTGAGTTGCTGTTCAAGAATTCAGAAATCTACTCGTCCATCTAACTCGTTCCTTCAAATTCGTAAACTGTATACAAAGACGTATGTACATGTACACAAATTTCGGAAACTGGAATCTCTCTTTTATAGGCTTAAAGTTAACGCTCTTCGTACAAAATTCCACAGAAATTTACAATGTGCTTGTGGAGCAGTCGACAGTTTCAATACTCTGCATTTTCTTTTTAACTGTTCCTATTTTAACTCATCTCTCTCCAACTTCCGACAAAAAGATTCCCTATGCATTTTCCAGAATCTTCACGCCTTTTTTACATTTATAAATTCGTTGATGTTAAGCCCAGTTGGCTCGTTTGTATAGATATGTCCAGGTGGGTTTTTTTTTTTTTTTTTTTTTTTTTTTTTGCTTTGTCATTTATCTTTTAAGTTGTTACATTTAGAACAATATTTTCTTTTCAATTGTCAAAGTCGCACACGCACACGCACGCGCGCGCGCACACACACACGCACGCACGCACACACACACCACACCACACACACACACACACACGCACACATTCGTACGTAGGCCCATACTAGCATTTTGCATACACTATTTCCATTTTTCTCATCCACTCATTTCTGCATTATTTTGTCTAATATCACTTTAAGTGAACAGACGTTAAATTGAAGAACTAACTAACTAACACACACACACACACACACACACACACGCTCGCATGCCTGCACGCGCGCGCGCGGCGCACACACACACACACACAACACACACACACACACACACACACACACACACACACACACACACACACACGCTCGCACGCCTACACGCGCGCGCGCGCACACACACACACACACCACACACACACACGCGCGCGCGCACACGCACGCACGCACGCACGCAACTGCGTGCGCGCACAAACAAACTAAATCAGATCGCGAGATTTCATTCCCCTTTTACTCGTTGGTTACAGCTGACGGTCGTTGTGGAGGTATTAAAAGTCAAATCAAAAATTAAACAAACACGGACAGTCCTTTAATTATGTTACTCTGATATTTAGCCTGTTCGCAGGTCAGAACGCATTCTTCGTTGTCTCAACGTCATCGGCGCATTCTCATGGATTGGTCAAATCGCTTTATGATGGAACTGGCATGAATGGGGCCTAAGATTGATTCGAGTCCGTGTCTGTCAGTCGGTCTGGCTGGATTTCTCTTCTCTCTCTCTCTCTCTCTCTCTCTCTCCTCTCTCTCTCTCCTCTCTCTCTCTCTCTCTCAGCGTCTTTTACATTCATGTTGCCAGTGCCAAAATCAGTTTTCCGTTATCCGAGTGTCATCATATATTATCAGATCGCTACACTACAGAATCGAGTGGGGCATCCTCAAACGTGGAGACGTAATCATCCTCTTTATCTCGGTCTTTGTCTGTCTGTCTCTGTCTGTCTGTCTGTCTGTCTTTCTCTTCTCTGTCTCTGTCTCTGTCTCTGTCTGTCTCTCTCTCTCTCTCTCTCTCTCTCTCTTCTCTCTCTCTCTCTCTCTCTCTCTCTCTCTCTCTCTCTCATCTGCTGGTAATGATATGAATCATTAATGGATTAAAAAAAAACCCACTTCTTTTTAAAATGTTTCCTTATAAGTCATAGCATTCATTCCGTTAATTGGTCGTTCAGACTTGACTTGACTTGACTTGGTCCCTTAGACGTCGGTCCGTAGGGGCACCCCTGAAGCAGTGACAACCATCCTTCTCCATTCCTCTCTGTTCTCCGCCCTCCGCAATGTGTCTCTCAGCCGCAGGCCTGTCCATTCCGTGATGTTATCCTCCCATCTTTTCCTTTGTCGACCTCTTCGCCTTTGTCCTGGTACTGTGCCCTGCATGATTGTCTTGGCAAGGCCTGTGATCGTGTGATGTGTCCATACCATTTCAGTTTGCGTCTTTTTACTGAGGTTAGGAGATCGACATATGGACCAATTTCATTCAGACTCACAACAAAATCCAGTCGTAAGATTGTAACACTGACCATTACGTCACGATTGCTGATTCGATGTGCACAATGGAAGCGAAGAGCAGCTCTGTGCACAGGGCGAGAGACAGCGTGACTGGAAGCATTCGACGAACTACAGCTGTGGTTTTAGTTGGCTGATGGCAAACCTGCGATCAATTTTTTTTTTTAGTGTCTGGTACTCTTTTTTTCCCTTTTTTTTGGTTGTTGTTTTATTCAAATAAGTTCATATAGTACAACATAATGGAAAATAAAAGAAAAGAGAACAAAATACAAACAAATGGTGTATAAAGAAGAAACCAGTATACCAAATATAACGATAATACCATTCTACATTTTGAAGGCAAAAAGTTACAACCTCTTTACGTGGCAGAGAGAGAGAGAGAGAGAGAGAGAGAGAGAGAGAGAGAGCACACGAGGCAAGCCGAGTGTATAATGAAATGTTACATATTTGGTTTTTAAAGGTCCTGTACAATGTCCAGTGGGGCTGTTTTAGGCGATGTAACCGTTCTAGGGTGCTATTATCATACTTATATACTAGTATGATGTGCAATGTCATAATCATTCATAATTCATTCTAAGCCTTCTAACATCGGCATATATGGGTGCCATTTGAAGAGAAAAAAATCGTTGTGTATAAAAACTTTTTTCGAGCAATGTATTTTTCAGTTGTATACCTGTATTTTAGCTTATTAAGTGACTGGTATTCTTGACAAACTACGGCTGTGGCCCAAACTACACTCTATGATTCGCACTGGTTTGTTTCATGGCTACGATAATTTCATCCAAGCTATGAGTAGTTTGTGGATGCATGATTCTCATTAGGTTGGTTTGTGACTGCGATCGTTTCAACCGAATACCGGCTGTGGCCCAAACTGGTGAATGTCATGGTTGATAAAAAGAAAAAAAAAATGTTTGCCAAGCGCATTCAGCATGTGTTTATCTTATATTCTTATATTGTATACTTTTTTCTCATAGTTTTTATCAAACGAACATCATTTCGCTGTTGTAATCTGGAGTCTGCAAAGTTCCTTGAATCTGTCAGTAATCACCCTACTGAGTGATTTTGTTTTCTCAGAACTGTTTCCAGTCATCATGTATCCATGCTGATCTGTCATAAGTTAAAAGTGATGGGAATGTATTTAGTGGAGGCCTGTACATTCCCAGTGTGTTTAAGTATTTTGGTTTAAGGCTGATTGAAATGATGTGTTTTTCATGCGATGAAAATATACGTACGTTCTGATATTCTGGTTTTGTTTGTTATGTATGTATGTATGTATGTATGTATGTATGTATGTATGCATGTATGTATGCATGTATGCATG
>CM031606.1:75509458-75566958 GCA_018398815.1 Conus ventricosus
GTCTGTCTCTCTCTCTCTGTCTCTGTCTCTCTCTCTCTCTGTCTCTGTCTCTCCCTGTTTGTCTCCCACTGTCTCTCTCTCCGTCTCTCTCTGTCTCTGTCTATCTCTCTCTCTGTTGGTCTCTCTCTGTCTCTCTGTCTGTCTGTCTGTCTCTCTCTCTCTCTCTCTCTCTCTCTCTCTCTCTCTCCTCTCTTCTCTCTGTCTCTGTCTCTCTCTGTCTCTGCCTCTCTCTCTGTGTCTCTCTCTGTCTCTGTCTCTCTCTGTGCGTCTCTGTCTCTCTCTCTCTCTCTCTGCCTGTCTCTCCCTCTCTCTCTCTCTCTCAAAATAATCAAACGGAGGAAGATTCATTCGTCTCTTGTCGTTTTTCTTTTCTTATGTTTCGGTTAGTGCTAAACATTCACACGCGCTGTTCCTTTCGTGGTGTGGAATGTTTGTGGACAGAATGAAACAGCTTGCATAAGCGTAGAGTTGTCTTTCCATTTCTACGTGCGCTGCACCGGCCTTCGGGTACACAACAGACGGCTAAAATGACCTGTCAGCGTCTGGGGCAATAACACTATGCGACAATGGCGACAAAGAAAAGGTGGCGTGTTTTTTTTTCTTGCCCCGTCGGTGTCAACACGGCCCAGTTTGAAATGGGTGATAAAATGTCAGTAGTTGTAGATACTTTATCATAGACTGTTTTTGTTATGAAGGTTTTTCTTTCAGGATATATTTCCCTCCAGTGGTCTGACTTTTCCCCCCTGTGTACGTTTGACAGCCGTTTTCAAAGTCCCTGTGTGGTTAGTTTGGCTCTATTGATAAAACTTAAAACTTAAATGCATCCAGCCGCCGTGGATGGCGAAGTGGTCAGCGCCGTGGACTCCCGAGTGAGGGGGTCGTGGGTTCGATTCCCGTCAGAGCTTTGTATCGGTGGGGTTGTTCTTTCCCGATCAGCTCCCACCCACAGCTGCGTTTGCCATGGGCTCGATTAGGAAGACTGGGACCTGTCGAGTTTCATCCACTTAGTGGATGCGTCTCTCGATTTTTCTGGCCAGCACAGCACGTGTCTGTCGCTCTCGTGGCTGGCTGACGCCGGATATGTTATCAGAGTAAGAGTAAAATTCTGTCATGGGCTCCAAGGCCAGAATGGAAAAGCGTAGCAACATCTCTCCCTCATCTTCATCCTCATCAGTTATCATAGTAATTATGTTTCAAATTCTGTGGCTGTTCACGCTATATAGGCTCAACATCTCTTCCTCATCTTCATCCTCATCAATCTTCATAGTAATTATGTTTCAAATTCTGTGGCTGTTCACGCTATGCTCAACATCTCTTCCTCATCTTCATCCTCATCAATCATCATAGTAATTATGCTTCAAATTCTGTAGCTCTTCATGCTATGCTCTCGTAGTGAGCTCAGTTCTGATTTCCTCTTCGCTTCCTGGTAACGTTCGCGACGCCGTCCCTCCCCCTCTCCATCCTCTCTCCCCTCCCCCCCCCTCTCTCTCTCTCTATCTCTCTCTCTCTCTCTCTCTTAAATATGTTAACAATGGTCGTTACATGTTAAAGGCACAACATCAAAACAAAATGTATGCGTAAGCAACCAATTCTGTATGTACACACGTCTGAAAGGATATCGTTGGTCCCAATTGCCCGTCTCCCTCCCCATCCTTCTACCCAAGCGCGTGAGCGCTCCTCACGTCCCACCACCATCACCACCACCTACACCACTTCCCACCTCCCACCCACCCACCAAAAAAAGAAAGAGAGAGAGAGAGAGAGAGAGAGAGAAGACAGACAGACAGGCGGGCAGAGACGGCGTCGTTTAAATGAATTTAGGGGTTTGTTACATCATGTCTCACCAGTTGGCTGTTCCCCGATGAAGCCTACCTTATGGCGAAAAAAAAAGATCCACAAGGAAGACATGAGGAAAGCCAAGAAGCGAGACAACAGGCATACGACCCCTCCCCCTCGAATCCCTCCCCCTTCACAGATCTCCGGTCCCTCCCCCTCTCCCACCCTGCAGCTTTCCCCGCAGAGACACCCCCCCCCCCCCTTTTTTTTTTCCCCACCCCTCTCCCTCCCTCTCACACCTAACGCACGGACAATGCAATAACTTTTCTCCCTCCCCTCTCTCTCCCTTCCTTCTTAAAAAAAAATTATGTGTGTACATAAGTAATTTACATTTCCTTCGAGATGTACACCCTCTTACCTGCTTAGGGAGGTTTTCCTTTCAAACCGTTTCGAACATTACACTCTTTCTCAAAAATGAGTTGCAGAAGGATACCCGTATCCGTCTATTTGCAAATACTGATGCACATTAACAATTATTTCTGATTCCGTATTCTCTTTTTAAAAAAATGTGCTGCAAAGAAATTGCAGACTGAGTCTTTTTGTAAATACTGACGCACATCTTGCCTACCAATAGCAAATGATTAATATATTTATAACAACCATTCAGTTTTGCAGAATCTTCGATCCCAAACAATATGCTTATTGCTCATACCTTGATGAGAGTGTTAGTTTCAAACATTTTTTGTTGTTGTTCAGTGTAATTCCAAAACCTCAGCACAACAGGGCAGTCATAAAAGAAATGTTCAATGTAGTGTCCCTACAATAAGAACACTTGTTGCTGTCGGTTACTTTCATTCTATTTAGAAGGATGTTTGTAGGGTAGATTTTATGGACTATTTTCCAGTGCAGGACTCTCAGCCTGGTCTCTTTTTTGTACAGACTATCGTCCTGGACCACGTTACTTTGTCAATGACAAAATCAAATTTTCTAAACCAGAAGTAATAAGTATTCGTAGGCTGTTTGTGTTTTGATAGTATTTTTCTAATCTTGTCCGGTTTTGTGTTAAAAAGGGCTGCGTCACATTTCTGTGAATCTGAATCAGTTCCTGCTTCTCCCCTTTCTATCCACTGAAGCCAGTATATTGGGATTGCATTGTTATTATCTACAAGCAAATTCCATAAAAATGTTTGGCCTACTGTGACCGATTTGATCTTGTATTTTTTGCAGGGATAGCACTCTATTTTCAGTTGGATGAATACCATTCCTTACCTGTTCAATCTCTTTCTGTTTCCATGACTTGAAAAATAGTACTTTGTTTTTATACATTATCAGACGGTTGTTAAACAAAAGTTGCGACCAAAAGTTCGAACCGTTTATATCTGATGGATCCTTCAAAGATTTGCTGTCTAAGTACGTTTTTAACACATCTTTCCAGAAGTCGTTCTCTATCAAATTCAAGCCCTATATGGTCTTTTGTTCTACAATTTAAGTGTGAGAACATTTTGGTAACAATTTGATCAAAATGCTATTTGGGTATTAAACTCCAGTTCTCGTCGTCACTCGCTGCATGTAGTTTTCCAGCCCACTGTAAGTAGAAACAGCTTTGAATTTGTGTCATGTTAATCATGTTCAGACCGCCATCTTCAACGCTTGTCTCTATGACTTTCCTTTTTACTTTTTCAAAAGCTTTTCTGTTGCTATGGGTTTTTTTCTGCCATAGGAATTTGTATATCATTGTATTTATTTTATTCAGAATTGCACCAGGAAACCAACAGACTGCATGATGTCTATTAGTTGGCTTACAAGGAATGTTTTGATCACCACAACTTTACCTTGAATACTCAAGTCACGCTTACTCCATTCCTTTATTAGCTTGTCCACTCTATCAACTCTGCCAGTCCTGTTATCTTCTATGTCTCTAGCCATTTCACGTTTTCGAAATGTACACCTAATATTTTGATTTTATCTACAACATCGAAAGGAAGATTTGAATTACCGATTTGTGTACCCATTTTGAGTGCTTTTGTCTTCTGTGCATTAAGTCTGAGGACAGAAAATATTTCAAAAGAGGTCAAAATATTGAACGAATTATTCCCATCTTCTTCATCTCTAAGAAACAGAGTTGTATCATGAGCCATTTGCTTTATTTTCAAGTGCCTAGTTACCCTATTATTTGATGGTGGAGTTCTGATCCCAACGATGGGACTATTTCTTACCTTTACCGCCAGTAATTCTACAGCTAACACGAAGGCTAATGGAGAAGAGGGCATCCTTGGCTAATACCACACAATACGTTGAACGGCTCAGAAATCCACCCACCGTGGTTTACTGAGCTTACGGTATCTTTCATTAGAATCGAAACCCGTCTTTGAAAATCTGGTCTGAAGCCAAAAATTGAAAAGACATGTAGAAGAAATGCTTTTGAAATCAAAAGCTTTTGAAAAGTCAACTGCGAGCAAATATCCAGCTTTATTTGTTCTTTTAGGTAGTATATGGTATCGTCTATCGTTTTGATAGCTGTTGATATATTTCTACCTTTGAGATAACCTGCTTGATCTCCTTGGATTAATTCATGCATTACAGTATTTAATCTTTCTGCAATTGTTTTCGCACGCAGTTTGTAATCCGAATTAAGTAACGTTGTTGGTCTTCAGTTTTCTAATCTATCTCTGTCTAACTCTTTCCCTTTATGTAGTAAAGTTAAAATGCCTTGCTTCTGTGTATATGACAGCTCACTCTTCTGAAAGGTTTCCCCAAACGAGTCTGTCACCGTTTTGCCTTTTTTTTTCCAAAAGAATTTAATAAATTCAATAGTTATCCCATCGCAAGCTGGGGCAGTTCCATTTCTCATACCTTCCAACGCATTAGTTGTTTTTTCCAAGCTCACTGTTCCTTCGCATAAGGCGGCATCTGACTCATCAAGGCAAGGGACATCTTCGTTCTCTACAAATGTGTTTGTCGCAGCTTTGACGTCGTCATCAACTGTTGTCTGACAATACAATGTTTTTTGTAGAATCTTACTTGTTCTGCCAGTATGTCCTTTTGGTCAGTTATAATTTCGCCCGAGTCTTTACACAATCTAGTTAATAACTATTTATTGCCCCTGGCTTTTTCTAAGTTACAAAAATACTTAGTGTTTCTTTCTCCTTCTTCTATCCCTTGAATTCTTGACCTAACTTGTGCCCCTCTTGCTCTGTTTAATTGCAATAATTCCTGCTCTTGTTTCAGTTTTCAATATTTGGCTTGGTGATTGTTATTACCTGGGTCGTTGGACAAATCTTTTTCAACTTCTGCTATTTGAAGCTGCAGACTGTATTCATTGTTACGTCTTTTGCATGTTAACATTTTACCAAATTCACTGCAAAATGTTCTGATTTCAAATTCATAGAGCTCCCAATTCTTCATGTTGGAGTTATCCCCCTGGTTATCTGTGTTTTGTTGCTTTTCTAGCAATTCGTTCATTTGTCGCACGAATTCTGTATTCTTTAAGAAACTATTATTGAATTTCCAGTAACCTGGGCCACGTGTGAAATCACTCTGGTTAAGTTCGATAACAACTTTTTTTTTTGTGGCATCAGTTCTCGGATCAATGGAGCACCTAAGGTGGTGATTTTTTTTTTTCCCTAAGGCCAAAATCCACCTCTTCATTTTTTGGTGCTTCACACTGTCCTCTTCATCTGCCAAAAAAAAACAAAAAAGGGAGAAAAAAAAAAAACAATTTCCACTACTACGTTTTTTTTGTTTTGTTTTTTGTCTCTCTTTTTTCTTCTTCTTTTCTTTCACAACCAATCTCTTACACACCATGCATAGTCTGTATGTTCTCTTACAAATGGACATATTTTTGCTGATTTTAGTGTTTTGGCAATTGATACAAAATATCTGGGTTTGTTAATGTACTAATGTGTGGTGTACTGGCACATTCACTCTGATAATGTGTTACATTATACGGAAACGGAACCAACATAAACGAAACAGAGGACTTAATTATTTTTAGTTTTTCATTTTGTTTTACACACACACACACTCGCACACACACTCAAAATGCACAAACACGTGTATGTATTTGTAACTATGTGTATGTCTCTCTCTCTCTCTCTCTCTCTCCTCTCTCTCTCCTCTCTTCTCCCCCCCCCCCCCCCCCCCACTCCCCCTCCCTCCCCCCCTCTCTGTGCGCGCGCGCGCGCGGTGTGCTTGTGTGTGCGTGCGTGTGTGTGCGCGTGTGTGTGCGCGTGCGTGCGTGTGCACGGTGTGTGCGTGCGTGCGTGCGTGCGTGCGTGTGTAAGAGTGAATGCATGTATGAGATCTCTTTATATTTTCCTCAGACGCATCTGATTTTCGAATATGACTGAAATTGGCAGCTTAGATTCCGTTTTTTTATAAATACTTATACACATCTTTGCAGTAATCACATGGTTTATTTTCAGTAGTATATGTCTGTCAATATTTTCTTGTCTAAGAATTCCAAATAGCACAGTTTCTTCAGAAAACACAATTCTTGTGTTGTATACAGCAAGTTCGATAACAACTGTTTTGTGGTCCGAATTAGGCACAGCAAAATGTTTACACGAGACGCATTTGTTTAACATACTATCGGAAATAAAACAATCATCCAATCGGCGAGCAATAAACGGGTTGCTCTATGCCAAGTAAAATCTTTCTCTTTAGGGTGGAATGTTCTCCACAGATCGGAACACTGCAGTGAGGTGATTGCGTGGTTAAATGTGTTTTATTTCTGTTTCACGATGAGGATGTCCAGAAATGTTTTCAAGATTGTTGTCAACTACACAATTGAAAGGGCCAAAAAGAATAAGATTTTAATCCGCAGAATCATTAAATCTTGCTGGGAGATTCTTATTTCTTAGACCTCTTGCGTTAAGAGACGAAATATGTATCCTATCCATTATAAAAGTAACAAGAATATATTTTCAACAGCAACAACAGCATCAGCGGTGACAGTGATAGTAACAATAATAACAACAAAAACGATATGGTAACGAAGAAAGAAAGATAGGAAGAAAGAAAGAAAAACAAGAAAACCGCTGACAGGGACAAAACAAATAGATAACAAATATTTAGTCGCATCCAATCTCGTTGTCCGTAAACGAAAGCCAAAGGTAGATACCAAGTGTTTCACTTTGGACCGCACATTACTGCCAGTCTTTAGCTGTTACTGACCCCGAGATCCGAGACACATCCGAAGTCGATGGGCTCCCTGAATGACGTTCTTGGCGTGGGCGGTGCTTTTCCTACCCTCCTGTCGGACACCTGCTGTGTCCGGAACGATTGCGTTTGGGGGTCTCGGATCTCTCACGTGACTGCTGGTCGAAGGACAACAGGGTCGACTGACGAACGGAACTCCGACTCCTGCCGCCTCGATCACCGTTTTGTGTGCCACACCTTTCCTGGGAGAGCTACCCGACTTTGGAGCTCGGATATCCTTTTGCACCCCCCGTCCATTCATTTGACCTCCCCCCCCCTCCCCCCTGGATATCTGAATGTGTCCCTTCCCTGTCTTTATAATCTTTCTTTTATTCTTTTCTAATCATGCCATCAGCCAGCTAAAACAACAGCCGGAGAGAGACAGACAGACAGTCAGACAGACGGACAGACAGACAGAGACGAAGAGGCATATTACGTCTTGACCTTTATGGATGTCCTCGCCGATTCCACTGTGTAGTGATCTGATCATGTTCATGGTCAATAAAAAAGGAAAAAAAACGATGATGACAACGAGATAAAAAAAAAAGTCGCACAGGCAAACTGTACATAAAGGATGCAGAGAGAGAGGAGAGAGAGAGAGAGAGAGAGACAGAGACAGAGAGACAGAGAGAGATAGAGAGAACGTCTCGACCCTATGGATGCCCCACTCATGCCGGTTCCATTATGTAGCAGCCTGAACACACCGGTCACAATAGACGATGACAGCAAGATAAATAAAACTGTGCTGGACTCTGGCAAACTGAGTATCAACGTTGCATATCAAGAGAGAGAGAGAGAGAGAGAGAGAGAGAGAGAGAGAGAGAGAGAGAGAGAGAGACAGACAGACAGACAGACAGAGAAGGAGACAGAGAGAGCAGACGGACAGGCAGACATTCAGTCAACGACAACAAGGCGGAAACGGAAAGGAACAGAATCAAATCAGATGCGCAAAAAGAATCAGGCTCTACCTAATCTAAAGCCCAATTCATGTCAATTTTGTTTCAAAATGATTTGATCCGTCCGTCAGGCTGCGACAATGACATGGAGATAATGAACAATGGGTTCTATGGCACAAATGGACGAGCAGCTTAATGTCAAAGAGATCTGATGAAAGAAGTTTTAATTTCTTTGTTGGTTTTGACCCGTAATATCATCACGACTGTGAGGTAGCAAGCAACCAGTAATGATGAAAAAGAATTTCAAGCACGTGTGTTGTTGTTGTTGTTGTTGTTGTTGTTGTTTTGTTTTACCTCTTTCCATATTACGTGATATTAGACGAAATTAGGAACGTGTGTGTGTGTGTGTGAGAGAGAGAGAGAGAGAGAGAGAGAGAGAGCTGCAGATGGAAAAAAAAAAGAACAGAAATCATCAACGTTTCGGTCATAGACCGTCTTCAAGACTGACGACAAAAAATGAGACAACTAAATACGTATAGACAATGACGTATAAAAACATATACGTAAACAGATGAATGCGTGTTTAAAGGTGTGTGTGTGTGTGAGTGTGGGTGTCGTCAGCTGCGGGTGAAATTTGGACTGGTCGTGAGGGTGAAGGTGAGGAGAAGGGGATTGGGGATTGGCATTGATTATACCATCATTTGGTTTGTTGCCCTGGGGAAGTCAACATGGAGGCCATTGCCATTTCATGTCATGAATGGCGCGATCAGGATGAATCGTGAGACTGCCTGCCTCGATTCTACAGGACACGATTTGACCATTTGGTGACGGGGTTCTTTTTTGCTGATTTGTAGTCGTTTTTCTTTCTTTCCTTTGTGTCTTATTTCCTTTTTGGACAACGTTTCTTTACAAGCATGTCTGGTCTTACCGACTGCCTTGCTGTCTTTCGCTTTCTCCATCCGCTTCCCCGTCTGTCTGTCAGTCTTTCTCTTTACACACTGACCAGTTTTCTCTCTCTCTCCTCTCTCTCTCCCTCTCTCTCTCTCTCTCTCTCTCTCTCTCTCATTAATGCTGACATAGAGAGAGGCAGATTACATAACAACCTATTGGATGTCCCAGTCATGCCAATTCCATTACGTAGCAATCTGATCGTGCCGTTAGGATATGGCTTTGACATGAAATAATAAAACAAAAGTTTTGGCACACACAAATTGGATCTAGAAAACGCAGCGAGAGAGAGAGAGACAGAGACACAGAAAGAGAGAGATTTTGGTTAATGGCGGGTAATTCTTGACAAACCATGGCTGTAGTCTGAAGCAGCTGATAGACGCATTAATTTCAAGAGTTCGGTTCGTGACTGATAATTTCAGCTTAATTTCGGGTATAAGTTTTAGCTGGCTGATGTCATGATTTGGAAAAAAAAGAGGTTTGCTTGTGGCCTTGGTAAACTCATTCATCACGTGTTCAGCTTATGTTGTTTTATTGCATACTTTCTGCTCTCAAGGTTTTATTGGTAGAAACATTATTCGGCTTTTCCAATCTGGGATTGTCTTTTCCTTATTCCACCCGTTAACTGGCATGCTTTTTCTAGAATCTGTCAATCATTTTTACTGGGCGATTTTTTTTTCGGTCGCTTTTCTTCCATGCCAATATGTCATCACTACACAAAAATGCTCAGAATAAGGATATCTCATGGGAATTTCTATGTTCCCAGCGTGTTTCAGCGTTTTCTTTAAGACTGATGGAAACGAGGTATGCTATATATGAAAATCATCTACGTTTTGGCGTCCCTATTTCTTTTCTTCATCTATGTCTTTCTTTACTTACTTATTTAACCAATCATTTGGTTAGTCATTCGTTAAATTTATTCGCATGTGTGCACACGTACGTACACACTGGCACGTGTGTATGTTGTGTGTGTGTGTGTGTGTGTGTGTGTGTGTGTGTGTGTGTGTTGTGTGTGTGTGCACGCGCGCTCGTGTGTGTGTGTTTCTTTCTCTTCCTTCCTTCCTTCCTTCCTTCCTTTCTTTCTTTCTTTAATTGTGCCTGTCTGCCTGTCTGTCTGTGTCTGTAGCTGTCTCAGAGCTGTGCTGAAATTTAGAACTGATCGTGGGACTGGAGATGTGGAGACGGGGACTGGGGGATGGGCAACGGCCAATGATTGTGCGATCATCTGGTTGGTTGCCTCAGGAAAGCCAACATGGAGGCCACTGCCAATTCATGTCATGAATGGCGCGATCAGACTGAATCATTACCTGGCCTGACTCGGTTCTACAGGGCATGATTTGAGCATTTCGGACACGGGATTCTTTTTTCTTATTTATTGTCGCTTTTGTTTCCTTCCTTTGTTTCTTGTTTCCTTCTTGGATAATGTTTTTTTTGTTTGTTTGTTTGTTTTTTGCATTTATGTCTGTCTTGCCGACTGCCTTGCTGTCTGTCATTTTCTTTGCCTGCTTCCCTGTCTGTGTGTTGTTGTTGTTTTTCTCGCTACATGTCGACCGGCTTCTTGTTTTCTGTCTCTTTATTGCTCATGCCTCTCTCTCTCTCTCTCTCTCTCTCTCTCCTCTCTCTCTCTCTCTCTCTCTCTCTCCTCTCTCTCTCTCTCTCTCTCTCAACTTCTTGGTCCTAATGGAACAGCTGATTTGAAATTCTTCGTTGAACCCATTACTTTTTTTTTTTATAATAAGTTCTTAAGTTCTTCAACAAACTTTTTGATCGTTGCATTTATCCCAGTAGCTGTTTAAGCTCCGAACCGTCTAGTTGCCAGATTCTCGCATCGACCATTGTGTCCCGATCCCAGTCGTGATCATGTAGGCAAAGTCTGGCTTGGGTCCAACCTGCTAAGAAACAAGGTTAGCGACAGCTCGTTTCATAACAGGTCATTGTTGGCAAACCAAAGCTGTGTTTCTGTTTGAGGTCAGACCCGCAGTACTTTGGTTAGTAGCCAGTAACCGAAAAGCTATGAGTGTTGATGGTTGTATGATTGGAAAGAAGAAGAAGCAGAAGAAGAAGAAGAAAGAAGACGAAGAAGAAAAAGAAGAAGAAGAAAACGAAGAAAAAGAAAGAAGAAGAAAGAAGATGATGATGATGATGATGATGATGATGATGATGATGATGATGATGTATATCATTCATCATCATCATCATCATCATCATCATCATCATGATCATGATCATCATCATCATCATCATCATCATCATCATCCATCATACCATCATCATCATCATCATGAAGAAGAAGAAGTTTCAGTTTCAGTTTCATCAAGGAGGCGTCACTGCGTGCGGACTAGTCCATATACGCTACACCACATCCGCTAAGTTGTGAGACCACACTACGCATGATTTGAAGCTGATGGATAAATGAATTAACAACAAAGATGAGACAATTATTGAAGAAGAGGGTCTCGTGGCTACGACTCAGCAGGACGTCTGACCTACGCATTAGCCCAACGCGCTGGTCAGACCTTGAGTGCCTACCTACCATTTTTTTTTTAGTAAGAAGAAGAAGCAGAAGAGGACGACGACATTGAAGAGGAAATAATGTGTTTGCATAGCCCAATTCTGGTTGAAAACTACTCATCGCGTTTTCATACACAGTTGAGGCCTTCATTCCTTTACATATAACAGCTACCTTCCTACAAAAATAATTGTGTACCCACCATGTGTCAAAAACAATGTTCAAAATGCTGGACTGAAAAGATCAGTTTTTTTTAGCGGTGCTTTGAAAACGAACAGGGTGAGCTGCTTTCGCAGAGTGGGAGGCAGTGAGTTCCACACAGTTGGGGCGACAAAGTAAAGGAATGCTCACCAAACGACTTTAAATTCCGCTTTGGTATTTTCAAGATCTTCTGACTGGGAGAGCCGGAGAATACGTAGTGATTGGTGTGCGCAGAGCGTATAGGACAGGTGTCACAGAAGACAACCACCAAAGGAACAGAAGACTGCAGTGGCTGGTTTGTACTGATAACGAAATTTAACAAGCATCCATGAACCTCCCCCGGTTTGGTTCGCGACTGTAATCATTTCAACCAAACTTCAGCACTGGTCCAAACTGATGCCATCATTTGGAGATTAAAAAGAGAGAAGAAGAGATTTGTTTGTGACCCCGCTAAACTCGTTCAGCAGGTATTCCACTTATCTTTGTTATGTGGCGTGCTTCTTGTTCTCGAAGTTATATTGTATAAACACAAACTGGCTATCACGGGTTGATTTTTGTTTTTCTTTGTAGTTTTAATCTTGTTGAACTGTCAATGATCACTTTACTGAACGCTTTTTTTTTTCGAGCAATTTTTCCCCGGTCGTTGTTTTCTATGCTGATATATTATCAACAACAACAACAAAAAAGCGAGAAAAAAAAGAAAAGAAACATCAGAGAAACAACGTCCATGGAGATTTTCACATTCCAAAATCCTGAAATGACGTCTGTTTTATGGGATGAAAATCCACGTACATTTTTTGGTGTCTCCGTTTCTTTCTTGTATCTTCTTCTTTATTTGTTTGTTTATCTGTGTATCAATTCATTGATGTATTATTCATTTTTTCTCTATGTATTTATTCATTTACTTATGTGTATGCGTGCGTGTGTGTGTGTGTGTGTGTGTGTGTGTGTGTGTGTGTGTGTGTGTGTGTGTGTGTGTGTGTGTGTGTGTGTGCTGTAATTCAGAATAATAATGAAGTTGCACGAACGAAGGGGAGTGTGTGTGTGTGTGTGTGTGTGTGGGGGGGGGGGGGGGTCGGGACGCACAATGATTATGCAATCATTTGGCTCGTTGAGTTTGGGAAGCCAACATGGATGTCGTTTCCAATTCATTTTCACGAACTTTGTAATCAGGATAAATCACGAGATTACCTGTTTCGATTCTAGAAGAAGACATATCTGAAGCAATCTGAGATGGGATTTTTTTTCCTTACTTATATTTATTTTCTTTCCCTTTCTTGTGTTGTGTCTCACTGTTTGTTCTATTTTTAACGGTGTTTCGTAATATCCATTTCCATCCTGCCGACTGCATTGCTGTCTGGCCTGTCTGCGTCCTTGTCTCCTTGCAGGGTGTTTTTTGTTTGTTTGTGTGTTTGTTTTTGTCCACTAGTTTCTGGTTTTCTGTCTGTTTGTTTCCACCCTCTCTCTCTCTCTCTCTCTCTCTCTCTCTCTCTCTCTCTCTCTCTCTCTCTCTCTCTCTCTCTCACCATCATGACTCCCTCCTCTCTCTCTCTTTTCCCTCTCTTCCTCTCTGTCTGTTTCTCTCTTTGCCTCCCTCTCTCTCTCTCTCTCCATACATGACTTCCTCTCTATCTTTTTCTTTCTCTCCCTCCCTCCCCACTCTCACCCTCCCTTCCTCTCCCTCCTCTCTCTCCTCCTCTCCCTTCTTCCCTCCATCCATGACCCCCCTCTCTCTCCCTTCTCTCCCCCCCCCCCTCCTCTCTCTCTCTCTCTCTCTCTCTTTCTCCCTCTCTCCCTCTTTGTCTCTGTCTCTCTTTCTCTTTGCCTCCTCTCTCTCTCCATATATGACTTCTCTCTCTCTCTTTCTCTCTCTCTCCCTCTCTCTCTCTCTCTCTCTCTCTCTCTCTCTCTCTCTCACCATCCATGACTCCTCCTCTCTCTCTCTTTTCCCTCTCTTCCTCTCTGTCTCTGTTTCTCTCTTTGCCTCCCTCTCTCTCTCTCTCTCGATACATGACTTCCTCTCTATCTTTTTCTTTCTCTCCCTTCCTCCCCCACTCTCACCCTCCCTTCCTCTCCCTCCTCTCTCTCCTCCTCTCCCTTCTTCCCTCCATCCATGACCCCCCTCTCTCTCTCCCTTCTCTCCCTCTCCTCTCTCTCTCTCTCTCTCTCTCTTTCTCCCTCTCTCCCTCTTTGTCTCTGTCTCTCTTTCTCTTTGCCTCCTCTCTCTCTCCATATATGACTTCCTCTCTCTCTCTCTCTCTCTCTCTCTCTCTCTTTCTCTTTCTCCCTCCTCCCCTCTCTCTCCCTCGATTCCTTCTCTCTCCTCCTCTCCCTCTCTTCACTCCATCCATGAAACCCTCTCTCTCTCTCTCTCTCTCTCTCTCTTCCTCCTCTACTCTCTCCCTTCTCTCCCTCTCCCCTCTCTCTCTTTCTCTCACCTCCATGACTCCCTCCTCCTCTACTTTCTCCCTCTCTCACTCTTATGTCTCTGTCTCTCTCTCTCTCTCTCTTTGCCTCCTCTCTCCTCCATATATGACTTCCTCTCTCTCTCTTTCTCTCTCTCTTTTTTCCCTCCCTCCCCTCTCTCTCCCTCCTTTCCTTCCCCCTCTCTCTTCCTCTCACCCTCTTCTCTCCTCCTCTCCCTCTCTTCCCTCCATCCATGACCCCCTCTCTCTGTCTCTCCTTCTCTCCTCCCCCCTCTCTCTCTCTCTCTCTATTCTCCTTCTCTACTTCTTTGTTCTCTTCTCTCTCTCTCTCTCCTCTCTCTCTCTCTCTCTCTCTCTCTCTCCGTATATGACTTCCTCTCTATCTCTCTCTCTCTCTCTCTCTCTCTCTCTCTACTCTCTCATCTCTTCTCTCTCTTGGTGTGTGTGTGCGCAGAGAGTATAGGACAGGTGTCACAGAAGACAACCACCAAAGGAACAGAAGACTGCAGTGGCTGGTTTGTATGATTACGAAATTTAACAAGCATCATGAACTCCACCCGGTTTGGTTCGCGACTGTAATCATTTCAACCAAACTTCAGCACTGGTCCAAACTGATGCCATCATTTGGAGATTAAAAAGAGAAGAAGAGATTTGTTTGTGACCCCGCTAAACTCGTTCAGCAGGTATTCCACTTATCTTGTTATGTGGCGTGCTTCTTGTTCTCGAAGTTATATTGTATAAACACAAACTGGCTATCACGGGTTTGATTTTTGTTTTCTTTGTAGTTTTAATCTTGTTGAACTGTCAATGATCACTTTACTGAACGCTTTTTGTTTTCGAGCATTTTTTCCGGGTCGTTGTTTTCTATGCTGATATATTATCAACAACAACAACAACAAAAAGAGAGAAAAAAAAGAAAAGAAACATCAGAGAAACAACGTCCCATGGAGATTTTCACATTCCAAAATCCTGAAATGACGTCTGTTTTATGGGATGAAAATCCACGTACATTTTTGGTGTCTCCGTTTCTTTCTTGTATCTTCTTCTTTATTTGTTTGTTTATCTGTGTATCAATTCATTGATGTATTATTCATTTTTTCTCTATGTATTTATTCATTTACTTATGTGTATGCGTGCGTGCGTGGTGTGTGTGTGTGTATGTGTGTGTGTGTGTGTGTGTGTGTGTGTGTCCCGTAATAAATAAGCTCAGGTGTGCCTGTAATTCAGAATAATAATGAAGTTGCACGAACGAAGGGGAGTGGGGGGGGGGGGGGGGGGGGGAGGGAGGGGGTCGGGACGCACAATGATTGTGCAAATCATTTGGCTCGTTGAGTTTGGGAAGCCAACATGGATGTCGTTTCCAATTCATTTTCACGAACTTTGTAATCAGGATAAATCACGAGATTACCTGCCTCGATTCTAGAAGAAGACATATCTGAAGCAATCTGAGATGGGATTTTTTTTTTCTTACTTATATTTATTTTCTTTCCCTTTTTTGTGTTGTGTCTCACTGTTTGTTCTATTTTTAACGGTGTTTCGTAATATCCATTTCCATCCTGCCGACTGCATTGCTGTCTGGCCTGTCTGCGTCCTTGTCTCCTTGCAGGGTGTTTTTTGTTTGTTTGTGTGTTTGTTTTTGTCCACTAGTTTCTTGTTTTCTGTCTGTTTGTTCCGCTCTCCTCTCCTCTCTCTCTCTCTCTCTCTCTCTCTCTCTCTCTCTCTCTCTCTCTCTCTCTCTCTCTCTCTCTCACCATCCATGACTCCCTCCTCTCTCTCTCTTTTCCCTCTCTTCCTCTCTGTCTCTGTTTCTCTCTTTGCCTCCCCCCTCTCTCTCTCCATACATGACTTTCTCTCTCTCTCTCTCTCTCTCTCTCTCTCTCTCTCTCTCTCTCTCTCCCTCGCCCCCCCCCCCTCTATCTCTCTCTCCTCTCCCTTCCTCCCCCCTCTCTCCTCCTCTCCGTCTCTTCCCTCCATCCATGACCTCTCTCTCTCTCTCTCTCTCTCTCTCTCTCTCTCTCTCTCTCTCCTCTCTCTCTCTCTCTCTTTGGTACGTCATCCACGTCAAAATGATTTGATGGTCGGAGGTATTTAAGTGTCATAAGAGAATCTACATTTTTACGTTTTACGGTTGATGACATTGAGTCTCTCTCTCCTCTCTCTCTCTCTCTCTCTGTCTCTCTCTCTCTCTCTCTCTCTCTCTCTCTCTCTCTCTCTCCTTATCTTCCTCCTCCT
This sequence comes from Conus ventricosus, assembly GCA_018398815.1. Lineage (NCBI taxonomy): Eukaryota > Metazoa > Mollusca > Gastropoda > Neogastropoda > Conidae > Conus > Conus ventricosus. The sequence goes on from CM031606.1 coordinate 75,525,646, forward strand.
CCTTCTTCTCGTCCTCCTTCTTCTCCTTCTTCTTCTTCTTCTTCTTCTTCTTCTATCTGTCTTTTTGTCTGATTACTAGTCTCTCGTTTTATCCCTCTCCTCTCTCTCTCTCTCTCTCTCTCTCTCTCTCTCTCTCTCTCTCTCTCTCTCTCTCTCTGTTCTCGTTTTTTTTGTTTCTTTAATCGATTAGTTTTCAGGATTCACACTCATTGTTTGTTTTGTCGATCTTGTGGCGGATCAAATAAATCAGCTTTTCATTGGCGCAGAGTTGTTCTATTTTTATACACACACACACAACACACACACACACACAACACACACACACACACACACACACACATACATACATACATACATACATACATACATACATACATACATACATACATACATACACACACAGTCGCGCGCGCACGAGAGTTACAGACAGACAGACAGGCAGGCAGACAGACAGACAGACGGACGGACGGACGGAGACGGACGGAGACAAACAGACAAAGGAGAAAGACAGGCAGACAAGCAAACCGACAAAGGTTATCTCCCCTACTGTGATATACCAAACCATTGAAAATCCATTCACACAACAACTGGCATGATGTGTAAAGACCATGTGACCTTTACAGAGGACAACAGATCAAACCAAGCACAAAACAACAACAACAACAGAAAATCAAGAACCGAGAGAAGATGGACTAGCGATATCACTTTCATTTTAACGATTTGCCCAACGAAGCTGGTGATCACATCAAGGCACTCTTTCGAAAGAAAAGAAAAGGATCCAGCGGAAGCGGAAGTGTGAAGTGTGGCGGGAGGGCTGAACGGGGAATAAGTGTGTGGGGGGCGGAGCAGAAGGTAAACAGGGGATGCACACGATTTATGGGAGTGATGAACCGGAAATGACGCTAGGAAGAGAGGTGGGAAGGAACACGAACCAGAACATCAGCTCAAAATTACCTGATTCATTAAACATTCGAACAAACGAATCCAATAACCTCGTGTGGACTGACCAATGAAATCAACATTCTATCACGTGAAAGGCCAACGCATACCCTCAGCAATAAATGTCTTTAAAATATACAGATTTCTTTTTTTTCGTGTGACATTTTCATCTCTTTTTTTCTGAATTGTGTTCTGTTTCGATTTTCAGCGCGAAGATTAGGTAAACGAACTGAAGAATGTATTTTTAATGTTTAAAACTTTGGTTTCCATCATGTATATGATATGGGGGGGGGGGGGGGGGAGCATGCGAGAAAAAGCACACACACACACACAAAACTGAACAATGATCTAGTAAGGACAAAACCAGTCACCTTTAAGGAATACATTAGGGTCAAAAACGAAAGAACTACTACAGTACTGTATGCTGGAAGTGCTGGATGCTCATTTATACACTCCAACTGAGTTGAACAATGTGCTTACCAGGATTAAGAAAACGACGGAAATAAAACTCAGGTGTTTCCTGTGTTCAACTGTGCATACATCACATGTCCTGAACCACATGTCCTGAACCCAGATGTCCTGAACCCACATGTCCTGACCCCACATGTCCTAAACCCACATGTCCTGAGCCCACATGTCCTGACCCCACATGTCCTGACCCACATGTCCTGAACCCACATGTCCTGACCCACATGTCCTAAACCCACATGTCCTGACCCATGACATGTCTGAACCCACATGTCCTGAACCCCATGTCCTGAACCCACATGTCCTAACCCATGTCCTGAACCTGCGACTGGTCCTAAGCGTTTGTCGCCTCTCACCTCGATTAAATAAACTTATTGCTGTTCCCGCTAGTCCGCCTGCTGTGGCGCGCTAACTGAAAATTAGGGTTAATGAAGACCATGGCCAAAGCGCATCCCCACCCTTTGAGCTGAAACCCCTCAGTCATTCATTCTGTCCTCGCAAGCAGTTCATGTGGAGTCGTCGAAAGGCATCCATCAGAAAAGAGGCAGTGCGCTACTGCCTGGTCACTGCGGTGGTGTTCAGTGGCGCCGTTCTGATCCACGAATGCGGGACACCACCCACTAAGCCTCCTACTGACGACAATAATGCTCCGTTGCTCAGCCCGCCAGAGGGAGCCAGCACGTCGGTGTGACGACGCTGTCCGTGAAGTTGCCGATATCGAAAGTCAGGTTGGTTCAGTCTGATTACCTTGAGCCGCCAACGTCGCATTTCTGCGACCACGTGGCTCACCGCCGACATCGCCGAACTGCGACCTACTAGGGTTACCTAACTCCCGATACTCTCACTCTGCCAGTTAATGAGATAGAAACCCATAAACGGCAAAGTTGGCGGATTCCTGACCTGTGCTCACAGCCATTTGCTTTGTCAGAGCGCTGTTCAGTAACGTTTTTTTTTTTTTTTTTAATCGATTTATACTGATTGTTTTTCCTTTCAGTATAGCATCACATGTTTTTCCTTTCAATATGACATCACAACCAAGCACCTCACGTACTCGACCTCGCAGTACATTTACCACAGATAAGGTGCTAGAAATATTGAACAGACGGTCAGTTGATCCTGATTCAGATGAGGAAGACCCAGATAGTGACCAGGAAACATTACTGCAAAGTGAGACGTTGGACGCGTGCGCGTGTCAAGTACTGGGGAAAGAAGAGAAGATGAGAGATCAGACTAGACGCAGGCTCAGCGCATGTGCCCAATGTTTTGGCGTTGAGCCAACCAGCAGTGACTGACAGTTGAAAGTGCATGTGAGGGGGCGAGCAAGACGAATAGCTAAGACTAGTAAGAGGCCATGAACTTCAAACACACTGCCTTGCAGATCGAGGTTGAAGGGGGCGTGGCCGACTGACTAGTGTCGGAGGTGAGCAGCAGAGACGTGTTTGAGTGGTAATTATGATCAGCTTGAATGGCTCCCTAGGTTCCTGAGACCACCAGACACGTGAAAGACTTTGTTTTCATAAAAAATATTGTTTTCAACATGAAAGGATGGTGATGGTGTGTGTGTGTGTGTGTTGTGGTGTGGTGTGTGTGTGTGTGTGTGTGTGTTGTGTGTGTGTGTGTGCCCTTTTTCTTCCTTTTATGTGTACCAGTTAGGCATAAGAATGTGTGTGGTGTGTGTGTGTGTGTGTGTGTGTGTGTGTGTGCCCTTTTTCTTTCTTTCATGTGTACCAGTTAGGCATAAGAATGTGTGTGTGTGTGTGTGTGTGTGTGTGTGTGTGTGTGTGTGTGTGTGTGTGTGTGTTCCCTGCTATTCGAGTTGTTGGATTATGGCTGCTTCTTCTATTTTTCCGTTGGATATACCATACTTTCTGGTCTTCATTTTGAGGGGAGTATTTTCCTCCCTTGCTGAGAGTTTGTTGGCATGCTTTCTTCTTTGTTTTAAATTGAGAAGAAAGATAACATTCAGTTTTTTATTTTGCTTTTTTTTGCACTTGAAAGTGCTAAAAATGTGAAATTGTTCTTGACTAACCATTACTAACATACTATCATATAATAAAAATACAGTGCGTCTCTTTCATTTTACAAAAATAGCATGAGAATTCGTTGTTCAGTTCCAGAGATATCCGCGTTTCACATATGATGGTATGAAATAAGAGTTGGGTTTTTTTTCAATGGCTGGTGATGGGGATTTATGCAAAACAGAGCATCTGGCGGTGAAAGGGTTAAATCAAATTAAGTTAAAGAACAGAATATACATACTTTCATGTAACATAAAATGCATCACTTTCAAAATGGAAATGCTTCTGATAAATGATTCATACAAAATGAGGTCCTAAAAATTACAAACTCCAAGCCATTTTTGTTGCATCATACAGTTTACAGTTTACCTTTGATTTACGTATTAGCAAAAGGTAGTAGGAGTGTTCTATTTGCTACAATTAACTCTGCCATTATCTTAGGGATTCATATTACGTTCTGTTTGAGCACAAAAAATTTTTAATATCAAACGTGTCCTTTGTTTATATTACAGAGATCACTCTTAAAGTTTATTCTTTGAATTACTCTCCTTCATTTTAATATAAACTGTACATGAAATAGTGCCCATTAACATGCGAATGCATTTTTCATCTGGTGGATATCTTGTTTGTTTGGTCCTTTGTTTTGTGTCGTTTTGTTTTTGTATGGGTATATTCATTCACCCTGTTCCACTGTGAGGACACTGTACTTCTGTGCATGATAATATGTGTGTATATCAGATCATTGTCTTGTATATTGTATTGAAAAATAGTGCAACAACAACAGATTTGACTGCTGAATAGTTTCAAATGTCCTTTGCTGTATTTCAAGGGAAAATGTAACTTCATTATACTCGGCTTCCCATCAAAGTGAATTTAGACCATAGCATCATGCGTTTCTAACCATTTTAAAAGTTTTGTTTCGTTTGCTTTCCGCCTTTTCTCAATTAGAGTATTCAACGTATAAACAAAGGGGTTTAGAGCCGAGTTTAAAGGTAGAAAAAAGATAGCAAAAGCCACGTTTACTTCGCCTGGAATAGGAATGCAGTGAAAGCCAGAATTCCACACAGGCCTACTGGAAACCAGCACAAAAAGTCTGTCACAGCCACAGTTATCAACCTCCTGGCTATAGTAATGTCTCGTGAGATTTTTGTAGAATCCGTTACCATTGAATGTTTCTTTATTGACCAAAATATAAAAGCTTGACATGCTGAGATCATCATGAATAGAACGAAGTTGAAAACTATCACACACTGAACGAATAAAAGTATCCTTTGAACTCTAATCTGGTAACAGGCAGAGGAACACAGATTCCTGTCTGACTGTAAAATTCCCAGTGGGATGTCAGTGGAAGCAGTGGCAATGCTGCCAAAGCTACGCCTACTGACCAAATCACAACACACGCCATCAATGCAGTATTCCACTCAAATCGAACATTTCCAAATGGAAATTGGATCACAATGAAGCGATCGAATGAAATAAGCCAGATTATCATTGCAGACACTTCACTAGACAGAAGAGACAGAAACCCAGCTGACTTACACGTCCCACTGCTTACCCACATGTCATCATGAAATAGATATCTTCCACGGTATACTTCATCAGCCACGCAATCATGGAAAGGTAGATACCCATCAGCAGATCAGACACACTTAGGTTACAGACAAATAAACTGTAGCTAGTCATTGAGGTCTTCTGAGTACACAGACGAAGAATGAAACAAAACACATTGCCTATCACAGCCAGACAGCTAATCAGCCACAGAAACACACGGTACGAATCTGTACGTAGTAAATCCCACAGGAGGAAATTTCATCTTCAGGGGCATTACAAAAAGTGGCTTTAAAATGGCCTGGAAGAATATCTTTACAACAGAATTTATAATTTTGTGCAGAAATACTGCTCAGATGAGGAAGACCTCTGAATATATCAGGTGGGAACGTTTTTACAGGAACGCCTACCATTGATATGTGTTTTTAAAAATGGTATAGACTTATATCCATTGGGACCAATCGCATGGATCGTAGAAAACGATAGATTGAGCGTTCTTAATGCCATAAACCCTGAAATGACTTGACTGTCAAATATCTTTAACTTTGTATGTGAAAGATCAAGCGTTTTCAGTGATTTCTGATATGTAACAACTGCTGGGTCACTGGGACAGTGTATCCAGAGGATTTCTAGCAAGGGACAGTGTACGCAGACTTCTTAAGCCAACAAATGTTGCCATGTCAACGTGTTTTATATTGTTGTCAGAGAGATCCCAAAACTGCAAGTTGTAGAGCGTGATGTTAGGCAAGAGGTTCAAGAAACACTTTGCAAGAGAGAGATGAACGAGATAAAAGCTGTTTTTCAGATCAAGGGGCGTCATTCCCGAACCTGCACCATCCAGATAGCGGAGCTGGGGGAAGAGAGAGGTTGAACAATGTTGAGAACACAGAAACATGTGCCATGACACAAACACGTTCTCGGGCACATCATGCCACAAAAGAGTTCATCATCGTCAAGAGGACAGTGTGGCCATCCATCACATATGTGGTCACTGTGAACACAGACACTGGACAATCGGCACCGAAAAAAACCTGGACATGTCATTTCTTCACAGCCCTCTTCATCTTCATGACCAACACAGTCATACATTCCGTTGCAACGCGTGTATACAGGCAGACAGTCATTTACATCACCAGGGCAACGATAGTGGGTGTCAGGACATAGTTCACCAGATTTCATTTTCGTCAGAATAAAGGTTTTACTTCCATCGAAATTGACCAGCACAGGTGCAGTCAGATATGTACTTGACACAGCAATCCTTTGATAATGCTCGCAATTCGTTTCGTCGGAATGATCTAAGCAGTCATGTATTTTATCACAATACTTGCTGCCAGGCACACACTGACCATTCTTACAGACGTAGGCGTCACACAGAGTGTGTTCACAGAAAGATTCGTCACTCTGATCAGGGCAGTCAGGCCTGAAATCACAAACAAAGGAGTAGGATAGTGTTGTGTCTGTGTGGTCGCAGGTAAAGAAAATAATTCGCTGGCTAGGGTCCTGCTGGCTGACAGACGACGTTTCAGAAAAGAAACACGGAGTTTTGTGTTTGCTGCACACATTGTTGGGACCACACGACAGACATAAATGGGTCATGTGACCATCTTGACACTGAGTAATTTGTTCCTGCATGAAGTTTGAGTGAGTAGCGTTTATAGAAAGTTGAGGTATTGGTTTTATTTTCTTGCTTTGGTTTGTTTCTATTTGAAACTCACACAGCGCATCTAGGTTACGATTGCAAAAAGGACAGTAAAGATTTATCGAAACTTTCAAGAATGTGCATTCCTCATCCCACTTGAAAAGGCGAGAGTAGTTGTCACTTGGTGATAAAGCACTGTTCTATCATTAGCTACAGCGGTTCTTCTGTACATGTTTGGTACCGACATGTTACCCCACATATACCAACTATTGTCCCAGCAGAGTTAACTTGATGTTTTGATCGTATGTATGTATAAATTACCCAGTGCCACTCACTGTCATATTTTGGTGCTGCCAGCCTACCACCCATGGACTTACAATACTCTTTTGCCCTATCATACTCGTCTTTTTCAGAGGTGTTAAACTGGTGTAATGTGAGTTTGTCCACCCATTTGTAACAAGATCGCTCTGTTGTCACCCAACCATGAGCGATGGAGGAACAGTTGGCATTTGCATTCCATCTTTTGGCCATTTCTGATCTCAGAGAGCAAAGCAGAACACGGGTAATTCTGTACAGACATTTGATCGAAACTTTAAAGACCAAATGTTGTTATTGATTTGCCTTCGTTGTTTGAAATATAACTAATGGATTAAATAGCATCCAACTACACATACAACAGACAATTCATCACAACAGTATATTTCTACGGCCAATTTCTGACAGTGGCCTTTGTCTGCAGTTTATTTCACGTAATCTTTAAAACATACAGATAGAAACAAGTAGTGAATGTAGTGATACAGAACAGTCACATTTTTGCAATGAAGGTAAACACACTCAACTAAATAGTAAACAAGTGGGGTATGTTTTGCTCCATAAGGAAACCTAACACAGAGTAACTTTTATTCAAGATTGGCACAGCCTTTTAAACTTGAATAAAGTCAGACAAATACATAGACGAACAATCTAATAGTGGGGGAAAAAACAAGCGCAGGCCAACAACTGAACTGTCTGGCAAAGATTTGGACTTGAGGGGAGGGGAGGAGAGAGGGGAGGGGAGTTTGAAGATGGAGAAACTGGAAAAAATGAAATTAAAAAAAAAAAAAAAAAAAAAAAATGTTACAGATATATGAAAAACTCTTCTCTTGCTGCATAAGGGAACCATCGCAATCCCTTTTGAGGGCAGATATATTTGTATTGCCTGCTCCGAGGCCTTTCGCATATCTGTAACATTTTTTTTTTTTTTTTTTTTTTTTTTTTAATTTCATTTTTTCCAGTTTCTCCATCTTCAAACTCCCCTCCCCTCTCTCCTCCCTCCCCTCAAGTCCAAATCTTTGCCAGACAGTTCAGTTGTTGGCCTGCGCTTGTTTTTTCCCCCACTATTAGATTGTTCGTCTATGTATTTGTCTGACTTTATTCAAGTTTAAAAGGCTGTTTCCAATCTTGAATAAAAGTTACTCTGTGTTAGGTTTCCTTATGGGAGCAAAAACATACCCACTTGTTTACTATTTATCGTTTATGTTCCCTACCTCATTTCATTTCCGATTTTGCTTTGATTAAATTGAGGTTATTTGTTTCTGTCCGTCTGTGTGTTTGTCTTTGATCTCCCTTGCATCTTTGGGTGGATCCTCAGGCGTAGGCTCAAAGACTGTCCCCTAATTTTATATTATTTGCATAATGTCTTTAGTTTTACAGCAACTTTTTTTCCTCCCCCCACTTTCGTTTGGTTGCATTTACTACTCTTCGCTGGCTGCTCTGGGGGTGCTATTGGATTCTTTTTTGCACCCATGGTGGTGAGAACACCACAGTATTATGGACTGTGGCGTGTCTCTATTTGACGCCGGGAGCGCAGAACAACCAGCCGTGTCTCCCTGATGAGTCCCGATTCAGCGGGCGAAAGGCCTCGGAGCAGGCAATACAAATATATCTGCCCTCAAAAGGGATTGCGATGGTTCCCTTATGCAGCAAGAGAAGAGTTTTCATATATCTGTAACATTTTTTTTTTTTTTTTTTTTAATTTCATTTTTTCAGTTTCTCCATCTTCAAACTCCTCTCTCCTCCCTCCCTCAAGTCCAAATCTTTGCCAGACAGTTCAGTTGTTGGCCTGCGCTTGTTTTTTCCCCACTATTAGATTGTTCGTCTATGTATTTGTCTGACTTTATTCAAGTTTAAAAGGCTGTGCCAATCTTGAATAAAAGTTACTCTGTGTTAGGTTTCCTTATGGGAGCAAAACATACCCACTTGTTTACTATTTATCGTTTACTGTTCCTACCTCATTTCATTTCCGATTTTGCTTTGATTAAATTGAGGTTATTTGTTTCTGTCCGTCTGTGTGTTTGTCTTTTGATCTCCTTGCATCTTTGGGTGGATCTCAGGCGTAGGCTCAAAGACTGTCCCCTACATTTTATATTATTTGCATAATGTCTTTAGTTTTACAGCAACTTTTTTCCTCCCCACACTTTCGTTTGGTTGCATTTACTACTCTTCGCTGGCTGCTCTGGGGGTGCTATTGGATTCTTTTTTGCACCCATGGTGGTGAGAACACCACAGTATTATGGACTGTGGCGTGTCTCTATTTGACGCCGGGAGCGCAGACACAACAGCCGTGTCTCCCTGATGAGTCCCGATTCAGCGGGCGAAAGGCGTCGGAGCAGGCAATACAAATATATCTGCCCTCAAAAGGGATTGCGATGGTTCCCTTATGCAGCAAGAGAAGAGTTTTCATATATCTGTAACATTTTTTTTTTTTTTTTTTTTTTTTTTAATTTCATTTTTTCCAGTTTCTCCATCTTCAAACTCCCCTCCCCTCTCTCTCCCCTCCCTCAAGTCCAAATCTTTGCCAGACAGTTCAGTTGTTGGCCTGTGCTTGTTTTTTCCCCACTATTAGATTGTTCGTCTATGTATTTGTCTGATATATTCAAGTTTAAAAGGCTGTGCCAATCTTGAATAAAAGTTACTCTGTGTTAGGTTTCCTTATGGGAGCAAAACATACCCACTTGTTTACTATTTATCGTTTATGTTCCCTACCTCATTTCATTTCCGATTACACTCAATATAAAATAAATGTTGCGAGAGTATTCTTGCAAGTTATGACACTGTAACATACAGTAATGAAACGCAGTTTGTTTGGGTAAAAGGCGTTGCTAAATAGCATTTTAATCAATAGAAATCAAAATCAGAAGAATATTTTGATCATAAACAGTCATTATTTTCTTTGGAATTCGAAAGTTCTGCCTATGATCACAATATGTACCACCTCACTGAAATTTGTGTTCAATGCAAGAACCATATCACGTTAGATCTTGTTTCAGTAGCCTCAACAGCAAGACCAATATTATATGGTTTTAAGTGTTCATTTGTCTCACCTATGATATTGTTGCTGGTCAAAGGTTGAGGTTATGTCATCATCATCATCATCAGTCCTCTCCGTGCCTGCTGGCGCTTGAGGCTATGGGAAGAGATCTCCATCTGGCTCTGTCTGCGGCTGCTCTGGGGGCTGTGTTGAGAGTGAGTCCTTTGCCTTTCAGCTCTCTTTCTATTGTCCTGCGCCAGGTTTCCTTCGGTCGCCCCGTTTTCTTTTACCTTGGGGGGTCCAGCGCAGGGCTGTTCTGGGGAGTGAGCTGGGTGGCATGCGACACACATGCCCTAGCCATCTCCATCGACGCGCTTGGATGGTGTCCTGTACTGTGGAGATCCTGTTCTAGTCCTCAGTTCTTCGTTTGAGATGATGTTCGGCCAGAAGATCCTGAGGATACGTCGCAGACATTTGTTCTGGAACACTTCTAGCTTTTTCTCAATGGCGACGGTCGTCTTCCAGCACTCTGAGCCATACAGGAGGATGCTGAGGACATTGCTCTTGAAGAGTCGAATCTTTGTTTGGATGCTGAGGACGGTGGATCTCCAGATGGGCCTAAGCACTGCGAAAGCTTGGTTGGCTTTGCTGATTCTGGCGTTGATCTCCTGGTTGCAGTCGCCGTCTGTGGTCATCTTGCTGCCCAGGTATACAAATTCCTGAACTCATCAAGTGGTTTGTCGTTAGCGGTGATGGGGTTATGTAATATCGTGATAATTAAAACTATCACAGACATTCTACTTTCCATCTCTGCCAAGCATGATATGAATACTGGCTATGGTGAGAACATAAATCCTATGCAAATCCTAGGTGATTGGTCGAAGATCAAGACCAGAATATGACCTGAATAGAGGAAGCTTGTAGGCAATGCAAACCTTTGGTTTTGTAATAAATCTTCAGTAAAATCCACACTCCAGTTAATCACTGTGTGAACTACAGCAGTTTGGAAAAGCAGTTCAATTGTCACAGATGTACTTTGCAACATAAAAAGGTAGAGACCTAAAAATATGATGGAATGTTGATCTTCCATCCAGTTTTTAGCAATTCAGCGTTTTCAATCGAATGGGGAGAACAAATGTGAATATACCAGTAATATATTGTAGTCAAATCGTGGGCACACTTATGCTTACTTGTTAGATTCAAACATGCTTGTGATAATTCAACCACGACACGACAAGAACATCAACATCCAGAGGTATCCAAACGTTAGTGAATCTGAGAGAGGTTCAAATAAATAAAAACCAGTGCATTGGAATTTTTTTTAATGAAGCTTTCATCTCTTAGGTTTTCTGTTGAAGTGTGTTTTCACCTCGATTTTTCACTCCAAGTGATTACTTCCTTTTTTCCTTTTTTCCTTCAGTGGAGTCTCACCGTGGGTGTAGTTTTAGTGTTTATTGATCATAATGGATTTCAATGTCAGTGTCCTTTAAGGTATGAAGTCAGTATCATTCGATTTACCTGCATGCTCACACACTAAAGTTTCAGTTATCAGTCTGTATGCACACTACCTGATTGCATTCCTTCGTCCCAGAGTCGTGTTGTCTCAATTTTTTCCTCGTGCTGACATATAAAAATATCAATACATTTTGTTATGAAGGATACTAAAGCTCGATCTACCTCAGGAGCACTCTTCATGGTTACTTTCTCCCTCGGAATTTTCACATTTTCCCTACTTTCGATAGAGTCTACATCATCATCATCATCATCATTATCATCATCATTATCATCATCATCGTCATCATCATCGTCATCATCATCAATATCATCATCATTATTCATCATCATCATTATCATCATCATCGTCAATGTCTTTCTCAATTGAAAGTACATGTACCATCTTAATTTCTTAGAACGGATGGAGAGGGGATAAAAACAGTCGTTAGTTTGGTGGAACTAACTGACAGAGGTTTACTACTTGAAGTCGCATACTCTGATCGCTTTTAGCGCGTGTTTTTATCATATTTTTTCTTTTTGTTTTTTTTGTGGTGTTTTTGTTTGTTTATTTGTTTATTTTATATTGTTGTTCGCTGTTGTTCTTCTTTTCCTGATTTAGACTTGTTTTTGCCCTGATTATTACTCAACACTTCTTACTATGTTTTGTTTCAAAAATATCTCGAATTCTTCGCGGCTGCTTTTTCTTTATGTCATAGGAAACGTTACGCACCTGTTGTTCATTCTGACGATCAGAATTAAATCGTAGATACAGTTTTGTTTTAATTTTTGTCACCTCCCCCCCCCCCTTCCCCCGTTTTTCCACCCCATCAATGGGACCATTCACGTTAGTATTTCTCTTTGATTCTACATTTTTCTGGCCCCTCTCATTCCTCCCTTTTCATGCCCCTACCCTGTCCCATCAATGTTGCAAAAGTACTTACCGTTACTGGACATACGCCTACCGAATGTTATCAATAATGGTGTAAATTTAGAAAATAACGGTTTTATAACGGTCAATGTTAAATTTTGGTTCGTAAAATTTGCATAACATGTTCAGCGCTTAAAACTGTATGTGCATACGGAATTTTATCAAGAACGGTGTTAAATTTAGAAATTTAGAAAGTGACGGTTTTTAACGGTTAATGTTAAGTTTCGGATCTTAAAAATTGTATATCACTGTTTAGCGTTTAAAACTGCACATGTATATCGAATTTCTTCAAGAATACTCTAAATTTATAAAATAACTTTTTTTTTTTTTTTTTTTGCTGTCCCAACCTCTGCGTCACCTCAGAGGCAGTGCACCCACGCCGCTCATTCCGACACCCCGTCCACAGCCACAGCCCGGTCGGCCCCGCCACAGCCCCGGCACCGGCAATCCACAGGGAGCAGTCAATGTCAAGTCGTTAAGAGGCAACCCACCGGAGGAGACACTGCACTGCTGCCGAGTCACTTCGGTGGTGTTCAGTGGCGCCTGTTCTGATCTAACATACGCAGGACACCACCTACTAAGCCCCCTACTGACGACAATAATTGCTTAGTCGCGGAGCCGGCGTGAGTGAGCTCTCCCTCCGGTGGGCGCCACCACGTCCGTCCAACGACAGCCCCCATGGACTCGCCGATACCGGTGACCCCAACGGAACCAAACCAAGGCCACAGACGTGGAGAGGACATCGAAACTGAGGTCACCATGAGAGCAGGGCATGAAGGGCCACAGAATTTGAGACATTTTTTTTAATGCTGATCAATGAGAATGAGGATGATTAAGATGATGCTACGGATTTCCATTTCGGTCTGAGACTACATGACAGGGCTGTACTCTACGCTTCCTTTCATAACATATCCCGGCATCAACCAGGCCCGAGAGATACAGGCACCTGCAGTGTTGGTCAGGAAGTTTGAGCAACACTCTCAGAAACGCATCCATTAAGTGGATGAAACTCGACTGTGTGGTCCCAGTCTTCCCAACTGAGTCCGCAGCAAACTCAACTCTGGGTAGGAGCCGGTCGGGGCAGAAAAACCCACATGACTTCTGATGGGATTCGAACTCACGACCTCCCAGCCGGGAGTCCGCGACGCTAACCACTTCGCCACGGCGGCTGGTAAAATAACATTTTTTAACGGTCGATTTTAAATTTCGGTTCCTAAAGTTGATATTTATCATTTTGGCGTTGTAAAACTGCACATATATGTATACTGAATTTTTCAAGAAAGCCCAAATTTTGAAAAGAACGGTTTTTAACGGTCAAATTTAATGGTACATAGTGACTATCTAATGACCCGTATGTTACCCGCTGATTGTTCCTGTAGGTTATGTCAAGTTGGTAGTGATCGTACTCTCGTGGCCGCCAACTCAGAAGATCGGGTTTTAAAACAGTTTTTATAGGGTTTTGGTGTTTTGGACGGATTTTAACTGTTATAAATAACGTTTTTTAATGCCAAATAACGGTTCTAATTTTCGAGAAGTATTCCTGTAACCTGTGCAATGTCACAAGGCTATTTGACGAAAAGCAGAGGAAAAAGATGTCTTTAAACCAGTTATAACAGCTTTTTAACGTTTTATTTTTTTTTAGAGATTAGCCCCAAACCGTCCTCGGGTCACACAGACGTACCTGCCAAATTTCATTACATCGGTTGAGCCGTTTTTTAGTCTATAACGTACACACACGCACACACACACACACACACTGCAGACAGAATTTGCCATTTATATATATATATATTATATATATATATATATATCCTTGAATATATTTGATATATATTATATATATATATATATAAACAAATTTTCACTAAGACGTACATGAATTGCCTTCCTGCCCAAGATATTATAGCACAGATAATCAATACACTTAAGTTAAACACATGGAACACAAACTTCTCTGCTGTTGTTAGGTGTATATGTGAGAGAGAAAAATGTCTGTCCATGATATTCTATAGACTGCCCATTCAACAGAACAATACAAATTAAAAGGTATGAAAACTGTGCATTTTGAAAGCAATGGTAACATTCTGTATGACACATGTATTACGGACATTGCATACGTTATTGCCCAGTCACAGCTAGGCAGAATGTTGTGATTTTTTAAAAAGTATTTTTAAAGTATTTGTAGTGGAGTATCTAGATTCAAACATGTGAAGGGAAAAGGTGAGAGAAAATGACAAGAGACAGTTGGCGTGACGTTGTCCGTAATCTTTGTGTTGTCTTCTAACGTCGTCTAATGTCATCCATGATGAACAGACGTTCAAATAACCACTGAACAGAACTGAACAGATATGTGGCTCATTACTATGTATATCCTAAGCTATATATTATCATGGATGGCATTTTGAAGCTATAACAGAAACCTCCAAACAGGTATAACTACGTTCAACTGCCGTACAAACTTTTATGTTGGACTCGTACCAGAATGCTAACAAAAATGCAAACAGAATGCTAGAATCCTAACGAAATGAAAATGGCTGATTATCCATGGCGAAATAAACAAGATCTTCTCTGAACGACGTTTTCTTGATGATGGGGATTTCTATGAGATTAGCATGTATAAAGACAGGAAAGGGTCCCTGAAGAATAAATGAAGGAAGATAATACATTTCAAGCATTGGTCATCCAAGCAAAACTTTTAAATATATGCATTTAAAAAAAAATTTACCTCATTCCGTGTCACCGAATAAGTATACAACAGTTTGCACATTGTACTTACAAATGTTAGAATCATAAAAGAGAAACTAATGGCACAGAAGTCCGTGATTCGGGATTAGGCAATTTGTATGACAATTAAGCTGTTTCTTTTTCATCAAGGTACAAACTTTAAGCAGTGTGTCTAGTATATTGAAGCCAGCTAGAGAATTTGCCTAGATGTTTTGTCAGTAACACAGTTTTCTTTTTTTGATAAATTGCAGTGGAAACCTATTGTATCGTGACACAAATGTGCATGAAAGGAATGTTCGACAGGTTTTCATGAAAAATCCTTCACCCACATCAAAATGACTTCTCAAACGCCTCTATGTTAAAATAATGGTAACAGTCCATTAACATAAAAAGCACGTGAGAGAGAGAGAGAGAGAGAGAGAGAGAGAGAGTTGATAATGAATCAATGTCATTGTATGTTTCACCACAGCGGCGACGTTTGCAAGTACGCGAACTGAGGAAGTAATGAAGATGATTTATGTCTCTTTCTTTTTTTTCTTTTGTTGTTGGTATTGAACATGATTTATGACTTGGGAGGTTTGCTAAAGCACATTCTGTCTCATAAACAAGTAGAAAAGAAATTAGCACACACACACACACCACACACACACACACACACACACACACACACACACACACACACACACACACACACTGCACACACACACACACGCGACGCCGCGCGCGCGCGCGCACGCACACACGCCTCTTGAAACGGTAAGTCGCCTATTCGCCCTCTACGCATATCTTATAGATAGTGCTAATAGAATTTACGAGGGTAAGTACAGACAGTGTTGAACTGGTTCAAACAATCACAGGGCGAGTCAACAATAGCAGCAGCAACAGCAGTAGTAATAGTAGTAGTAGCAGTAGTAATAGTACAAGAATGATTTTATCAGCATCATTATTTTCATTCTCGCATTGTCGATGTATTTGTAATCTTGTTTATGGTCAGATTCTTTAAACAATGATTTGTTTGGGGAAAAATGTTTAAGCTAATCTTATCTATGCTGGCTTTTTTTCCCTGTAGAACGGCGGTTGGGATCATCATCATTTTGCGTATTAACTAGTGTGTGTATGTATATGTGTAAAAAGGAGTAGAAGCAGGAAATCGAAAAACTAAAACGGTTGCTAGTTTAAGAGTGAAGTGACTGCAGGCAGAAACTGAGACAAAGTTAAAGGAAAAAAATCACTGAGCTGCTGAACGAAAGAAACACATTACAAGACAAAACATGACGCGTTTGGACCTCTTTGGTCTTCCTCAGTGTCTTCAATGGTTTTGCCTTGCCTGAAAAAGACCCCAAAAAGGTCGAAACGCGTCGTTTTTTGTCTTGTAATTTGTTTATCGCTTTTGTTCGTCGGCACAGTACGTTTTTCCTTAAAGTTTGTTAAAATAATTGCTGCACTCCATATTAACAAAACAATTTCAGATTCAATTCCATTACTCTCTCTCTCTCTCTCTCTCTCTCTCTCTCTCTCTCTCTCTCTCTCTCTCTCTCTCTCTCTCTCTCTCAAAAAAAAAAATAAAATAAAATTAAAAAAATCTATATATATATATACACGATAATATGCTCAAGATTATGCTTGTGATAAGAAACCTGTTGTGAGAGCACCAACTGACTGGGAGTCTGGTTTATGCTTGTGACAAGCGACCTGTTGAGAGAGCATTGGTGCTGGGAGTCTGGTTCAGGCTAGTCGGAAAGCTTCTAACATAAACAGGTATTCTAACAGATCTCCTGAATGCGCATGTTTGCCCGATTTGTTGCCACCGTAATGGATAATTCACATATGAATTTTCAATTGAAATCTGTAACTGTAAAGATCTGAGTTTGGTCAGTAAAGCTGACAATGCCACCGTCACTGGCAGAAATAGACACTACAGAGACTGCAATCTCTGCTGGAGAAAAAAGCTTTCAGTTTTACAGTAAGAGAGCTCGCTTTGATTTCTACCAGCAGAGCTTGAAATTCTGAATGATCCTAATATCTTTGCTGATACATGCACTGCCCCCCCCCCCCCTTCCCTCTCTCCTTCCTCTCACTCTCCCCTCTCTGTCTCTGTCTCCTGTCTTTCTCTCTGTCTGTCTGTCTGTCTGTCTGTCTGTCTGTCTGTCTGTCTCTCTCTCTCTCTCTCTCTCTCTCTCTCTCTCTCTCTCTCTCTCTCTCTCTCTGCATGTGTGTGTGTGTATGTGTGTGTGTTGTGTGTCTGTGTGTGTGTGTGTGTGCGCGCGCGCGCGCGTGTATGTATGTGTGTGTGTGTGTGTGTGTGTGTGTGTGTGTGTGTGTGTGTGTGTGTGTGTGTGTGTGTGTGTGTGTGTGTGTGCGTTGAAGTTGAATGTAATGTTAAATTTGTCATTTTACAAATGATCCATTACACTGTGATCTCTGCTGAACAGGTTTTAATTATACAGTAGATCACAGTTCTGATGGATACTACTGGAAATCACAATTTTGATTTCTTCCTGGAGAGTTCAGAAAGCTGAACAGTTATAACTATCTATCTTTCTAGATATACGTTTATCTATATCAATATATGTACATATCTGTGTGTATAGGCAGATAGATAGACAGACAGATAGATAGATAGAGAGTAGAGAGAGAGAGAGAGAGAGAGAGAGAGAGAGAGAGAGAGAGAGATTTGGATATTCAGGAAGATGTGCGATATGTAAGCATATCTACACACACACACACACACACACACACACACACAGACACACACACACACACACACACACACACACTAACACTAACACTAACACACACACACACACACACACACACACACACACACACACACACAAACACTAACACTAACACACACACACACACACACACACACACACACACACACACACTAACACTAACACTAACACACACACGCACGCACGCACGCACGCACGCACGCACGCACGCACGCACGCACGCACGCACGCACGCACGCACGCACGACACACACACACACACACACACACACACACACACACACACACACACACATGTGGATCTATTTTGCCCCCCGATTTGAGGAGATACATGATTGTTCGTTCTTCCTTTTCATTGTCTGGAAAGTGTTCGTCTTGCCTGAAGAAGACGAAAGAGGTCGAAACGCGTCGTGTTTTGTAGTGTGACGTGTTTGTCTCTTTCGTTTGGGGAAACAGGGAATCGTCGTTTATATTTGTTTCAATTTTCGTTTGGGGAAACAGGGAATCGTCATTTATATTTGTTTCATTTTTCGTTTGGGGAAACAGGGAATCGTCATTTATATTTGTTTCAATTTTCGTTTGGGAAACAGGGAATCGTCATTTATATTTGTTTCAATTTTCGTTTGGGAAACAGGGAATCGTCATTTATATTTGTTTCAATTTTCGTTTGGGGAAACAGGGAATCGTCATTTATATTTGTTTCAATTTTCGTTTGGGGAAACAGGGAATCGTCATTTATATTTGTTTCATTTTTCGTTTGGGGAAACAGGGAATCGTCATTTTATATTTGTTTCAATTTTCGTTTGGGGAAACAGGAATCGTCATTTATATTTGTTTCAATTTTCGTTGGGGGAAACAGGGAATCGTCATTTATATTTGTTTCAATTTTCGTTTGGGGAAACAGGGAATCGTCATTTATATTTGTTTCAATTTTCGTTTGGGGAAACAGGGAATCGTCATTTATATTTGTTTCAATTTTCGCTGGCAGTCACCTCACTGGGAAGCTGGCGACACGGTGCTGTTAACATGAGGTGTCTTGATATACTACGTTCTGCTTTGACATCTCTCCAATTACTAGCAGGCATGAGTTGCATGTATACATTTCAATCACGCATCCCCAAAACGGAGACATCGATGGCATAATTATTATCAACAGTAATGTTAGCTTGTAGCAACAACAAAGCAGAAAAAAACCCAGTCACAGCCGACAGAAAGCTAATACTGATGGCAGTAATGAATTCCGTATCAACTATCCCACTGCAGGTACCACAATCACCAAAAGCAGCAGCACTTCCAGCTCTTCAAGCCTAGACAACATTACTCGTCGAAAAGACACTGTTAAAACCAGCAAAAGCTTAGGTATTGAAGTCAGCTATGTTACCACCAACACGCAGATGAACTATAACATTGACAGTATCTGTCCTGGTGTGAAAGGGCTGCAGCAACGATTTAAAACAGAAATAATGTATTATGGTAATGTGACAGACTGTGAAAACACTACATTCGATTTTCCAGCGAGTCCAGGTGTGGTGCTTGGCTGGTGTAAAAATTCCAAGACATTCTGTCATTTGCATGTTGAGGTGCCGTCACCTTCTGAAGTCATCGTAGCTAGGACAAGATTCAAGTTTACAAGAATTTGCCATCATCCCTCCTGGGCTGTACATGTCTATGACAGCCGTCCAAAGTCTCTTATGCCAAGTCCATCTGCTGCACAGTATCATGTCACTTGCATGAGTACAACGCAAACGTTTGATCGCACATTTTATTGGAGCAAAAATCACAGCTTTATATCATTTTTCAACAAACCAAAAGTTAAAGTAACTTTCAACACAATTCAAACAATAGGTTTGCAACGAACTCCTACGGCATCCAATGCCGGATTTATAAAAATATTCCTTCCTGCGGCTTTTATGTAAACCAGATGGATTATTGGATGGACATACCTGTGCCTGCAGGACGTATCACTGCCTTTAAATTTAAGGTATTTAGTTATGTTTTAAGATCTGTCACATATACTGCAGAATCTTCACTGAAGGACGCAAAACGAACCCCACCGCAGAAATATCTATCTGTGACACAGACACTGATGTACCAAGTAAGTTTTTAATTCTTCACGCTTACAGATTAATCTTCATATCCTGCAGCAACGTATATTTAACCACTTACTTGATGACGTCTATATGTTTTATATGCTTTATGACTTTTACCCATCTACATTTGACTATAAGTTAGTCAGCCCTCAGTTTGATTGCAATCTCAATAGATTCAATAAAAAGAAGCCATGTGTTGCGGACATATATGCGAAGATGGAGAAAGTGAAGCATTACATTGTCCTCTATATTCCTCAGGATGCAGGATGTGGGTTGAACCAGTAAGAAAATGTCTGCATCTAGTAACACACTCCCGGATTCTTTATTTCAAACGAGCAGCGTTGTGGTGCAAGAATCTTGGTGGACATCTTGCAACAATCAAAACACTGTCTGAGTACGTCAGTATTACAAGACGTTTGAAAAACCAGCCTGAGGGCATATGGTATGGGCACATAGGTCTCAGTAGTGGAGTTAATGTGGTGCCTTTTATGTATAGACAGTTCTATCAATGGTCTGACAACACTGTTGTATACAGGTTATTTAAGAAACAAGTATGGCAAGGACTGATTGCACAAACTACGTGTCCTCTGGTTGGAATGTTTCACGGCATGGGAAAACTGACGCTCCACTACAACCTAAGGATCTATCCGTCGTTTAACTTTCTTTGTGAATACGAGTCACAGAGCCAGAAACCGTATGTTCTCAAAACTGTAATATTCCCTCCTAAATATCAAAAACCATCTGCATTTACTAAAGGGCAAGACTATCTAGCTGCTTGTCCAGGAGGTCATTTGACACACCTGTTTCTGGCATGTGATGTTAAAAGTCATTGTGGACAAATTGTTCCTGCCTTAAATTGCAAGGCGTGCCACTCTTTAAAGCACAATACCTCAAAGCACAGTCCCTCTAATAAACATCATGAGTCAACTGTTACGATGTTTCCGTGCGACGATGATTTTACAACAGTCCCTTACACCTTGGTGTGTAACTTTATACAGGACTGTCCAGACAATAGCGATGAGTCGTTTTGTCAGCATCCTTCGTTTGAGGGTTTTCAGTGCACCAATGGTCAGTATGTGTCATTTGATAAACGTTGTAATGGCTATCTGACTGTCTTGATGATTCTGATGAAAGCATGGAATCATGTGGGTGTAGATGGGCATTGACTCACTTCCTCCTAGAACAGCAACCATATGTGATCAATCTAGATGGCAAGGGTTACTTCACTCCTGAGAAGATGAACGCTAGTGAGTCATGTCCTGACACTCACTATCAGTGCAGATATGAACAGGTCACATGTTTACCGGTCTATACTCGTTGCAACGGAATTTATGACTGTGTTTATAAAGAGGATGAACAAGATTGTCAACATGCAGTGTGTCCAGGTTTTTATCGATGTCGAGCTTCCACAGTGTGTGTGCACATAAATCACCTGTGTGATGGCTGGGGACAGTGTCCACAACGTGATGACGAATGGCTGTGTGACATGACCTGTCCTGCGGGCTGTTTGTGTCAGGGTCTGTCTTTTGTGTGCCTCAGCCGTTCCCTGCTCACCTTTTCCCCAGCCTTCGCTACCTGGATGCTATGGGTTCAGGGATGGCGTTATCTGATTTCAGTAACAACGTTTATCTCATTCGTTTGACACTCGCCAGGTGTCTCTAATTTCCACGTCTTCTATGTCTTGTCCCAACTTGAGATATATTGATTTGAGCCATAACAACCTCAGAAGTATCAAAGTCAATGCTTTTCTACCAATGCCTGAACTGCGTGTTCTCTTGCTGTCGGGCAACCCTCTGACATCACTGATAAAGGAATCTTCTAACATGACGCAAAGTGCACTGAAAACAATTGATTTATCTGACACCTGCCTCACTATGTTTGATAGTGAAAGTCTTACGTACTTTTCAGAAGTAGAATTTCTTAACATATCGTTTTCAGACATAAGATTAATTGGACCAGGAGGCTTTCAAAAAATTAAACGACTAAAGGAATTAGATCTTAAAGGAAATAAAGTTGACTGCTTTTCTTCTGACATATTCTTGGGACTTAATCAATTATCTATCGTATACTCGTCCAGTTATAAAACATGTTGTCAAAAATTGATTTATAATATTTCACAACAACCTCTTTGTGAGGTACCATTGCCTGTACTGTCCTCGTGTGAAAACCTGTTATCATCAAAGCTATATACATTCTGTTTTGGTTATTTAGTGTCTTGGCTGTGTGTGGAAATTGTGTCTGTTTTATCACTCAGCATACCATGAAGACTGTCTTGCATATCAACGTTTCTGCAGCGACAGCTAGTTTACAGTGTAGCTACGTTTGCATGGTATCCACGCCAGTATCATAACTATAGCAAACGAAATGTTCGGTAACGAATATCTCTTGCATGAAAGTGCATGGACTAACAGCATATGCTGCAAGATGGCTGGATTTCTGTGTCTTCTCTCAGGTGAAGTATCACTTCTGATTGTCTGGCTTCTGACTTTAGATCACGCTATCGCCTTTTGTTTGCCTTCAAAGCTTCCACGATTTACTAGAAGGTCCATATATATAGGCCAAGGAATTGTGTGGTTGCTGGGGTTCTTTCTAGCATCACTACCTCTGCTTCCTTGGTTTTCAAAGTTCAGTTCCTTCAACCTTAGAGGTACATGTCATGTTGTTTTTCTTAATAAATACAACTCTAAGCAGAACTCGAGTTTTGATTATTTCTTTGCATTGTTTAATGTCTCATTCTGTCTGATGACAGCATCGTCATGTCTTCATATGTAGGGCCACACCAAAATACAGATTCATGGCGGAAGTGCCAAACACGCCTGTTTTATCCTCACAGCCCTTGGTAACGAAAATCAGTGTCACGACTGCTATAAGTTGGTTCTCAATTATCACAACGAAAATTATGGTTTGGCTTGGTGCTGATATTCCAGAAGTATTTCAAGTGATGGTGGTAGTTTTGGTATCCCCTCTAAGTGCTGTACTTTACCCAGTGCTGTATTTGTGGAATTGGATAAATGACAAACGACAGCTTGAAAAGGAACAACGGGTGCTTCAGATGTTAAAAGCTCGGCTCTCAATGTCAAAAAAGAATTAAACACAGATCTGCTGAAGACGAAATATTGTGTTGAACTCATGACTGAATTATCTGCCTCAAATGCAGAATTAACACAAAGCAAACCTGACGAGTAACATTATGTAGAGAATAGCAATAACACAAAATGACTTGAACTCCCCCAAAGAACTGAAGTGAACTCCAAAGAGGTTTTCTGGTATAAACCCAGTAACTGAAGTGTAGCAAACTGTTAGGAGATTGGATTATTGTGAGAAGGTCTGATGCCAGTAGATTCTTATCGCCCTCCATGCAGGGAACTGGATTAGCAAACTGTGCAAAACAGTAACAGGACAGGAGAATGAATGAGAGTCTCTGCTGAGTGCTTTCTAATTGAATTGTTCACCCAAACGGAATATCAGTGGACAACAGGCGACAGGTGTTTGGCTGTCTATGCAGTATCATCAGTATTGCTACTATAATCTGTTCCTCGTTTCAGAGAAAATTTTCCAGTACGTAAACGTGGCTAATTCGTATTTTGGGTGACCCTCTTACATGTAAAATATATGCTGCAAACGGACAAGACAAACACTCAAAAATTATACACCCAGTTTTTCCTACACTAAACGGTAACAGTATTAATAGAAATGGCCTACAACGGCCGACATAGAGGGATGAAAATGGAAGGGAATTAAAAGTCTACAGCTGAGAAAATTCCAAGCCAAGAGAGCTGAAAACTGAAAACTAAGAAAATGAATGCAGGATGCATTTTCAAAATACCGTCCATGATTCTCTCAAATAAAGTTGTGCGAACATTTAAATCCGATATGAAAGGTGTGAGACTTAAATATCCTGGAGAGTGGTTAGAAGGTTTAACACAAAAAAGAAGAAGAAAAAAAATGAAAAAAAATTTCAAGTTTGCGTCATTGACCGACCTCAGGACTGACGACATCAAATGAAAAACAACAACAAATAACACGTAAAAGCCAAGACGTATTAAACCATGTACTTGCACGGACGATTACGATTTTGTACAACTTGTTTCCATCCAAAACAGATGAATGATAGGCAAGGCCAAGAGACTGTGTCATAGCTGGTGGAGACTTCAGTTTTCGTAGAGCTGTGCTATAAAAAAAAAAGTCGTTGTAAAAGTACAGTGGTAGACCTATAGGTAGACGAAAAGAAAGCGAAACGATGGGCAACAAGGATAGAATCGAAGGAGGTAGAACATTACAAACGATTTTTTTTTACTGCTGATCTTTTGTGTCAGTAATACAAATTGTCCTTGAAGATGCTTAGAAGATGAAAAAAAAAAGTCTGAAGAAAAATCTTCGAGGTTTTGCTCACAGATCCAGGACTGATTGCATCAAATGAAAGACATATAAATGCGTTTAGGTAATGGCGTATTGAAACATAGACGTAAACAGACGAATACGTGTTTTGTATATCTTGTTTTATCCAAACAGATTTAAGACAGACAACGACAAAAGACTGGGCTATCGTCTTCTTTCTGCCCTTCTGAGCTCTGAAAGACCACGTTCCCAGATATCACGGGCCTTCCCAGATATCACAGTACATTTTGGGAACGCGTTCCCCCCAAAAAATATGTGATAACTGGGAAGCCTTCCCAGATATCACGTTCCCAGATTTCACGCGACACCAGTGCAACTCACTCTCATATGCAGTTCAAATACTTTTTGTTTTTACCTAAGGAGATTGTAAATCGCAACGGATTCCAATCTGCACCAAGACCGAAATCTCTCTCTCTCTCTCTCTCCACTCTCTCTCTCTCTCACTCTCTCTCTCTCTCATCTCTCTCTCTCTCTCCTCTCTCTCTCTCTCTCTCTCTCTCCCGAAAGAAGGATGTCGTTTTTGAACAGGAGAGCAGTGATACGAACAGTGAAACGCTGATTGCTTCGACTGATTTTATTGTTATACTTCTACCGTACTGGGTAATCATGGCTCTTATTAACACTTTGTACAGACATGTGTCCAAAATGCTGCCAACAGACAAGGAACTATTTAGAGACAAAGTAAACATGAAAGGACTATGTCATGTGCTGAATATTTTATGTGTGGCAACATCTGTGTGTGTCAGTGGGACACGCACGTGCGAGTGCCTGTCCTTGCTTTTTGTGTCGTGCACACCGGGTTATCGCTGTGTAGGTTGCTCCTTTAGCAGTGATGTGGAGACGAACCCTGGCCCCAACCCTGACGGACAGGTACACCCGGTAGAAGAAATAAGGGCGAAGAATACTACGACAGGACAAGTACACTTGATAAAGAGAATTGTGCAAACCATACAACAGCAGTTTCTGCAACAAACAATAATAATCAGGAATGATCTCAGTGAAATTAAAGATGAATTAAGTCAAGTGAAACAACAATGTGAGGAAATAAACAGAAGAAGTGACAGACTTGAAGTTGACCACAGACACTTGACAGAGACAGTGACTGACATGATGACAGACATTGATGTACAGATGACAGAAAAGAAGACGCACCAACTGACTAAAACACTCGAGGAAATCACAGAAGAGGTTAAGAAACTAAAAATCGAGACGGACAGACTCGAGGACTTCTCACGCAGAGATAATCTGCGCTTCTTTAGGATTCCCCCCAAACCAGCCAATGAGATGTTCGACACTTGTGCCAAAGCAGTGGTCAGTGTTCTTGATGGTACCAGTGATGACAGACGATGGACAGACAACGAGAGTGAGCGAGCTCACCGGACAGGCTATGCATGTGAGGGTCAAACAAGGCCCTTGACGGTTAAGATTAGGAGTTGGAGAGATAAAATATCACTGATAACGAACAGGAGCACACGACATCAACTGCTGGAAAAGGTGTTAACGTGGCTTGTGACCTTACCAGAGCGCAGGCCCAAATAGCTGCACAGCCTAGGCGAGAAGGAAAGACAGCGTTCTTTAAGAAAGGTCACTTAGACCCCCGAACGTATGCCCAGGTGGTAGGAAATGGGATGACTGCAGTTCTGACAGAAGTGCAAAATGTAAAGCTGACAGGGCACATGATGGGAACACTATAGTTTTGAATGAGAGGGCGAGAAAGACATTGGCAACGGGGTTCTTCCCCTTCTGCCCCTGCTTCTGTACATGGCACTCGGCCCACCCAGAGTCAAGTGCAGCGTGACGATGGTGACGGGAGTGGTGGACACGTCCCTCGCAGCTACATGAAAAGCCGGCGATACGGGTCAGCGACAACCAGTTGGGATTCCCCGAGTTGTGTCACTATATATAGAGGACGCTTTGGCACTGACACACGTGCACCACGTGGAGGGCACGCACCAGGCAGGCTAGCAGGAATTCAGACGTACTGGGTCTGCAGCTTCGGGTCGTGGTAGGAGAGGTCAAGCGATGGACTGAATGACAGAAGCCTGCGCTCAGGCGCCATGAGGAAACCATAGGACAGGCCCGACCCTTCAACTCAGTGGACATTTTTCAAGTATAATGTTGAAAACTCATTCAGTAGATTGTGTGACCTCTCTTTGATGATTATGTGAATAAACTGCATTTTGTTACTCTCAGTCTCACTAAAACTTTTCTTGATTCATCTTTTGACTACAGTAATGTATTTTCTGATAACTTCAAGTTTCATGTACCAGCGAAAAAAATTGCCTCTGCATGGGAGGAATTCAGAATGGTGTTGTTGTTGAGAGGAAAGAGTTCACAAAAAAGTGTGAAAGAAATAAAACTTGATTGTGACAACGTTGTTGCTGTAAACGTAGATAAATGTTTTGGCATCGACAAATATGTTACATTAGTCGCTTGCTATTTATTTTGGAAGGAGGCCCCACATACAATGGTAAATTGATTAAGGATGGTGTTCCACTAATGGGAGAAGCCCTAATACAACATTTTGAGAAAGAAATAGATTAACTTTATTTTATGGTAACAGGTGATTTAAATACCGGAGGACACAAACAAGTTGGAAATGAAATGATGACAAACTATGTTAGCAGTACAGAGGATGTTGACATAGATGACAACAGTTTTACACGTCGTTCTAAAGATTCAACCATTAATATTTTTGCTATAAAAATGTCAAACTTTTGTTTCATGTTCGATTTGAGTACTTTAAATGGTTTTTGTAATGGTGATAGTGAGGGTGAATGTACCCTTGTGTCTTCCAATGGTTGCAGTGTATTTGACTTTTCTGGTTCACACTGAATTTACGAGTTGGTGACTGTATTCACTCATGGCACTTACCAGTTGAGGTAACATGGAGAGGTATCTGTTGTAATTCGGAGATAAAGGATAAAAACGTAAAATGAATGGGGTGGGGGGGGGGGGGGGGGGGGGGGGGGGGGGGGGGGGTGGGGGGGGGGGGGGGGGGGGGGAGGGGGGGGGGGGGGGGGGGCGGGGGGGGGGGGGGGGGAAGGGGGGCGGGGGGGGGGGGGGGGGGGGGGGGGGGGGGGGGTAAAGGGGGGGGGGGGGGGGGGGGGGGGGGGGGGGGGGGGGGGGGGGGGGGGGGGGGGGGGGGGGGGGGGGGGGGGGGGGGGGGGGGGGGGGGGGGGGGGGGGGGGGGGGGGGGGGGGGGGGGGGGGGGGGGGGGGGGGGGGGGGAGAGAAGGGGAGGGGGGGAGGGGGGGGAAAGGGGAGGAGGAGATTTTTGGTAGAGGGGGGAAATCCCACATGCGTCGGATCATAATACTAAAGCGACCAAGAAAAGATTCTAAATTCTAACAATAAAAAAAACGATTACTCTTTTTAGAAAAATTTAAAGCAACTAATAAAAAACAGCCAAACTGTGGAGAAAATCTGATTATTCCCCTAACCACCACCCCCCACCCCCACCCTCCGCCCTGTTCCAAACATACCGTCTTCCCCCCACACCCCAAAAACCCAACACCCCTTATTTTTTTTCCCCCCCCCCCCCCCCCCCCCCCCCATTTTCCCCCACCCTTTCTCACTCATTATTTTGCCCGTCACAAGACCGGGACGCCTCCCCTTACACTGTTTTTCCCTTCCATTCGACCCCCCCCCCCTCCCCCCATCCCCCCGGCCTGTTTTAATCAACGAATTTAAGTCAATAGAAATTTTTTTAATCGATAGTAAAAACCTTAATTTATGCGTGAGTGGGAGACAGCTGCACTCCCTGTCCTAGGGGAAAGGGTTTCTTGGAAAACTGGAAAGAAAAAACAGGAAAAGGAGTCAAACCCAACGTTTTGGATCCATTTTTTTTTTTTCTTTCATTTTGTTCTTTTTCTTTTATTATATAAAATATAAAAAAATAAATAAAAAAAAATTAAAAGTATAATTATAAAAAAGCTCCTTTTATTCTTAGTTTGAAGAAAAGGGAGAAAATAAAATATATATTATATTGAAAAATAGGGGAGAAATAAATAATAATAATATATATATATATATTATATATTATAAAATATATAAAAATTAATATAAAAAAAAATCAGGTTAAAAACCGCTCGGGACGCAAATGGGCCAACCAAGGGAGCGCTACCATTTTAAAATAGATTTTAAAATGAAGATTTTAAAACCTACAAGTTTGTTTCAACTAAAAAAACGCTCTCCCGGGGTTACAAAAATTGGGACGCACCGGTGTTATATACCGGGGTGTGGGGGGCGTTTATTTTCTGTGCGGGCACGGGCCTCCCCGGTTTTTTTTTTGGGGGGCGCGTTCAGGGGAGGGCCCGGAATGGTGCATTGAAAAAATTTTTCAATTTAGCCTGCAATTGTTTATCATTTCACTTTAATTTCAGGATCTAGGGGGGTTTACATAATATCACCCACTTTTCTTGGTACATAATTGCTTTTTTTAAAAAAGTTTTTAGGGGGTTTTGCTTTTTTTTAAAATTTTTCCATGATATTTGAATTTTTTTTTTCCTTTTTTTCAGTTTCCAAATATTTACTAATTTTCTGTTTTTTTTTTATATTTTTCATTTTTGAAAACGTTTAGGTTTCATATCGGTAAAAAAGGTTAGCCGGTTTCCCTATGATGTTTCTTTATCACTGTCTGTGTTCCGTAGCTTGGTACACAATTTTGTTTAGAGACTTTTATTATTCAAAGGGCACTGGTTTTTTTTTAGGAAATTAAAAGATACCTTTCACCCCTCTTTGGTTGTGTTTTTTTTTTGGTTTTTTTGGGAAAATAAATTATTTTTTTAAAGGGTTGGGCATACACGATAATAGCTTAGGGTATTTTTTTTTGAATTTTTTAGAATACATGTTTTTTTGGGAATGATTTTTAAGGGATTCTGGGGAATTTTTTTCCTTTTTAGTTTTTTTTCCCTCATAGGAGGAAACCCATATAATTTTTTCTTTCCTTTTTTTTCCTGTGTTTCCATGTAGTTATCGGGGTTGTATTGTAATTTGTATTTGTAGCCCTTTTTTCACGCCTCTTGATATCCGCTGCACTTTAAATTCTTTCCTTGCATAAACTTTTTAATAATCTTTTGTTATACCATTAGATTTTTTTTAAGAGGGAGGGGGGGTGTTACTATTATGTCAAGAAAAGGGGGTGTTCTTAGTTTTTTATAGGGTTTTTGTATGATGACCCTTTAAAGGGCTAATGTTATTCTAAAAATTTACTTTTTTTTTTGTTGGCTTCTACGGATTTTTGGGTTAGGGGTTTTAAAAAATTTTTACAAATTCTTTTTTCTTGTTTTCAATGATTTTTGGTTTATTGTTTAACCGGGCAAGCCCCGCACCTGTATAAGCCAACCTTTTCCCCAATATTTTCTGTATATGAGACAACATAAAAGCCAACTAATTCAAAACGTTTCAGCTCCGCATAAGATCCCATCGGACATCGAATTGGGGAATTTCTGCTATTTTTTTTAATCCAATTTCACTTTTTGCAAGGAGAAGGTTTTCTAGTGTGAGAATGTTTCCATCTCAGAATCTGTTATATTTGAAATTTTTGTTGGGGAATCTTTGAGCTTTAGTAAGTAATTCCTCATCAAAAAGGGAAGGGAAAGTCCCTAGTCAAAAGTAATGAACACTGTATTGTCTGTTTTTTTCAATTCTTTAAAACCCTTGGATAACTTCATAACTATTTTTTTCCCGAGTTTTATTCATGTTTTTTTTTATGTCCCTTGCTTTTTCCAGGACTTTTTACTAATTTTTCCTAATTTAGATTTTGATGGGTTTATAGTCTACAATAGGGTTGTTGAGAAAATAGTTGTGGCTTTAAGGGTTTAAAGGCTTCTTTCATTGCTGTTCTTCTATCCTTCACCTAAATCCATCTGGTGCCAATTCTTTTTTTTTTTTGCAATGTTTTCAATGTGTCTTACGCTTTTTTTTTTAATTTTTTTTGAATATTTTTGTTGAGGATTTAGAGTACCTTAGTTTTCCATTTTTTTAAAATTTTTTGTCTTGCCGCCTTTATGAAACTTTTTTGTCTTCTGATTTGGGGTTTTTTCTTATTATTCAAGTTTTTTGAAATTGTTATGTGGTTTTCTGAAATCAAATGCTATTTGTTTCTTTATGCAAACTTCAAAATTTCATTTCCTCATTATAGGTGGGGTTTCCATACTTAAACCCATAAAATCTTTTTTACTCCTTTTTTTGGGATCGGGTTTTTAAAAAAAAAAAACGCCCTTTTCCCCCCAGGGGTTTTTTTTTTTTGAAAACCCCGATGCCAAAAAGGGAAAAAAAAGCTTATGGTTTAATCGGGAAAACGCCACCTATAATAGAGGGAAAAGAAACCTTTGAAAACATAAGAAAAAATAGCAAATTTATTTCAAAAACCACAAACAATTTTCAAACAACATTGAAAAAAGATAAAACAAATCCAAATGACAAAAAATATTCTAAAAGGGGACAAGACAAACAATTTCTATAAAATGGAAAATAATGAGTACTCTCAACTCCTCAAAAAAATTCGAAAAATTATAAAAAACTGAAAAGACCCAAAATGCAAAATCTGCAAAAAAAAAAAGAACTTGTCACCAGATGGATTTAGGTGCAGGAAGAAGCAACACAAAAAAAAGAACCTTAAACCCCTTTAAAAACCACAAACCAATTTTCTCAACCCCTACGTAACGATAAACCCATCAAAAACTGAATTAGGGAAAATTAAAAAGATCCTGGGAAAAAAAATAAGGGCATAAAAACAAACACTGAAACAATCCGGAAAAATATTATGAAGTTTTCCAGGTTTAAAGAATTGAAAAAAACAACAAATACAGGTTTTATTACTTTTGACATAGTGGACTTCTACCCTTTCCCTTGAGAGAATTACTTACTAAAGCTCTAAATTCCCAACAAATAACAAAATAACAATTCTGAATGGAAAATTTCTCCCACTAAAAAACCCTTCCTCCATAGCAACAGTGAAACTTGGTTTAAAAAAAACTAAAAAAATTTCCCATTTGATGTCACATGGGTCTTATGACGGACTGAAACGTGTAATTATTTGGGCTTTTTATGTTGTCTCATATACAAAAATACTTGGAAACAGTTGGGTTAACGAGATACGGCTTCCCCGTTAAACAAAACCCAAAAATCATTGAAAACAAAAAAAAGAAATTTGTAAAATTTTTTAAAGCCCTAACCTAAAATCACGTAAAGCCACAAAAAAACAGAAAATTTTTTGACATAAAATTGACCTTTAAGGGTCATACATACAAACCATAAAAAAACCCAATGACACACCCCCTCTACGTAACATCAATATAACCCCCCCCCCTCCACTAAAAACCACCTAATGGATAAACAAAAAACTAACGTCAAGCAATGAGAAAGAATTTAAAAAGGGGACAGCGAATATCAAGAGGCGCGAAAAAAATCTCAAATACAAATTACAATACAACCCCAAAAACAACAGAAACAAAAGAAAAAAAAGAAAAGAAAAATTATATGGGTAACCCCCCAAGAAGGGAAAACAAAAACAACGGGAAAAAATTCCTCAGAATCCTTAAAAAATCATTCCCAAAAGAACATGACTATCTAAAATATTCAACAAAAATACCGTCAAGAAAAATACCGTGTATGCCCACCTTAAAAAATAATTGATTCTCCAATAAAAAACCAAAAACAAACAACCAAAGAGGGAGAAAAGGGAAAACTTTTAATTGCCAAAAAAAAACCAGTGCCCTTTTAATAATAAATGTCTCTACAACAATATTGGTACCAAGCTACGAAAAACAAC
This sequence comes from Conus ventricosus, assembly GCA_018398815.1. Lineage (NCBI taxonomy): Eukaryota > Metazoa > Mollusca > Gastropoda > Neogastropoda > Conidae > Conus > Conus ventricosus. The sequence continues at coordinate 75,557,695 of CM031606.1, forward strand.
ATGAAAAGAAAAAATACATAGGAATCCGGCAACCACTTTAAAAAAACCCAAAATGCAAACCCAAAAAATCTTTCAAAAAAGAAAAATATAAAAACCAAAAAGAATTAAAAAAATAAATTTGGAACTGAAAAATAGGAAAAAGTTCAACATACAGGGAAAATTAAAAAAGAGCAAAACCCCTACAACAACATTTTTTAAAAAAAGCAATTTTACCACGAAAATGGCTGAAATTTTTTAAAACCCCCCTAGCATCCCTAAACCCAAAGTTTGAAATTAAAAAATTGCAGCATAAAAGAAACTTTGTCAAAGCACCCCCGTGGCACTCCCCCCTAACGCGCCCCAAAAAAGAAAAACCGCAGGGCCACTGCTACACGACAGAAATCACACGCCCCCCCACCACGTAAAACACCGGGGGCGTGCCCAAATTGTTTTGAACCCAGGAAGCGTTTAGCTTGAAACAAACTTGTAGGTTTTAACCCTTCATTTTAAAAAACCTATTTTAACTGTATATATATATATATATATATATTATATAAATATATAAATAATGATTAAACAAATTTTTAAAAAACCGGGGTGACAGGGTTTTTTCGGGTTTCCCTTTCCCCTCTCAGATCCCGTGCCACGGGGTCTGAAGAGGAAGGACCCGAAAAAAGCCTGTCTCCCGGTTTTTAAAATTTTTCTTTTTAACATATTTTAGCGCTCCCGCATGGTTTAGCACTTTTTCAAAAAAACCGGAAAATATATTACCCCTATATATAAAAAATAATATATAAAATATATATATATATATAATATATTTAAAAGTATAAAAAAAATATATATTAATATAATAATAATAATATTTTATTACATACAGCGCGTAGAAATTTTCAGAGGGGGGGGGGGGGGGGGGCACACCTTCGCGCAACCCACGCGCGAAGCGCCTAGCTTGCTAAAAAAAAAAAAAAGAGAAGCAAAATGGTGCAATCTGGTGCAATCTGAGTAAGTAAACTGTCACTTTCTGGTAGTAGATTTTGTCATGATCGATGAGGAAAAATCATCTGCTTAAGTCTAAAACCGCACGACAGTGACAGAAGAGATGCTGTCGGGCATCGCCCCCACCCCCTCCCTCCCCCAGGTGGTGCCGTATCACGTAGCACCGCCGACAGTCTGGTAGGTAGTGCGCCTTGTGGAACCGACCGGCATTGAAAATTCTTTGCCTAATGGTGTCAACTGTGCCTATTTTCATTGTAAGTTCTAATGAACTCAAAAATTGATAAAAGCAAAACAGAACTCACCGATAAAGTGCTGGCACAAAAGCCTTGATTATCACCGTCAGCCGCAGCCATGCTTTCCAAGGGAGGTGACTCAATCTGGAAGCATTGGCTGAAGTGAAAATAGATCTATTCTGATGCCACTCTCTGTCGCAGAAAAAACGCCAAGAGCGATAAGTCTTAGTGCTGTCTTTGAGATCAGCTGCCACATTATGATGTCTACTGAACGAATGACGCTGACCAGAGTCGATGCCTGTGAGGAAAAGACTCAAACAAAGCAGATCGTCTTCAATATATATTTTTTATTCCTCAGGAGGAGGGGGGGCACAGGTATACTTGTGCCCCACCTCCAAAATCGGAGGGGGGGCACGTGCCCCCCCCCCCCCCCTTCCTACGCCCTGATATATATATATATAATAATAATAATAATAATAAGGAACATTTAGTGCGCTTAATCTTAAACAAAAGCCCTAAGCGCTTACAGCAATAAGCCCTAACACACACACACACACACACACACACACACACACACACACGCACACACCCACACACCAGCGAAGGAGCAGAAAAATTATGTTTTGAAGAGAGTTGTTTTGAGGAGGACTTGAAAGAAGAAAGACTGTTTGAGTTTCGGAGTGCAGAAGGGAGATTGTTCCAGCAGGAAGGAGCCTGAAAGTAAAAGAACGTTCACCAAGTGTTCTGGCCGAAAACGAGGGATCTGCATATCTATATATATATCTGGATATATTATATATATATATATATATATATATACTGAATTATAAACAAAGCTTGCTCTTATGTCTTAGATTGAAGAAATAGAGGGAGATACGCATTCATATCTGCAGTGGTAGATGATTCTGCCTAACTAACAGTATGTGCTTGAGTGGGTGAATGGGGAAAAAATAAAATAAATGCTTCTCAAAATGAGCCTTCAGCAAGCTTATATTCTCCAAGGGGGAGACATCCTCCAATAGGGAGGGAAACTCACTAACATATAACTCCTGGTCATATACCGATATTTCGAAACTTGGTTGTTTCTCCTCAGTGACCGTGGAAAGTGGTAATTTGACTCCTCTGCCTTTTCAGTTTTAAGAAGAATGCAATCCCAGAAAAGGCTGGTGTGCAATACCGTAGTATGTTTGTTGAGTTTTCAAAAAACCAACCAAAGGTGCCATCTAAGAAGCAAAAGAAAATGATGAAAGAGCAAAACAAGCTACATTTTCTTGTGAAAAGTAGAAAATATAAAAAGATATCCTCTTGGAGAATATAAGCTTGCTGAAGGCTCATTTTGAGAAGCATTTATTTTATTTTTCCCCATTCACCCACTCAAGCACATACTGTTAGTTAGGCAGAATCATCTACCACTGCAAATATGAATGCGTATCTTCCCCCTATTTCTTCAATCTAAGACATAAGAGCAAGCTTTGTTTATAATTCAGTATTTCTTGCAGTCATTGCAACACCAAGCTGCTCTGTAAGTTGCTGGAACGGTGCTCGGTACTTATCCTTGGAATTTATTAGTTTTGTTGTATTTTAGTCCCTTGCGGATTCATTCCAAGAACTGGCCCTCAGCACTTGTGTCTTAGAGGATATCTTTTTATATTTTCTACTTTTCACAAGAAATGTAGCTTGTTTTGCTCTTTCATGATTTTCTTTTGCTTCTTAGATGGCACCTTTGGTTGGTTTTTTGAAAACTCAACAAACATACTACGGTATTGCACACCAGCCTTTTCTGGGATTGCATTCTTCTTAAAACTGAAAAGGCAGAGGAGTCAAATTACCACTTTCCGCGGTCACTGAGGAGAAACAACGAAGTTTCGAAATATCGGTATATGACCAGGAGTTATATGTTAGTGAGTTTCCCTCCTATTGGAGGATGTCTCCCCTTGGAGAATATAAGCTTGCTGAAGGCTCATTTTGAGAAGCATTTATTTTATTTTTCCCATTCACCCACTCAGACACATACTGTTAGTTAGGCAGAATCATCTACCACTGCAGATATGAATGCGTATCTTCCCCTATTTCTTCAATCTAAGACATAAGAGCAAGCTTTGTTTATAATTCAGTATTTCTTGCAGTCATTGCAACACCAAGTACTCTGTAAGTTGCTGGAACGGTACTCGGTACTTATCCTTGGAATTTATTAGTTTCTTGTATATATATATTATATCTCATATACACAGAGAAAACAAAACAAGAACACTTTTCTTGACAGCAAATATTTCGGCGATTGCCTTTATGATGCTTTGACAGTGACGCATTCCAGAGACTCGTCATCCGTATAATGACGTATTGCTATAAACCCGCCATTACTACGGAGACGCGACTCTACAATGATGTCAAGCTCACAATGATGACACGTTCGCGAATTTTCAATTTCTTTTGTAAGGCTGGGATGAGAGGGGGGGGGGGGGAGAAAAAATTCAGGGGGCTGTAAGGACAGGGGGGGGGGTGTCAGGCCCTTCACCATCACTCCAACCCCCCCCCATGCCCCCAATCAGATCATCTGACTCCACACCCCCATCCAACCCCACACCCATATATATATATAATGCTGAACATTTAAGTAGTGGGGGAAAACAAGTGCAGGCCAACAATTCTTCCGTCATTATAGTAATGACTTGGCAAAGATTTGAACTTTCAGAGAAAGAAAAAAAATGAAGATGAAGAAAATGTGGGGAATGTGTTATACATATGAGGAACCCTTCACTAGCTGCCTGACGGAACCATCATAATCCCTCTCGAAGACACGTCAATTTGTATTGCCTGCTCCTAGGCCTTTCGTCCGCTGGATCGGACTCATCAGGGAAACACGGCTGACTGTGTTTTCTCTTGGTGTCAAATAGAGACACACCACAGTCCATATTCAGTGGTGTTCTCACCACAGGGTTCAAAAAAGAATCCAACAGCACCCCAAAGCAGCCAGCAAGGGTAGTAAAATGGAACAAAAAGAAAATCTGGAGAGGAAAAAAGTTGCTGGAAAAAATAAAAGCATTATGCAAACAGTATAAGATGTAGGGGACAATCTTTGGCCTATGCTTGAGGATCAATTCAGGATGCAAGGGAGATCAAAAGATGTAGAACAGTTTTGAGTGGTCAGCTTGCTGTTCAATAACCCAAGCATTGTAAGTGGCTAAGAATTATATATATATATATATATCGGAAAATTTGAGAAAAAGAAACAGAGCAAGAGCGACCCAGTGAGCAAGCGAGCGAGCGGGAGAGCCAGCAAAAAAAGAGAAGAAAAGACAGACGGGGACAGGTGAGCGTTTTGGCTTCTGGTACCAAGCCTCTCAAAATCCGTGCCCGGGGAAAACACGGTCCCCACTCTGGCTCTTTTGATGGAACGCACATGAAAACACAGTGAGGAAAAGGAAGAGGAGGAGGAAGAAGAAGAAACTGTAGGGGGTGTAAAGATTATCTCTTCTTATTAAACACTGACAATAGTACAAGTCATTATCTTTTTTTAAAAAATTTTTTTAAAAAACCATGAAATACTGGATCTCTACTCGGTGCCTCAAATGTGAGCCTCCTGCCAGAACCGCCAGTTCCATCGCTTGTGAACCCTGGCAGGTCGCACAGTGGAGCAACTGATCACACAAAGAAGAGTTATCAAGTCAAAACCCACGAAGAGCGAGGAAGGAAGCGGAATAGGGAATGGCTGAGGGGGGGAGGGGGGGGGCGCGAATAGAGGAGGGGATAGGAGAGGGGGAGGGGAGGATGGTGGCGGGGGGGGGGGGGGGGATGGGGTGGGCCAGGGGCATAAACACCGAAATACAGGGCGCACACGGCTTGTGGCGGAAAGGGAAGGGAAATGAAGTTAGGGGCAGAAAGAGAATCAACCCCACATTGCTCTTTTTTTTCTTTTTTTTTTCTTTTTTTTGGACAATTTGAACAAGCATACCTCCCATAGTCTTGTGTGCCTACATGATAAAATCAAAGCTCTGTTCTTGCCAACAGCCAATAAACAAAGACCTGTGGCCGTAACTGACTGCCAAATTTTTACACAGGAATGAAAAGGAAAAGATTGACTCTCCAGGGACGTGGACTATCCTCTGTCTCTTTCGATCAAAAACAAAGCAAAGCAGATTGTCGATATTGCAACGTGGAGAATTGAGGGGAAGGGAGACGGGGAGGGGGGGGGGGGGGCGAGGGGGAGGTATGGTTCAATTCTATTCAGAATTTGCGATGTGAATGTAAAGCAGGTTATTTCGTTTGTTTTAAAAGAGAAAAAAAATATTTGTCGGTCTTCATGATGATAATGATGATGATGATGATTATGATGGTGGTGATGATGATGATGATGGTGGTGATGATGATGAAGATGGTGATGATAATGATGATGACGACGATGATGATGATGATGATTATGATTATGATGGTGGTGATGATGATGGTGGTGATGATGATGAAGATGGTGATGATGATGATGATGACGATGATGATGATGGTGATGATGATGATGATGATGATGATGACGATGGTTGCTAAGGCAAACCAAATGTGCACTGGCTTTTTTCTAACTTCCTATTCAGACCATTCCACGCCTGCACTGGCAATATCACCAGCTCCACAGATGTGGCTCACAGCACAAACACAAGCGACCGACTTCCATTGACAAAACTTTGCAAAGAAAAATTTTGAACAGTCTGGAATCCTTTCAGAGAGAAAGAGAAAGAGGGAAGAGAGAGAGAGAGAGAGAGAGAGAGAGAGAGAGAGAGAGAGAGAGAGAGAGAGAGAGAGAGAGAATAGGGAGGGAGGGAGGGTGAGAGAGAGGGTGAGAGAGAGAGAGAGAGAGAGAGAGACTTCCTTGTGTGCATACGTCTCTGTCTCTGTCTGTCTGTCTGTCTGTCTGTCTGCTTCCTCTCTCTCTCTCTCTCTCCTCTCTCTCTCTCTCTCTCTCTCTTCTTCTCTCTCTCTCTCTCTCTCCTCTCCCTGCCCCTTCTCTCTCTCTCTGTATGTATGTGTGGGGGGGGGGGGGGGGGGGCGTCTGTGTGTGAGTGTGTTTCTGAGTGTGCATATGTGTGTCTGTTGGGAATGGGTGGGGAGTGGTTGAAGGAAAGAGAAAAAGAGTGGTAGGAGGAATAACGATTCACAGGAAAACGGCGAGAGAAAGAGAGAGAGGGGGGAGGGGGAGAGAGGGGAGGAGAGAGAGAGAGAGACAGACAGACAGACAGACAGACAGAGAGTGATATGAAGAGGGCAATGCTGGGGCTAGCAGGGAGAAAGGTTCAATGGGAGAGAGAAAGGCGAGGGGAAGGGGAGGAGGAGGAGGTGGGGGGAGGGGGGAGAGGGGGGGGGGTTGCTGGAAAGCCGCAAAAAGGACGATATATAACGTCCAGTCGTTGTGAGGTCATAGCTCTGCAAGTCATATCAGGAAGACAGCAGGAAGATGTACGCAAGGTCAGAGGGGTCACGTGCACGTCCACCAGCGGTTTATGAAGAACCCTCGTCTCTTTTTTGTCTGACTGCCGAGTCGCCTCCAGTTTCCCTGTGTCATTTATCTCCACTTGTCACCGGGGCTTTGGTTTGGCGTGGGCATCAAATCTCGGCGCAGCCTCATCTCAGTCCCATCGCTGCTAGGAAAGACCAGCGCCTTTTGTGGACACGCGCGTCGTGTGTGCCTTATCAAATCAATTTGATTTTGTGCAAGAACCGCACGAGTTTGATTTGATCAGAGCGACATGTGGATCGTGAAAAGAGAAAAGACATGGGTGAACTGGTTTCTGTTTGGTGTCAGGAATCAAATAAGAATGTATTAGTGATTTAACTTTGATGTTTGGTTCAGAGCGAACGATAACGTATGCTTTGTGTACTGTGAGTTTACTGGCACTGTGCATATTTTGATTCATCCGGCCTAACACTTCACTCATCGGATATGGAATATGTCTATGTCTCCAATCCCGTATTATGCGTGACCTCGTGGGGCGGCCTCTGCAATATTATGTAATTTATTCATAAGGCAATATGAGGCAGTGTCCTGAAATGTACAGTTATTCCCACACTAAATAGTTTAATTCCGTAACATCGCATCTAGCATTTATGTCAACCATTTAATGTCTGCACAGCACAGAGAGAGAGAGAGAGAGAGAGAGAGAGAGAGAGAGAGAGAGAGAGAGAGAGAGAGAGAGAGAGAGAGAGACAGACAGACAGACAGACAGTCAGAGAGAGAAGAGAGAGAGAGAGAGAGAGAGGGAGAGAGAGAGAGAGAATTATATCGGTTTTTTTAGGCCGTCTGTGTGGAGGACAGTTCTACTACGGTTTGCTTTTACGCTTTTTTTTCTTTCATTTCTATAGTTCTCACGTTGACTCGCCCTGTGATTGTTTTAACCAGTTCAACACTGTCTGTACTTACCCTCGTACATTCTATTAGCACTGTCTATAAGATATGCGTAGAGGGCGAATAGACGACTTACCGTTTCAAGAGGTGTGTGTGCGTGCGTGCGCGTGCGCGCGCACGCGTATGTGTGGTGTAGTGTGTGTGTGTGTGTGTGTGTGTGTGTGTGTGTGTTGTGTGTGTGTGTGTGTGTGTCTGTGTGCAGTGTGTGTGTGTGTGTGTGTGTGTGTGTGTGTGTGTGTGTGTGTGTGTGTGTGTCTGCAGCGCGCGCGCGTGCGCGCGCCCGTATGTGTGTGTGTGTGTGTGTGTGTGTGTGTGTGTGTGTGTGTGTGCGTGTGTGTGTGTGTGTGCGGTGTGTGGTGTGTGTGTGTGTGTGTGTGTGTGTGTGTGTGTGTGTGTGTGTAGTGTGTGTGTAGGTACGTATACGCGCGCACGCGCGCATAATGTGTGTCCAGCCACTTTGGTATAGTGGTTGTAGTCACAGGCCTACGGCCTCGGTGGTCGTGGGTTTCAATCGCATTAAAGGGATTCTTTGTGAGATTCGACGGCCCTATTCTGTCTAAATGAACTCACATGGTAAGGAGGCAATGGATGACGTCTTTCGCTTCACTCAGTCGATGACGTCTCTTGCTTCACTCAATGGATGTCTTTTGCTTCACTAAATGGATGACGTCTTTTGCTTCACTCAATGGATGACGTCTTTTGCTTCACTCAATGGATGACGTCTTTTGCTTCACTCAATTGATGGCGTCTTTTGTTTCACTCAATTGATGGCGTCTTTTGCTTCACTCAGTGGATGACGTCTTTTGCTTCACTCATGGATGGCGTCTTTTGCTTCACTCAATCGATGGCGTCTTTTGCTTCACTCAATGGATGGCGTCTTTTGCTTCACTCAATCGATGGCGTCTTTTGCTTCACTCAAAGGATGGCGTCTTTTGCTTCACTCAGTGGACGACGTCTTTTGCTTCACTCAAAGGATGGCGTCTTTTGCTTCACTCAAAGGATGGCGTCTTTTGCTTCACTCAGTGGTGGCGTCTTTTGTTTCATTCAAAGGATGGCGTCTTTTGTTTCACTCAATGGATGGCGTCTTTTGTTTCGCTCAATGGATGGCGTCTTTTGTTTCACTCAATGGATGGCGTCGTTTGTTTCACTCAATGGATGGCGTTTTTTTTGCTTCACTCAATGGATGGCGTCATTTTTCTTCACTCAATGAATGGCGGTTTTTGCTTCACTCGTGGATGGCGTCTTTTGCTTCACTCAATGGATGTCGTCTTTTGCTTCACTCAAAGGATGGCGTCTTTTGCTTTACTCAATGGATGGCGTTTTTGATTTCACTCAGTGGAAGGCGTCTTTTGTTTTCACTCAGTGGAAGGCGTCTTTTGTTTCACTCAATGGATGGCGTCTTTTGTTTCACTCAATGGATGGCGTTTTTTGCTTCACTCAGTGAAGGCGATTTTTGTTTTACTTAATGGATACCTCTTTTGTTTTATTTCCTGCACGCGTCTTTTGTTCTAGATCCATGGACGCGTTATTCAATCTTCCACGGTTTGGTTGACTTCAGATACAGTATGAAAAAGGCGCAGTTTACAGCCCTATCGCGAGGCAGTTCCAGACAAAGCAGAACTCCATGGCATCACCCTTGTCATCCCCATCCCCCAGACTGATCCT
>CM031606.1:75569458-75581958 GCA_018398815.1 Conus ventricosus
ACAATAGAACACTGACGTCACTGGTCAGCTACTCAAGGTGATGGAATGAGTTTGTTCAATCGTCCTGTGGAGGAAGGAACTCAAGTCTTTCTTCGCTTTTTTCTGTAGTTGTCTTCTCTTCTTGCCATTCTTCTTTCCTGTACTTGCACACTGCATCCTATGTTCCCGATAATCTTTTTCTCTGTTGTTTCGCTGCGAATGTTTCCATTGTATTTTGCAGTGAAATTATTCATACTTTGCTCTGTCACATACGCACTGAGATTTATTGCCTTATTCGTCAACAGTTGAGCGAGTTTAGTCCCTGGCTGTCTCTTTGTTGCTTTCCGCCCTCCTCCTCCTCCTTCTTTTTTCTTCTTCTTCTTCTTCTTCTTCTTCTTCTTCTTCTTCTCTTCTCTCTCTCTCTCTCTCTCTCTCTCTCTCTCTCTCTCTCTCTCTCTCTCTCTCTCTCCAAGAATGATTTAAGCCTCAGCTGTATTCTCCCTGGTACTCTGGACTGTAAAGTCAATCAGGAGAACACTTCCATATTAACGAGAATTGTATTTTTCTGAAGCAGGCGTATGATGACTAAACCAATTGTGAAGGGCTGAAAGGCCATTTCTGTGTCCAGATTCAATGAGTGTATCTTTAAACGCTTTTACCCAGGATTAGAACATCTCCGTATCACTCATTCTCAAGTCTCTCCGCACAGCGTAGGTTCAAAAGTGAGCGACAGCCCAAAACAAAAAAGGCCAGACCTTTCATTACTTTCCTTCATTCGTTTGTAATTCGCAACCTGTCGAACCCCGGGCTAAAAACTGGGTGTTGTCATTGTGAAGTGCTGATATGACAGGTCAGTCACACATGCAGCAAGAGATCAACATGCTGGAGCGCGTACAAAGAAATGCAGTGCGCTTCACAGCAAAGGACTACCGCTCCACCACGCCAGGCTTTCATAACGTGTCTGCTAAGAAAACATGAGCTCACTACACTCCAAGAACGGCGGCTTCAACTGCGGCTGGGATTCTTTTACAGGGTGGTGGTTGAGGGTCTGGTGCCAGCGATCACCCCGAGTGACTTCATCACACCTCAGAAACCAGGACGACGCCTCCGCTCCACCAGAGACAACAGAACGCACCTGACACAAAACCCAGTGGAGAACTACATACGAAACAATGATAGGTGCTACTGCATTCCTGAAACACACACCGATCAGTACCGTAACTCATAGTTCCCTAAGACAGTAGCTGAGTGGAACCACCTCGACGATAACATCGTCCACCAAAAGTCAGTCGACAGCTTCAAGTCGGCTCTGGCAAAAGCCAGAAGCCGATAATATTATCACGCTGCGCACCCCCCACTGTCGCGCCTATGCCAGTGAATGGATGTCAGCGACGTACCAATCCAGATCCAGATCCAGATCCAGAAAGCGATCGGAAGGGTTTGTGGGCGCGCCAAGTAAGAAGAAGCAAAGCGGAGCGATTGTCTGCTTCTTTTACTTTCCGTCCTTCCTCCTCTCCTCCTCCTCTCATTTCCTGCCAGTTCATTTCATCATTCCTACGTTCTTTCCTTCGCTGCGCCCCTTTCTGCCTTTTCTCCTCTTTCCTTTTTTCGCGCATTGTGTGCATTCTATGTCCGTGTTGTAATCAATGTTCTGATCGTTATCAGCTGTGAGATGTGCTCCTCGTTATTCCTAGTGTGCTGATGGCGGATACGCTGAAGTCATGTTGATCCGTTCAGTCATATATATGCAGAATGTGGGCCACTTTACGCAGCACATGAAAATGCAGGATCTCTTCCCTCCCTCCCCCCCCCCCCCCCCTTCTTCCCTACACTAATCTCCCTCCCTCCGTGACACAAACCCATTTCTCAATTTTCTGTCTGTCTGTCTGTTTGCCTGTTTTTGTCTCTCTCTCTCTCTCTCTCTCTCTCTCTCTCTCTCTCTCTCTCTCTCTCTCTCTCTCTCTCTCTCTCTCTCTCCTCTCCTCCTCCTCCTCCACCTCCTCTTCCTCCTCCTCCTCGTCCTTCTCTCCCTTCTTCGCCCCCCCCCCCCCCCCCCCCCCATCCCATTTTAAAGAATTTTCAACGTCTCACCAGCTGTAGCAATGACAACTGGTTTCAAAAGATGAAAGAAATCGCATTTACAGATCAGTTTGTAACATGTTCAGATCTGATGTGAAACAATTATGATGAGAGTTAATAATGATTCTTAAATGCAATCATTTGCACAGGGAGCTCAATACACGGTGGACTCACCATTAGATGAAACAACTTCACATGCTCTCTCCTCTCTCTCTCTCCTCTCTCTCTCTCTCTCTCTCTCTCATCTCTCTCTCTCTCTCTCTCTTCCTTCTCAAACCAAAACCAAACCAAACCATAAAACCAAGAATGGAGATAAGATGAGCTAACAAAACAGCGATATCATTTTCATTTTGCGATTTGCTCGACGAAGCGAGTGATCACGGCAAGGCGTTCTTTTGAAAACGAATCACTGGGAGCGGAAGTGTGATGAAGAATGGTGAAGGGGTTAGAGGGATAAGGGGGCGGGGGGATAGGTGGGGAGGGTTCGGAGGACAGCAGAACGTAAGCAGGGGATGCACACGATTTATGGGAGTGGTAAAACGGAAATGACGCTAGGAAGAGAGGAGCACGAACCGGAACATCAGCTCAAAATCACCCGTTTCATTGAACATGTGAACAAACGAATCCAGTAACCTCGTGTGAAGTGACCAATGAAATCAACATTCTATCACGCGAAAGGTCAAAACTGTCCCTCAGCAATAACAGTCTCCAAACTACACAAAATGGTTTGTTTTGTTTTGTTTGTTTTTGTTTTGTTTTGTTTTACGCGTAATCTTTCTTTTTTAATTCTAGTCTGTTTCGGTTTTCAGTGCAAAAACTGGAGAAGATATACGAACAGAGGAAACACCTTTTTTCGTGCTTAATACATCAGCATCTATCATGTGATGTGCAAAAGGAGAGAAAAAAAAAGAAAGACAAAACTGGAAAACAATTTAGCAAGGTCAAAACAAGTCACCTTAAAGAATACACAGTTTCAAAAAAAAATTTTTTTAATGCTACAAAATTATATGACAGAAGTGTTGGAGGCTCAGCTACACACTCTGAGTTGAACAATGTCTTTACAAGGATAAACAAGAGGCAAATAAAACTCAGATGTTTCCTATATTCCACTGTAGATCCTAAGAGTTGGCTGCCCCTGTTCACATCTGCTCCAAATCTTCGCCCTTCCAGAAATCTTGCTGTTTGTTTCACGTAATTGTTGTGGAGAAAGTCCATATGCCAGTGATCGTTAAATCTACGGAAATAAGTCAGGTTTTGTAGTAGTAGTAGTAGTAGTAGTAGTATATAGTAGTAGTAGTAGAAGTAGTAGTAGTAGTGTAGTAGTAGTGAGGGTGGTGGTGGTAATAATACTAGTAGTAGTAGTACTTCTTGTTGTTGTTTTTGTTGTTGTTGTTGTTGTTGTTGTTCTTTTTGTTGTTGTTGTTGTTGTTGTTTTTCTCTCTCTGTCTCATCTTTAATGGCACTAAGCACGCCGCTCATTTCCGCTCCCCGTTCACACAAATGCACACAGATACACACAGACACACACACACAGACACACACACACAGACACACACACACACACACACACACACACACACACACACACACACACACACACACACACACACATTATTTTCCTCCTTTTTGTGTAAATACATCAGAAAGAAAATGAGAAAAGTAGACGGAGAGAAAGAAAGAGAGAGAGAGAGAGAGAGAGAGAGAGAGAGAGAGAGAGAGAGAGAGAGAGAGAGAGAGAGAAGAGAGACAGACAGACAGACAGACAGACAGAAGATTCTTTTTTTGACACTTCTGGTACCAAGCCACTGAAAATCTACTTACAAGAACGTGACCGACACCCTGTTTCTAACTGTCGCACAGAGATGAAACCGCCGGAAAGACGACGACGACGGACGAGAAGGAAGGAAGAATAGGAAGACGAAGAATGAATAGTAGACAACGAGAAAACATGTTATTTTATATGCTCATTAAGCACTTAAGCTAGTACAAGTCAGAAAAGGAAGCAAGACCTAAGTGATCTCTTCCCGGTGCCACCAATGTGCAGCGCCGGCCAGAACCACAAACTCCATCGCCTGTGGACCCCCGACAGTTCGTTCAATGCGACTGTTGATCATGGAGCGAACGGTTATCACGTCCAAACCCTTGAAGAGTGAGGAAGCAAGCAGGGTGGGGAAGGGCAGACGGGGGGGGGGGGAGAATAGGAGTAGAAGAGGAGGTAATAGAGGAGGTGGGGGGGGGGAAGGGGAGGAGGGTGTTGGGGAGAGTAAACACTGAAATGCACGGCTTGTGGCGGAAATGGAAGGAAAATGAAGTTTGGGGCAGAAAGAAAATCCAACTGAATATCAAAACCCCAGGTTGGTCTTTTTAGTTGGACATCTGAACAAGCATGCCCCCTCTCCCTTACTCCCCTCCCCCCCCCCCCCCCCCCCCCTCCCCTACCAGCCGTGTGTGGCTACACAATAAAATCAAAGGTTTGTCTTGCCCAACAGCCAATAAAGAAAGACCCCTGGCAATAAATGACTTGACGTTACACAGGAACGAAATGGAAGAAAAGATTGACTCTCTTAGGGGCATCGAATTTCCTCTTTCTCTTTTAATCAAAAACAACACAAAGCAGATTGTCAGCATTGCAACATAAAGATTGGAGAAATGAGAGGGGGAAAAAAATTGGTTTCGGAATTTGCGATGTGAATGCAGAGCAGGTTATTCATGTTGCTGAAATGAGTGAAAAAAAGGGGTTGGAACTGTTCTTTATTACTGGTTGTTCTACCATTACCGCGACCGTGATGAGGACGATTATGATGTTGACGACAACGACGACGACGACGATGCTTCTGCTGCTGCTGCTGCTTCTGCTACTGCTCCTGCTGCTGCTGCTGCTGCTGATTGATGATGACGACAATGATGAGGATGATGATGATGATGACGACGACGACGACGACGACGATGATGATGATGATGATGATGATGATGATGATGATGATGAGACTACTTTTGCAAAACACTTCATATATCGGACTTGAAGTAGGTCTATTCCAAGTTGGTTAAGACCCAATCCTACATCATGTCAAAACCTGAGCGAAGTGGTGGAGCGGCCTTTACAATACAAAACAATTCACTCATGAGGCAATGTGCGCTCATGTCCTGACATCCACAGTAACTTACACATTTGAACTAAGCAGCATGATTCTGCAAAACTGCATTTGGGGAAACATTTAACGCGCGCGTTGTCTACAATAACACCAAGAACTTTATGATGATCAGCTTCTTCAACTACCTCATGATTTATACAAGCAGACAGAGAATTCTTAGAAAATTTTGACGCCTTTGCCTCGTGGTTATTATCAAACACTTCGTTTTCTGAAGATGCAGACACATTTGTGATTGAGTTCAGACCATATGATCAATTTGTTCATACTTTCTTGTAAAGCGGCAAATATATTTTCTTTCTTTCTTTTTGACAAGTGTGTATAGTGTGTCATCTGCGACCATTTCACATAGACTATCAATCAATAGAGGTAAATCGTTAATGCATATGAAAATACGATAGGTCCGAGTTCTAACCCTTGAGGCACACCGTGACTAATAGATAATGTAGGAGATACAGATTTATTTACTGAAGCCATTTGCTTTCTATCTGAAAGAAATGAAGATAGGAGTTCTAACGAATTTTCCGACAGTTTTTTTTTTAATTTTCAGAGAGAGAGAGAGAGAGAGTAAGATAAACTCTTTGAAAGTCATTTGTGTGAAGTTCAGTTCTATACGATTTCCTTTTTGACCTTTTTCTTATTTTCATAGCGCTCACGTTAACTTGCCTAGTGACTAGTTAAGCTCTGATTCTACTTTCTGAACGTAAATTCTTTTAGTACTAGATATACAGCATGCACAGAAAGTGCGCAGGCGACTAACCATAGAATTTTATTTCGTCGTGTGTATGTGTGTGTGTGTGTGGGGGGGGGGGGGGGGGGGGGGGGAAGGGGGGTGCGTGTGTGGGTGCGTGTGTGGGTGCGTGCATGCGTGCGCACACGTGCGCGCGCGCATCTATGTGTGTGCGTGTGTGTGTGTGTGTGTGTGTGTGTGTGTGTGTGTGTGTGTGTGTGTGTGTGTGTGTGTTGTGTTTGTGTTGTGTGTGTGTGTGTGGTTGCATGCATAAACTCGAAAACAATTTTACTGATATAAATGTTTTCAAAAGTAGCAATAAAATAAATGGCTGTCGTTTCGTCGTCGATTAATCTTTTGTACTTCAATTGTTGGCAGCCATCGGCATTCCTTTACGAGGAAAATAAAGAAACAAACAAACAACCAGACTTTGTCAGAAAAGGCCTCCTCTTATAAGGGAAGCTCAATTTTACTTTTTTTTAAAAATTTTTGCTGTCCCAACTTCTGTGCCACCTTAGTGACAGCGCACCCACGCCGCTCATTCCGACACCCCGTCCACAGCCCAGCCACAGCCCGGTCGGCCCCGCCGCAGCCCCGACACCGGCAATCCATAGGGAGCAGTCAATGTCAAGTCGTCAAGAGGCAACCCACCGGAGGAGACACTGCACTGCTGCCGAGTCACTTCGGTGGTGTTCAGTGGCGCCTGTTCTGATCGAACATACGCAGGACACCACCTACTAAGCCCCCTCAATATATTTATCCAATTACAAAGTATCTATGTGCTAACTAAGTGGGAAGTCGATCTTTTAAAAAAAATTATGTGTATGCATCAAATATCAAAACTTTCCAATCTCTTGTGTTATTTTCGTTGTTGTTGTTGTTTTCAAATATCACATGAAACGCAGATATTGTTGTCTGACCAGCTCTCTGACAATAAGAAATGTGCTCACACAGAGAGTCCACTACTATTGTCTGCGCTCCCCCTAGTTCTGGGTAGTCAGAGTATAGTAATGGACTCACCTGTATTCGTTCCTCAAAGATATGTTCACAAATCGAAGCTTCAGCAATGCCAATAATTCACAACACACTACAGCTAGATAATCGCTGCCTTCTCAACAACCCACCAAACTATACGTGCATGAGCCGAAGGTCAATTCAAAACACACTATTCCATTTGATTCCTGACACCAAAAGAAACAAAACAAAAAAACGCCCAAGCGTTTTCGCCTTTTCTCCGTACGTCACTCGGATTCAATGACACGCTGTATTACTCAGTTCAAGTGGTGTTGGATTATGTGATCAGGATGGATTAATGCTCAGCTGTCATGTCATGTTATGTAACTAATCAATTATTCATGTTTAATTAAGAAGTGTATTGTCAAGGTATTGCTACCCCTTCACAATGGGCTGTGGTCTACACTGAATAAACTTCTACTTCCGCTTCCGCTTCTGTACGTCACTCAGATTAAACGACACCCATTCAACTCTGCAGACAACATCTTGATTTGACGGCGCACATGACGTGCGCGTCTACAAAGGCGCTGGTCTCTGACGGTAATGGTGGGCGGAGGTCAAGTAGCATTGGGAGTTAACGTCAGCGCGAACCAAAGGCCGTGTAGGACAGGTAGGGAAAACATCATCGGATAATTAAAGAGCGAACTGGAAGCCAGACGAGAGAAGACGGTTCTCTGGTGAACTGCTGATGGACGGGCATGTGATCCCCGTGACCCTGAGTGCATCATTTCCCCAGTTATCGTCCCAGTGTGACCGCAGAGCTTGCAAGAGAGCGACGATAGGACATAGCATCCTAAATCTGTGGGCACACAAAACACACACACACACACACACACACACACACACACACCACACACACACACACACGCACGCACGCACGCACGCACGCACAGCATGCACACACACACGCGCGCCTGCACGCGCTCGCACACGCACACGCACACACATGCATGCACACACACGCACGCACGCACGCACAGCATGCACACACACGTGCGCGCCCGCACGTACACGCACGCACGCACACACACACACACACACACACACACACACACACACACACCACACACACACACACTACACACACACACGCACGCATGCACGCACGCACGCACGCACGCACGCACGCGCACACGCACGCACGCACGCACACGCACACCACCACACACACACACACACACACACACACACACACACACACACACACACACACACACTCACACACACACTCACACACACACGCGTACACCAGTACTAACGTATGCACACATGCTCTTGCTCTCCTCTCTCTCTCTCTCTCTCTCTCCTCATCTCTCTCTCTCTCTCTCTCTCTCTCTCTCTCTCTCTCTCTGTCAGTTCTCCACCTCCCTTCAGAGGCACTTTACATTCTCATTCTGGACATTCATGCTCTCATCCGTCTGCGTTTGAAAAATGTTTTCCTGCCCCCCCCCCAACCCCCGTCCCCTCCTCCTAACCACCCTACCCCCCGCCGCCTACCCCATCCCCACCCTACTCCTGAATTTAACTTCTTAATATTCATAAGAAAGCTGTTCTAACAAATAAACTAGTGATACAATAATCACCAATGAAATGTTACATCAATAAGTTTTAAAAGTTGTGATTTTTTTTAACTAGACACACAAGCATCTAAGCATACATTGAAGGAATCTATGTTTATGTTGCATACTCTCACTGGGAATTTTTCCCTTCATTTTTTTTTTTTAATCAGACATATTTTTTCGCGTGGGTAAAGGAAAAACGCCACTTGCCTCTCTCCGTCCAATCACAATTTGCATCCTACATTTCCAACAGTATGGATGCCGTGAGCCCATCGGGTGTGGGAAAACATGATCCCCGTCTTCTGCATTTAGACGACTCATTCTGCACCTGTCGGATCTGTTAAGATTCCTTGTTCTTGCTGGTCTGTTCATTGATTGATTAAAGATTTGCGACTGGAAAGAGGGGCGCTGTTACCAGTGCAGCGTCACCCTCCTTTTTTGTTCTGTCGTCCTTATATCGAGTCATCTTTGAAGGTCTTAAGTGCAATGTGTCATTCTTACATGATGGTAACATTTTCGCTCCATGCAACAGTTTGAAGTGTGAATTCTCTCTCCCCCCCCCCTCCTCTCTCTCTCTCTCTCTCTCTCTTCTCTCTCTGTTTCGAAAATCGTCTTTATAACCCTAACCTGGTCATGAACTATTCTTACTAGATCTGTATTTCTTCCTGGGTTGGTGAATCGATCTTTTATCAGATATACATTTCCATTGAGAGAGAGAGAGAGAGAGAGAGAGAGAGAGAGAGAGAGAGAGACCAGAGACAGAGAGAGAGAAGAGAGATGGGAAGAAGGGAAGACAGACAGACAGACAGACAGAGACAGAGAGAGGCAAAAAGGCAAACAGGCAGACTGATAAACAGCAGATAGACAAAAATACAAAGACTCTCCTAAAACAGTTACTTGATGAGGTCTTCTACCCATTTCGTATCCTATGACTGTACAGTCTGTCCATGGTGAAACAGTAGGCCATCCTACCTCGATCTTCCAACCACAGTTCAGGTTTCAGACAGAACAGTTGTCGAAGCATCCCCGGCCTCTTTCTTTCGCCCCTTTATCCCTGTGCATATTCACAGTCAGCCAGTCACCTTCAGCGGTCTTTATTGGCTGTTAATAATAGAACAGAACGTTGACGTCACTAGTCAGCTACACAAGGCGATTGGATGTTTGTGAAATCGTTGTTTGGAAGAAGTAATGCATGCGGAGCCTTTCTCTCTCTTTCTTTCCCTGTTTCTCTTTTTTGTCTTCTCTTTTTTTCCCCCTTCGGTTTTACCACCACTTGAAACTGACACTGCACACTATGTTCCCGATGATACTTTTCCTGTCATTCCACTGGAGATGTTTTCATTGTTTTCTGTATTGACATTATTCATAAAAAGTTCCTGCCACATGAGCATTTGGATTCTTGTCTTATTCAACAGCAATTGAACGAGTGGAGTTCTGTGTCCATTTCCATCCTTCTCTCTCTCTCTCTCTCTCTCTCTTCTCTCTCTCTCTCTCTCTCTCCTCTCTCTCTCTCTCTCTCTCTCTCTCTCTCTCTCTCAGGACAACTTGGAAAACACAAAACAACAAGTAAGCTGTGGTATCTCAATGTTTCGGCCGTTGGGCCTTCCTCTGGGGAGTTTATTCCTTCTTTATCTCTCTTCTCTCTCCCTCTCTTTCTCTCTCTCTCTCTCTCTCTCTCTCTCTCTCTCTCTCTCTCTCTCTCTCTAATATATATATATATATATATATATATATATATATATGAATTATAAACAAAGCTTGCTCTTATGTCTTAGATTGAAGGAATAGGGGGCTGGAATGGTGCTCGGTACTTATCCTTGGAATTTATTAGTTCATTATATTTATATATATATATATAAAACATACTACATACATACATACATACATACATATACATACATTTCTTTAAGTCATTGCTGTATTTCTCCCTGATTCTCCGGATTGAAACGTTTATCAGGACTGTATTCCCATTGGCACAGGAAATCGTCTTTTCTTGAAACAGGTATGTGAATGGTAAATCAGTTTCAATGTGGGTTTTTTTTTTTCTGTCTTTAAGGGCGTATGCAGTAAGTCCATTTTGAAACGTTTTTTACCCAAGATTCCAAAGTCCACTGGCCATTATTGCCCAGCACCACACACACACACCACACACACACACACACACACACACATACACACACACACACACACACACACACACACACACACACACACACACACACACACACAACAATCTCCTCTACAGTATAGGTTAAAAAGTAAACGATTGCCAAAAAGGCCAGACCTGTATTTTCGTCTCTTAATTCCTTTGTGATTCACAATCTGTCCTGCCCTGGGCTAAACAAACAAACAAAACAAAACTGGATGTTGTCATTGTAAAGCGCCGACATGACAGGTCAATCACACAAAGCGATTTGGAAGGGTTGTTCGCGCATGGAGTGGAACAAGCAAAGCGGGGGCATTTGTCTGTTTCGTTTGTTGTTGTTGTTGGGGTTTTTTTTGTACTCCCAGTTATTATAGAACAGGGAGTACTTTACAATGGGAACGAAGAAATGCTGTCTGTCAGTCTGTCTGTCTGTCTGTCCGTGGTCAAAATGTGTTCCACTCGCTCCAGAAAAAAAAACTTCTGGGCCGATCTTTCTGAAAATTTGTAGCCTGTATGTTCATTAAGAGTCACGGATGATGCCCCATGTTTTATTTCACCAGAATAGCCGTTACTAACGGCTGTAATGGCCCAAAATGTTTTTTTTTCTCCTTTATGGAATGTCTCAGTGACGAAATACATTATGACACATGTTTGATTGTGACATTTTTCTGGAAGATAAACTGGGAGTATGTTTATATGTTTTGCATTTTGTTTGTTGTTGTTTAATTTTTCCTCCCTCCTTCTCTGCCTTTCTTTCTTTTCCCTTCTCTTTTGTATTCTTTCCTTCCTTCCTTCCTTGCTTTCCTCCTTCCTTCCTCCCTTCCTTTCTTTCGCTCACCGTTTGATTCCTGTTTTCCTGTTGTATTAATTAATGGTTCTGACCGATTTAGCTTTGAGATGTTGTCTTGGTTATTTATATTGTGCTGCGGATGGATATGCTAAGGTCCATTAATCTACTCAATCATACATGTATGCAAGATGCTTTTTCGTTTTTTCCTACGCATGCGCCATGTTTTTGTTTTTTTCAAGGGTTTCATAAGCCAAATGAAAGTGTTGGATGCCTCTCCCTCCACCCCTCCTCTCCCACCCTCCAAAACACCCCATCTCTCTCTCTCTCTCTCTCTCTCTCTCTGTATGTAGTAGTGTGTTGAAAAATGCATGTGTGTTAGTGTGTGTTAGTGTATGTTAGTGTTTGTGTGTGTTAGTGCGTGTGTGTGTGTGTGTGTGTGTGTGTGTGTGTGTGTGTGTGTGTGTGTGTGTGTGTGTGTGTGGTGTGTGTGTGTGTGTGTGTGTGTGTGTGTGTGTGTGTGTGTGTGTGTCGTGTGTGTGTGTGTGTGTGTGTGTGTGTGTGTGTGTGTGTGTGTGTGGTGTGCGTGTGTGCGCGCGAGTGTGTGTGTGTGTTTTACAAAGAACAGGGGAAAATGTTCATGTTTTAAAAACATTTTCCACTACAACTTTCCACTCCTCCTCCCTCCTCTTCCTGCTCCCTCGTACACCCCTTCCTCCCCCCCCCCCCCCCCTTCCCCCCACTCCATCGCTCACCTGCAATGTAAAAGACGATTGACGAGCCATGCAGACTGATGAGCACCCGAAAGTCAACCGGCTTTTGTCATGATGCCAACAGCCCATTCTGAAACACACTGACTCTGTGTTCTCCATACTACTGACATGCATTCTGCCATGATGCCAACAGCCCATTCTGAAACACACTGACTCTGTGTTCTCCATACTACTGGACATGCATTCTGCCATGATGCCAACAGCCCATTCTGAAACACACTGACTCTGTGTTCTCCATACTACTGGACATGCATTCTGCCATGATGCCCATAGCCTATTCTGAA
>CM031606.1:75596958-75609458 GCA_018398815.1 Conus ventricosus
ATATATATATATATATATATATGTGTGTGTGTATGTATGAGTATACGCATATATATATATATATATATATATATATATATATAATATATATATATATATATATGTGTGTGTATATTATGTGTGTATGTATGAGTATACGCATATATATATACTTGAGTTTGTTTTCTTTGTTTGTTGTTGTTTTTTCTGTTTCTGCTTTCTGTCCTTTTTGTCCAATATAATAGTATGTATTAAAAAAAATATATAAAAAAACCTTCATAGACTGAGCATATGAAACATACATACAATACGGAAACTATTTTCTTTCATTCACTCACAGATCACTTGATTATGAGGTATGAAATTCTTTATTCAGTCTTAGACAAATAAGCAGTTTATAACATACTTAACGGCACAAATTATTCGATACAAATTTGAATTATTATGTACATCATAAGCCAATTGTTTAAACAAATGTATGTTGTAGACAGTGACTGAATGTGTAAAGAATTTTTGATTGTTCATATGATTTATCATGTGTTCATATACATTTTCATGATGATCTTGCTGAAGGGATTAAAAAGATTTTTTTTTTTAAAAAGAGAAAAAAAAATATATCTTCGAGGATGATACTCAGAAGATTTCCAATAGACAAACAAAACAAAAAAGCAACAGAACAGAAATCATCCAACGTCCTTGTTTGCTAGCACATGCACCCAGACACACCTATAGGCAAATTATCTATCTGTTTGTTAGACTACATTCAAGATTAAAAAGGCTGTGCCAGTCTTGAATAAAAGTTTTTATTTAAAAAAAAAGGAAAAAAAAAAAAATCATCCAACGTCTGTATACGAGTTTTATACGTCATTGTCTATACGTATTGTTTGTCTTTCATTTGATGTCGTCAGTCTTGAAGACGGTCTATGACCGAAATGAAGATGATTTCTGTTTTTGTTTGTTAGTTTGTTTTTTCTATTGCAAATCCCCTTGAGTATCATCCTGAAAGATAGTCTGTATTGCTGAAACAGAAGATCAACAGTCAAAATTATTTGTACTAGGCAGGGATAGTTAGGACTCTCCTCCTCCTCCTCCTCCTCCTCCTCCAACTACTACTACTACTACTACTACTACTACTGCTGCTGCTGCTGCTGCTGCTACTGCTACTACTACTACTACTACTACTACTACATACTACTACTACTACTACTACTACCACCACAACCACTACCACTACTAGAACTACCACTATCATCCCCACCATCTGTACAAGCATTACAAGAATACTACGTGTGTTGAAAATATGAACAATACTGTTGTTACATATAAATTGCGCTATTGTAGCTTTCGCTTGTTTGCCTTGATGGTCGTTTGTCTTTCCCGGCGTGCCTTGTTTGTCCTTGTTGTTGTTTGTATCCCTTGCTTTACTCGTTGTTGTTGTTGTTGTTGTTGTTGTTGTTGTTGTTGTAATTGTCCTATTAGTTGTAAGTGGTCAGGGTGCTGAGAGTGAACAGGTTTTATCCTCCTCCTCCTCCTCCTCCTCCTCCTCCTCCTCCTCCTCCTCTCCTTCTTCTTCTTCTTCTTCTTCTTCTTCTCAAGATTCTTCTTCTTCTTCTTCTTCTTCGTTTCCTTCTTCTTTTTCTTCTTCTTCTTCTTCTTCTTCTTCTTCTTCTTCTTCTTCTCCTTCTTCTCCTCCTCCTCCTCCTTTTTCCTTCTTTTTTCTTCTTCTTCTTCTTCTTCTTCTTCTTCTTCTTCTTCTTCTTCGTTTCCTTCTTCTTCTTCTTCTTCTTCTTCTTCTTCTTCTTCTTCTTCTCCTCCTCCTTTTTTCTTCTTCTTCTTCTTCTTCTTCTTCTTTCTTCTTCTTCTTCTCTTCTTCTTGGTCTTCCTGCTCTTGCTGGTCGAAAAGCCCATCATAAACATGAACGTATCCATCCTGCGTGTTGCTGACGTTCAGCCCGTTGTTGTGGTCGCAGGTGGTGAAGATGCTGATCGTGGTGGTGCTGCTCTTCGCCGTGTGCTGGGGCCCCGTGCTCATCAACAACGTCCTGGTCGGAGCCGGAGTGCTGAGCCGGCTCCACTATGGCTACCTCAAGCCGCTCCGCCAGGCCTTCTACCTCCTCTCCTACCTCAACTCCTGCCTCAACCCCATGGTGTACGGCTTCATGTCGGCTCACTTCCGCGCCAGCTTCCGCCAGGCTTTCTTCTCCTGCTGCTTCTTCCGCTGCCGCATGCGCAGCTCTCGGGACTCCATGTCCTTCCGGTCCCGTACCACCGTCATCAGTTTCCGGACGGAACCCGGTCGGCTTCAGGCGGCGACGTCACGGAGGAAGATTTACCTGACGCCGATGACCATGGACCAGGATTCCACAGTGAGCGGCTTTGTGCAGGATTCGCCCGTGGACATGAAGTGAGGGGGCGACCGGCCTTGACTGACCTTCAACGGCTAGACTAGACTGTGGGGGAAGGTGACGCGTACCCGTCGTTCTTTGGTGTGTGGGAGTGGATACAGAATGGTACAGAGGTGGAGGAGGGGGTGGGATGGGAGGGAGTGTTGTGTGGCGGATACGAGGCATGCGGGTCGGAGGATGCTGTCTGGCTGCGCTGACCGTTTAGAGTTCTTCTCATAGCGACCACGTTGCTGTGAACGGGTCAGAATACTGCCCTCGGTAAGACAGGAGAGGGATTTGCTCTGAAAGAAGCAAACGGACACCGACAGCAGCAACAAACCAAGATATAACTGCTTTTCTTCAACACTGATAGTGCTGAAAGCTGAACACTTTGTTCCGCCAGAAATATCTAGATGTTGAGACCCACATGGGCGATGCCAATACTACTGTGCACATACGTTACTCCCCCACCGCCCACCCCCTTCCAGCTCTTAACTCTTCATTTCCCCTTCTTCTTCCCCCCTTTTTCTTACTTCAAACCCGTCAAGTATTTGGATAGAAATGCTTGTGCATGGGACATTTTCTGACCTCTCTTACGTTTAATTGAATTCAGAATAATAGATGACATTCACGAGATGACCATCGTTTTGGAAATGACATCGAGAGGAGACAAGGAAACACACAATGTTTAGAGGACTTTCAGGTAAATCTGCTAGATAACAGGGACACACAAATGCCAAGACAAAACATCTGTTTTAAAGTGTGCTTCAATTTCTTTCTGCAGACACCTCACTTTGACACGAAGGAAACAAAAGTTCGGCGCGCGCACCTTGCTGTGAAAAGCAACAGCAGTGATTAGTTTGGGTGTGTCATTTTCAATCAAAGAGAAGATAACTCAAAAACAACCCTCACTTCTACTGACGTCTGCAAAAAAAAAAAAAAAAAAAAAAAAAAAATGAATGTGGTGGAGTAGAAGGCTTCTCGGTGATCCTTTCTTTTCAACCAGTTGTGATGAACTGCATCTCAAGTAAACCTCTGGAATTTGCTTTCGGTGTAAATACTGCCTTTCTTTAAGATGTTCACAGATGCTGAATGACCCCCTCCCCCCCCCCCCCCCCCCCCCACTCCACCCCTGAATGTTGTCATCTAAGTGTGGTATGAGAGTACCGTCGTAATATGTACATTCTTTGTGAACTGTATGCTTAAAAAGCTACAGAGAACTAACACGCGGGCTTCAAAAACCAATGATCGGTTAGTCTGATGCGCGGGCATCAGTGGAGACTATGATGAAATGATGATGGATTCCTCGTTCATCTTACGGGTTATTAGATACGTGTCCACATTGGCGTCTGCTCAGTGTCCGTTTCCCGTCACCCGTCCCCTGATAAGTGACGAAACGATGACGTCTGTTCGTGTACAGTCATTGATCAAGGTGCGCGTGATTCCTGGCGGGTGATCATCTCTCTCTCTCTCTCTCTCTCTCTCTCCCTCTCTCTCTCTCTCTCTCTCTCTCTCTTCTCTCTCTCACACACACACACACACACACACACACACACACACGCACGCACGCACACGCACACGCACACGCACACGCACACACACCACAACGCAACACAACACACAACACAACAACAACAACAACACACACAACAAACAACACACACACACACACACACACACACACACACACACACAACACACACACACACACATATTATGTGCGCGTGCAGTATGCATTTTTCCATGCGCAAGCGTGGAAGCCATATATGCGCAAATAAAACAAATGCATGAAACAGAATGAGGGAATAGAAATGCAAGTGACTAACCGAATTATGAACTGTGTGTCTCGAGGACAGACTTCTATTACTTTCGGACATCAGTTGGGAACATATTCATAATGTGATCCTTAACACTTATTTAGCACATAAACATCACGCAAAAATAACGAGAAGACAGACAGACAGACAAACAGGCAGACAGACAGACAGACGAGGCAGAGATAGAAAGACAGACAGAGAGACAGAGACAGAAACAAAGAGCAACAGACAGACAGACAGTGACAGAGACAGAGACAGACAGACACATACGAACACAGAGGAGAACATGAGAGAGATCTAAGCGCGCACGTGGAACTCCAGTCATCGTGTTATTAGGATCGTAAAGTGTTAAATTGCATTTTGTAGTTCTTTGAAGTCTTCTGTCTGCGTGCTGTCGACGATTTTGAGGGAAGGGGAGATCGAGGAAGTATGGGGACCGGAGTAGGGTGGGAAAGGACAACACGGTGGGAGGGGCACATCCGATC
This sequence comes from Conus ventricosus, assembly GCA_018398815.1. Classification (NCBI taxonomy): domain Eukaryota; kingdom Metazoa; phylum Mollusca; class Gastropoda; order Neogastropoda; family Conidae; genus Conus; species Conus ventricosus. The sequence continues at coordinate 75,601,624 of CM031606.1, forward strand.
TCATTCTGCAGAACGGAAGTGTTGTCTCGTCAAACGGGGCGACCGGTTCATCAGTTCGTGATAGAATTTAACAGGGCTTACAGTTTGCAAGGTACTCGTCACTAACGTCATTTGCGGTCAGTGACATTTTGGACACTGGGCTTACAATGACTTGGTCACACGCCGAAAAACAACTGGTCTGTCGTCTCCGAAGATAGCAACTCAGTCACACAGAGCTGCTTCGAAAGCATTATTCACAGTAAGAACCGTCGAGTACGTGATTATTCTAACACGAAAAAGTACTTATCCGATTTAATGTTAAATAACAGCTTTTTTCGACAATGATATCAAAGTCACAAATGTTGACCGTTCATTTGTTTTCATTAGCAAAGTGTTGTTGTTGTTGTTGTTGTTGTTTAAGTCCTACTTGAGAAATTATTGTGGCTATTAATTAACGAAAGTTCATTCATGAAAGGTTTAGGGCAGTGGGTATTGTTGAGATCTGTAGCTTTTCTTTCCCTTTCAGCTCATTGTAAGATAAGTCATTTACATAAATGACAAAGGTTAAGAAATGTAATTCCAACCAGCAGACACTTTTGGAGGGTGGAAATACGTTTAAAATAAAGCAAAGCAAATCATAGCCAGGAGGTCAACAACACAACGGACCCACTACGATACAACAGGAAGACATCAATGTATGTTGATAAGTTTGTCTACCTCGCAGTGTGGTCACAAAGATGAGGTACAGATGAGGATTCAAGAGTCGCATCATAAGCCAGCACACTTTACTAATCGTTCGGCTATCTGGATTCTCTGCCTCTCACTCCTAAAGTCAGAATCTTCACCAAAGTGTAAACCTCCTTTTGTATGGTTTCGAAACGTGCGAACAACAAAGGACATAACACCACAACTCCCAAACATTATCACAGATGTCTGCGAAACATGTGAACATCGATCCAATGTTCGCCGAACGCAGAACTGGACCAGATCCAGAAGTTCCAATATAAATAGAAATCATTGAAAACGAGTGGGATGGATTGCACACCTCAGAAAGTCATCCAACATACAAACAAGCCCTGGAATGTACCCTAGGGCAAAAGAGAGTGGGAAGACCAGACAGACATGGCGAATGAGTACGACGGGAGTGAAGGCCGCGGAATGACGTGGGCCAAGCTGAAGATGATTCCAACGTGTCGCTGGAAGAGTGTGGTTGCGGCCCTTTGTTTCCAGGAATTCAAGTTCTGAAAGGATAATCATAGCCACGGAGAAATCTACACGGACTTTCGGCCAGTGTAATGTTGTTGTGTTGTTTCCCCCCCCCCCCCCTTTGCAGCCTTATAACATAAGTCGAAGCCTGCGTATAGGCCATCAGATCGTTCGGTATACAGGATTTACACTCAAGGTACCGTTCGCCTCGGTACGCGTCAATACATCGTTAAAACGACTGAATTAGCAGCGCTCTGTCACTCCGGCCTACTAGGTAGAAGCTCGTTGCGTAAACGAAGCAGGATAAAAGCGCGTACTGTCTGGGACTTCCATGAGACAGCGCAAATAAAAGTCTTATAAGATATTGTTGTTGTAATAATCGGGTTGTTGTGAGATGAGTTTGTGTGTTGATGTGTGGTGTGTGTGTGTGTGTGTGTGTGTGGTGTGTGTTTGGGTTTTTTTTTCGTTCTGAAGTGCCATATTCTTCTCCTTCGTCACATTCTCAAGCTTTTTCACCACTATCAGCGCCCCCCCCCCTCCCCCCCCCCCCCCCCCCCTCAGAAAGTACGTTTTGAGATATTCTATAAAGAAAAAAACCGTTACAGGCTGTTACAGCCGTCAGTAACGGCTATAACGGGGTAAACTAAAACATCGGCATCATCCGTGACCCATAATGAACATACCTGCTAATTTTGACAATGATCGGCCAAGTACTTTCGGAGATATTCCATAAAGACGAAAAAGCGTTACAGGCCGTTACAAGCCGTTAGTAACGGTTGTAACGGTAAACTAAAACATCGGGCATCATCCGTGACCCATAATGAACATACCTACAAATTTTCAGAAAGATCGGCGAAGTACTTTTTCAGATATTCCATAAAGAAGAAAAGCCGTTACATGCTGTTACAGCCGTTAGTAACGGCTGTAACGGGGTAAACTAAAACATCGGGCATCATCCGTGACCCATAATGAACATACCTGCTAATTTTCACAAAGATCAGCCAAGTACTTTCTGAGATATTCCATGGAGAAGAAAAACCGTTACAGGCCGTTACAGGCGTTAGTAACGGCTGTAACGGTAAACTAAAACATCAGGCATCATCCTGACCCATAGTGAACATACCTACAATTTTTCAGAAAGATCGGCCCAGTAGTTTTGTCTGGAGCGAGTGGAGCACATTTTGACCACGGCCGGACACACCACAGACACACACACAGACACACAGACAGCATTTCTTCCTTCCCATTCTAAAGTACTCCCTGTTCTTTAAGAACTGGGAGTACAAAAAGAGAAAAAAAAAGCTAAAATATAGATTTTCCCTCAGTTTCTTTTTGATCAAAGAAAAAAAACCCGTTTGACTCACTAATATAAATATACATAAATGAAGAAATCAGTAGATAAGTTATTAAAATAGATAGATAGATAGATAGATAGATAGATAGTTAGATAAATAGATAGATAGATAGATGAATAGAATAAATAAATAAAATACATACATACATACGTACATACATACATACATACATACATACATACATACATAAACAAGCAAACAGAGAAATAAAAGGGACTCGAGGGACGACACGAAACTGAGGACATACATGCACAGCAACAATTCTTTTGTTTCTAGTGAACATGTCCGTTACCAAAGCTGAAAAGTGGTTTACCTCTTCAGGGAGAGACTGCTGCGACGCGGACATGACTCGAAGCGTTGACCACTTCATCCTGGCAGATAACAGCCACTCATACGGAGCTTTTGGTAACGTTCCATGCTTCCATCCCCCAACTCCCTTCATCCCCTCCCTTTACCCCCCCCCCCCCCCCCCCCCCCCCCCCCCCTCTGCCCAGAGCAGTGTACAGCTCTTGGAGCCAGGTGGTTCCGTAAAGAGGTTTAAGAAATCTATCCACATCGCTGCCACTTAATAAGGCAGGTGGTGACATGCCTTGCCTGCCATTTATTATTTCTATGTTCGGTCATGTGCCGTGAGCTCCGCTCATGGTGACGTGCGCCAAACTCCAGCTGGCCCTTTGAGTCTGCGCTAGTGAACCGGAACCGGAAAGTTCCCGGAAGTTCCGCGTGAGTAGCTGTTATCCGCTTGAGAAATCTGTTTAGCATGTTCTATCATACTTATTTCATTATCTACCAGAATGAACTGTTTAACATGCGCAGTCATATTTAGTACTCAATACTGATCACAAGCCTTCGAACAAAATGATGTGAGAAATGTTAGTGCCATGTACTGGTCCACACCAAACATTCACAATAGTGTCGTATTGATACGTTTGGTGAGAGGGAGTGGGGTTCTCTTTACACTAAACTGTCAAATACACTTGCTCACAAATGGGTCCAGGCTGTGCATTTGTATGTTTCATATTTCATAATGCGCTTGTATTACTACTAAGAGTTGTCAAATCATATGGCCCTTTGCGGTCGGCTGGGTTATAAGCAACCTTATCACCTTACCTTATCTTACCTTACCTTAAATGACAGAAAATTCCTTAGAGTAACGCAGAATTGTCACATCAAAAGGTTTTTCTTGGTAATAATAATTTGCAGATATGAGAGAGAGAGAGAGAGAGAGAGAGAGAGAGAGAGAGAGAGAGAGAGAGAGAGAGAGAGAGATCATACTATGATAATGACAGTGAACGCCTTTGTTTCCAAGATACCGTAGACATGTACAGGTGTGTTTTTTTTTACCCGGCCCTCGAACTGGAAAAAGATATTTACTCAGAGTGCATAGTAAGAAGGTTTATCTGGATGTAGTCCTCCGTCAACATTGATTCAATGAAGATTTTTATCAAGATTTAAATGAATTTTTTTTAAGCATTTTTGCTATACTAAGCATTAATTCATCAAAGATAATTCGTAGATAACGAAAAATGATAGACAGACAGATTGATTGATAGATAGATAGGTGTGAGAGTGAGTGTTTATTCTTTTAATCGTAAACATAGATAGCTAGATTGTGTGTGTGTGTGTGTGTGTGTGTGTGTGTGTGTGTGTGTGTGTGTGTGTGTGTGTGTGTGTGTTCTTTTAATCGTAAACACAGACACACTGACGTACAAACACACAAACACCACACACACGCACGCACACGCACCCGCACATCTCTGCCCAGTGGAGCAAGCATACAAGTATACAAGCATACAGTGTACAAAATGTGGCCATAGCGTGGTCTGACACATTTAATTTTAAGTAGAACGCAAATTTTGAACAATTTAATTTCTAATTCAGACCTGAACCGTTAAACGATGCTTCATGTGCAGCACAAGTGAGTCAAACATCCGCAAGGAATAGATGTCAATAAAAAAAAATGTGTTCGTAAAAGAGACTGTTGTGTGTTTTTCTCTTTAGACATATGCCAAAAGTAGCATAGCATTCTGATTGGTGCACAAAACAGACGGAACTCTTCCAGCATTCTGATTGGTGCACAAAACAGACGGAACTCTTCCAGCATTCTGATTGGTGCACAAAACAGACGGAACTCTTCCCCAGGCTTTATTTACATATTTTGGGGCCACGGATGTCGTCAAAGTTCATTATGTGAATGTTGGGTTTTTTTTCTTCAACTTTGACCGTTATAAACATGAGACGGAGCTACGATGACCGAGAAGTCTTAAACTGATTTAGGCCTGGTTTTTGAGACGAAACGAAATGAAACGAGAGTTTTTCTTGTTTGATAGTAGTTTATTTGGCAAGGGTTTTGATGTGAGTGCCTCTTTTGTAGCAGTACTGATTATGGCGTGGACTAGGACAACATTATTACTTTCAGTACAGGAGTTATCGGTCTTTCGGGACGGAAATGGATTGTGGCAACAGTGCTTTTATGGCGTATTGCGGGTTTGTTTCCTTTTTTCTTGACACTGTTTCTTACGTAACGGAAGCGATATTAGTGTGGATTGTAGCAACAATATTTTTTTTTCTCTGTATTGCCGGTGATCGTGCCTGGACTAGAACGATAATCTTTCTGGCGTGAGAGTAGGGATTTGAGTTTGGGTCATGATGGTAGTGTTTCGTTGCGATGTGGTAGTGATTTCAGCATGGGTTATGGACTATGACGATAGCGTTTTCTTCTTCTTCTTCTTTTTTTCTTTTTTTTCTGGTCCATTTCTTTCTTTTCTTTTTTTTTTTTATTTCCTTTTTCCGGAGCTGTAGTCATTTTGGCGTGGTCTATGACGAATTTTCTGTGCGAAACGGCAGTAATTTTAGCACGAACTATGACGATAGAGTTTTTGTGTACAGTTTCCATTTTTGGCTTAATGTGCGACGATGATCTTTCTTACGTGACGATGGTGACTAGCCGTGCACTATGACGTTGTTTCGTACCTACCGATATTGGGTTTTTTTTGCGTGTGTGTTTTGGCGTGGACTATTGGGATAATGATTTGTTACGTAACGGTACTGATTTTGGCGTGGACTGTAACAATAGTCCTTTGGTGTGATTGCAGGGGTTTTTTCTATCATGATGGTTGTGTTTCTTGCGTGACTGCATGCAGCGATCTTTGCTTCGACTATGACGATGGTGTCTCGTGCTAGGCAGTAGTAAGTTGGGCGTGGCCTATGACAGAATATTTTTACGCAACGGTGGTGATTTTAGCATGGACTGTGACAATAGTTCCTTGTGTAACAGTAATGAGTTTTGGAATAGTGTACGAAGGTAATGTTTCTGACGTAACGGTAGTGATTAGTAGTGGGTCCGATGACATTACTTCTTTAAGTAACGATACTGATTTTGGCGAAGACTTTTGCGATAATGTTCTTCCGTAACGATAGTCATTTTGGCGTTGATTATGACGATATTATGTCTCATACGTAATTGTATTTCGGAAATGGCGCTTCTTGCGTATTGATAGTAATTGTGACCTTGATATGTGATGAGAGGATTTGTTCCCCTTGGTTAGGGGTGTATTGTGTGATGGAACTATTTGCCATTGTTATTGTAGGGATTCGGGCGTACAAATATGACAGCAGTTGTGTGCATGAGTGCGTGTGTGTGCGTGAGGGAGGGGGAGGGGTGTGGCGTGGGTGGGAGGGAAGCGAGGGGAAAAGCCGGGGATGGGGATGGGAGTGGGAGTGAGGACAGGAGGGTGTGTATGTGTGTGCGTGTGTGTAATACAGGTTTCGACTAGGGATGGACGTATGGGAGTGGGAGTGAGGACAGGAGGGTGTGTATGTGTGTGCGTGTGTGTAATACAGGTTTCGACTAGGGATGGACGTATGGGAGTGGGAGTGAGGACAGGAGGGTGTGTATGTGTGTGCGTGTGTGTAATACAGGTTTCGACTAGGGATGGACGTATGGAAGCAACATTTTTGTGACACAATTCAAATTTGGGATAGGGATATAAGTTCAGGAAATGGATACCATAGTGCTTGGAAAATTCCTCTATCATTGATCATGTGCATGGCGTGAATAATTCATTTTATCAGGTTACCGTATTGTACTTGAATACTAACTATATCATCTTTGCATAGGAGACCTTATCCTGATTGCAAACCTTTTCTGGATGATGCATCGTACCTGAACACTACATCCTATCTGAATGCTATCTTACCTGAATACTGTATTGTCAGGTTATTTGGCGTTGATACTGTATCTCATCTAAACAGCATCTCTTGCCTGGATAATGTATCTCACCTGGATGGTACGTCTTGTCTCGACAATATGTCTTGTCCGGGGGAGGGGGTGCTACAAAAATGTCCTTTATTGGCATGGCAAGGTCATATGCCTTGTGTGCCTTTTATGTGAATGCAGTGACTGCAATGTCTCAGATATTGAAATTATGGAAAGAAACGTACTGAACTTGAGGATTCCTTTCATTAACTGGAGGAAATATCAAAGGGGTTTCTAGAGGAAGTAAACACATACACACACAAAATTAGTCTTGGACAGCTGATCTGCGCAGCGGCAATTGACGTCACGCTAAAAAGGTCACTGCTCGCTCAGTCTTCTTTCTCTGTTTTTCTGTTCTCTCTCTCTCTCTCTCTCTCTCTCTCCTCTCTCTCTCTCTCTCTCTCTCTCTCTCTCTTCTCTCTCTCTCTCCTCTCTCCTTTTTCTTTCTTTCTCTTTGTTTCTTTGTTAATTTGTTTCTCTCTTTCTTCTTCTTCCTCTTCCTGTTCTTCTTCTCGTTCTTTTTCTTCTTCTTCTTCTTCTTCTTCTTCTTCTTCTTCTTCTTCTTCTTTTTTCTTTTCTTTTCTTTTTTCCTCCACCCCCATCCTCCTTCTCCTCTTCCCCATGCTCCTCCTCTTTCCTCCTCCTCCTCCTCCTCCTCCTCATACTCCTCTTCCTTCTCCTTTTACTTCTTCTTCGGCTATAACTTGGAAGTTTTTCCATTGTAATTATTGTTTTGGAAAATATTTTTTAGTTGATAAATTTATACCTTTTCATTTATTTGCTTCATTTGTGTTTCGTATGGTGACAGAGTGTGTCAAAAGAGATTGGGATGCGGGTTTATATTGAGGGTAGCATTTTCCGCTAAAAAAAAAAAAAAAAAAAAAAAGTTATCATTGTGCTTTTAGCATAAACGTGACATGAAACAGATGGGGTTTAACTATATTTTAGTGTGTCATAATTGCGGTTTTCTTTTGCTTTTCATCGTTATCCACTAGATACTACAGACACTCTGATACTGATATTGCGACCAACGCACA
>CM031606.1:75614458-75616958 GCA_018398815.1 Conus ventricosus
AAGAAAGAAAGAAAAACAGTCATCACATGAGAGTAATCACCCATTCCGAAAGATCAGCGATGCCATCAATCCGTAGATAACGGGCCAACTACTGCGCATGCAGACTTCGCTATCGATTGCTTCCCTTTGTTGAGCGTTCTAACGACGAGCCTGATGTGAAGTCCCACGCGCCGAGATGAGACTCAATGCTTCTTTAAGCCTGGCCACTGAGGCATGGCGGGCGTTCCTTGAATTGGCAGTCGCTGGAATTAGCCTCCAGGTTGTATTCCGAAGCCGGAGAATTTGATCATGACCACGGCAATGCACTGCGTCTCTCAAGCCCCCTGCCCTCCCCCCCCCCCTCCCCCCTTCCTCCTCACCACCTCCCCCCACCCCAAGTTTCTCCCTCTTGTAAGTGTGCTTAATCAATTTTTGCTTGCTTTCTCGCTGACTGCCCTAAATGTGTTATCGTTTTGATGATATCATTGAATGGACTGACCACACCCCCCCCCCCCCCCCCCCCCCCCCCCTCCGAGCCGTACTACACACCACCGACACGCTCCACATTCCATTGATCATCCCTCCTATCTTAGATGCTGACATTTCACCCTGAGCTTCGTTACTGTTTCAAGAACTTCGTGCATTTAGATATTTACAAACAAATATGAACAAGTGATATCTGTGCATTTGTTTACTGCAGTGGAATTGTGTGAGAAGTGGTCAGTATAACGGAACCCAAAGCTATCGCCTCTTCAAAATCAATGCGCTGTAAAAAAGATGTGGAGAACGAACAAAAGTAGACGAAATTACACGACGGGTAACGAAGCATGCATATAATAATAATAATAATAATAATAATAATAATAATGAATACTTATATAGCGCCTATTCTCGGCTAGAGGCCAAGCTCTAAGCGCTTTACAATCAACACTCGTTTACGCAACGGGCTGCCTACCTGGGTAGTGCCGACTGAAGAGCTGCCAGCTGGCGCTTCATTCAGTCGTTTCCCGTGTCATCCAGTCAGTATCGTTCAATATCGATCACTCAATTTTTCATTCTTTCCATTTCTCACGCAGGGTGCATGCTATGTGTAACGTGTCATCCATACCAACGGCCAAACTGGCCTACTCTTCCGAAAGTTGGTGATGGGATTTTACGTGTGTGCAAGATGTTATGCATGCGTTCACACACGGAACCTCGGTTTATAGTCTCATTCGAAGGACTGTATGGGAAATGGAGTCAGAACCAATGTTAACTCCCGAGGGAAAAATCCCCCTGTACCGAAACGCCCCGGCGGAGGTTCAAACCCGCAACCCCAGGATCACCAAGATTACGAGTCAGGCGCTCTACCAACTGAGCTATTCCGGCTCCCTGCAATACATGTTGCTACATGAAAATAGAACAGACAGACAGACAGAGACAGATAGACAAAACGACAGCCACAGGGACAGACACAAAGACAGACAGACAGAGACTGATGGGAGAGAAAACTCAGAACTCAGATAGTTTATTCATATAAAGGCCATTGCCCCTTATGAAGAAGGTATGGAGAACATTACAATATAAGAATTATGAAAAAAAAAAAAAGAAAGAAAGAAAGGAAAACTAGAAAGACTGGATGGACTACTCTCTCGTGAAGTCATATCTGATCTAAACTGAAATGCCCGGAGTGAGTAAACTGAGAGAGAGAGAGAGGGAGAGAGAGAGAGAGAGAGCGCACATCAGCAGTGCATCCCTCCATTGGTAACTGTCGTGTCGTGTCATTGTTATGATTATAGTCTGATCATCTGCATTAGGTTCATGCATTCTCAAAAGCTACAGCCCTGATGTGGCCCTTTGCGGTCGGCTGGGCTATAAGCAACATTATCTTATCTTATCTCAAAAGCTAAACCCTACGATGTCATACTGCCTATACAGCAATGAAAAATTCTTTTAAAAAATATACGTTCGTCTTGGCTTAAACTGTGAATGAGGTGACAGTTTCTTTCCACTTGACTCAGATTCCCCATGTTGAAAATAATTTTGATGATGTGCATGCAGGTTTCCTCTGACGGGTATCCTTCTGACGTCATTATGCTCACCACATAGACCGGAATAACTCAGTTGGTAGAGCGCCGGACTCGGTACTACTTTAGCAGCCCGCGTTAGCCACCAGCGTCCTTAGGGAATCCCCTTTTTCTCTCATAGAGGCGATGTGCGCATGCGCAACCTTGCCAAGCAAGGCCGCGGCCGGCTGAGCGCGTCGTTCAATCGGGATTTTTAACGCCGCTCGTGGAAGCGATCTTTACGAGCCCAATTGTCTGCTTTATAATCGGTAAGTACTTCCAATTTGTTAACAAAAACATTAGTCTACACATTTCCTGTTGTATTACACGGTATGTCACGGTGCTAAATGCCCAAAAGAATCACTACAAAGTAAAATGTAAGCTGAATCGATTCGACAACAAAATTGGCGGAACGTTTGGCCTAGACTCAGAGTCAGTCGTTTATTTGTCATAGAAAATCCAAGGAGGCCTATGAA
>CM031606.1:75621208-75631338 GCA_018398815.1 Conus ventricosus
TTATAAAAATTTTAAAGCCCCGTTCTTGAGAATTCTTTTAAACAGGTGAGTTTACCCCTTTGAAAATGAATGCAACTTACACGAACGGAAACTTAAAAATTGACCGTTAAAAACCGTTATTATAAAATTTAGACCTTTCTAATGAAATTCGGTATACAGATGCAGTTTTACACGCTGAGCAATGATATACAACTTACAACAGGCAACTACTTAGACATAACACTGGATCTCAACAATCAATATACAAACCATATAAAAAAACCCAACGATACCCCCTTTATGTACACACCAAAAGAAACCATCCACCATCTGTATTGAAGACCATACCCCATGGCATAAACAAGAGACTATCAAACCTGTCATGCAGGGGAGAGAGTGTTCAACAATGGCAGGTAGAATACCAGGAGGCACTACAAACAAGTGGATACAATTACAAATTACAATACAACCCAGACAACAACACAAATAAAAGCAAGAAAAATAGGAAAAGAAAAATCATAGGGTTTTAAACCCCCCATACGACGGGAAAGTCAAAACGAACATGGGGAAAGAATTCTTTAAAATTTCCTAACAACTTCATTTCCAAAAGAACACAAAATTGCCCAAAATATTTAACAAAAACACTGTCAAACTAGCGTACTCATGTATGCCCAACCTCAAAAACCTGATTGACGCATCTAACAAAATGAAAATCAACACAGCAAAGAAGGGTGAAGAAAGGAAATCTTGCATTGCACCAAAAAGGGGAGCAGTGCCCACTGAACAAAACAAATGCCCTTCACAGCAACATTGTATACCAGGCTACTGTGACATCAGAAAATAAAAAAAGAACTTACAAGGACAACTGAAAACCACTTCAAAACCAGATTGCAAACCACAAACAGTCATTTAATAAAGAAAAATATAAAAAACCAAACAGAACTGAGCAAATATATCTGGAAACTTAAAGACGCAAAAACAAGCTACAATTTATCTGAAAATCATAAAAAGAGCATCACCATACAGCAATGTTTAAAAAAAGGTGCAACCTATGGTTTAACTGAAAAAGGGTTTTAATACTATGAAAAACCATACTTAGCAACTTTAAACACCAAAACGAAATAGTAAACAACTGCAGGCATAAATGGAAATCGTTTTTTAGTTGAACAATCCAAAACAAAAACCAAAAGCCCCCAAAAACACGTGCAGCCAACCCGCACGTGCAAAAAACCCCAAACGGAGCCCACACGCTATATAACATCGGCGGTGGGCAAACCGAGGGCCTTCCTGATGACAGCGCAACAACGCTCGAAACAAATTTGTAGATAGTTTTAAAGATTCCTCTTTTAACTTCTTTTAACTATATATATATATATATATATATATTTATATATATATATACACACCACACACAAAACAAGAGAGAGAGAGAGGAGGAGAGAGAGAGGAGAGAGAGTTTTTTCTCCCAATTACCATATTATCAATCCACCATTACCCACAACCGTCACAAATATATCACACCACCCCACTAAACTAGACACACAACCCTATTGTATCACCCCCCCCTCCCCCACACAACCCCCCCCCTCTTTTCCTCTCCCATAATCCCCCCCTGTCATTTCCGCCTGGCGGCTATTCTGCCTACCACATGGACAACAACAGATGAGTCATTTTCGGTTCTTGTTTGTACTGTCCTAAATGTTAAATATGATCTGTTCTTCGCTGACGAAGACCAGGAGGTCGAAATGCATCGTGTTCTTGTCCTGTGCTTTGTTTGTCAATGTCATGGCGGTAACTAACCCCTCTCTTTCTAAAAATTAGCTTTGATTTACTTGCATTACGTATATACTACATTTTCAGTTGGTGGTCTCATTGTTGCCGAAGAACCAGAACCGCGTTTTCCATTGTCTAGTCCCAAGTCATGTTTACTAAAAAAACATTCCCTACATGCAAAACAAGATTAAAATCAACAGTAATTTATTTATTATGAATGATACAAAAGCCCCGAAGCCCTTTGGAGCACATATTCCGAAAAGTTTTTACCAGAAATATTTCACAACATCCAAACTTCGATATAATCGGTACCTCATCCTCCAACAGGCTTGTTTCAGAGCAAGCCACTTAGTTTTAGAGTAAAGGGAGTTTACAGCACACCCACAGCTGCAGAGAGGCCAAGCCGTAATGCAGATCAGGGAAAGGGGTGTAACTGGCAGGCAGCACCCCACTCAGCCAGCAAACCGCGCTAGTACTAAGGCGAACTGACATGGTCACTGTGTAAAAAAGACGTCAGGCAACAGTTGTACAGCAATGCTGAGCGGTCCAATAACAATTGGGCTGTTAGTTTGATAATTATTAGGAGTCATGAAAAATGAAATTATATCTGAGCGTTTTGAGATGACGAATAGCCAAAAATCCCGACAAATCATTTAATACCAAACTCGACTGTAATATTTTCCTGTAGATAATGTAGAAACGGCATGAAAGCTTGTACAACAAGTGGTCAGCGACAGTCAAACAATGACAACCACACACACACACAATAGTGCAAAATGACGTCAATCCACTTTCTGGGAACTTATAATTTTTCCCTAGATAACAAGAACAACAAGTAAGATAATAACCCTCTGCTTTGGACTACAACAACAAAAAATGTTGGATTTAGAATGTGAAAGACATGTTTTTCTGCCCATAACTACGTTTACCTCGAATGGTACGGAAAATGTAAAGCATGCAACATCATCATCAACATCAGTCATCATCATCTTCAACATCATCGTTTTGTCATTCAATAATTGAAGAGCAAGAGTCTGATGGATGGAACGAAAGAGTCGCCCTTGATAGCAATGGTACCTTCTCTTATGTCTCCAATAACAGCGTCCTGCAAACATCTAAGAAACTGAAAATAGGCCTGCGTTCAAAACAGATTGCAGAGAGAGAACAGGACTAAAAAAATCACAAGGTGGGTGTGACGTCAACGTAAAAAAAGTATTATGACGTCAAGGTGAAATTAGGTAACTACATGACGAAAATGATAATTTTTGACGAGAGGAGAGAGCAAGAACTAACGGCCCGAGGCTTTTGGTGTCCAGCCTACTTTATTTTGTTTTAATCGTCTTTTCTCCGTAGTGATACTATGTGGAGAGGCTGACTTTCAAGTCAGTAGTGCGTCGATGTTCACTGTGTATGTACGATACTTCTGACGACGGTACCAGCGAAATATGTACCAGGAAAATTTTTTGTTATGAAAATGTTGTGAATGCTGTGTCGCCGAGAGTGACTTAAAAACTCCTGCAAGAATAATTTATGTGTCTAATTGTACCACCTCATGTGTGTCGGTGGGCTGAGTTTTATGATGTGAACATTGTAATATCAATACACGAAGCTAATTAATTTGTGTTTTAGATCAAACAATACGTTGAATCGAAGTTTATTGTGTTCTATGGGACTTTGCTGAAATCGTGTTCTCCGGGGATTCAATATTGATTGCTGTGCCTTGTGAATCTGCATTCTTCAATGGTTTACTGTGCCTTGTGAATCTGCGGTTCTTCTTCTGTGGATTGTTGTGCCTTGTGAATCTGCGGTTCTTCTTCTGTGGATTGTTGTGCCTTGTGAATCTACGTAATATATTGTGCTTGCTGTGTTGAGACCCAGATTTCTTCTTCATCGCTTGTGTTTGTGAACGGCTGTGTTTACCGTGTGGGGACCTTGGTTATCCTTCTTCTCTTTATTTTAGTGCTGTAGACTGTGGCTTGGGTACTGTGGAACCGAGAGCATTGATTGTATATGTGAGACACTGTGGACGGCGCTGGCGAGATCTGTGAGTGATATCAAGATATGTAATATGATAGGTTGATATCTGCTGATTGAAGTGTCTTATGTATTGATGTCTTAATTGACGTGAATTGATCTGTATACTATGTAGTAGCATGTATTGATTTTGTAACAATTCATATTGATGGTTCAGACAGCATATAGAAAGAAAAATCTAACTCGTGTGTTGCCTGGCTATCCATGTTCGTATGGTGTGGGTGTGTGTAGGAGAAAAGTCGTACACGCACCCAAACTTTGAGAAGCGAGAGTCAGACAACAAACACGCACCGCACACCATCCGTAACAGTGGGAAACGGTAGATGATTTCTGTACACACGTGCTATACCAATACCCTTCCAAAGTGTTTTTTTAAATCCCTTTAGTTCAAGGCCTCATGTTTTCCACAAAAGCAGAAGTCTACCATGAAACAAATTGTGTCGGAGTGCAAATATACCTGGCAATGCTCATCAGTGTGTGGTTGCCCCATTAATGTCGCTAGAGCTTCAAAAATGGTCATAAAGCCGGAAATCAGCTGTGTTATGTAACTCTATTTGTCCAGTAGGGAGTATAGCAGCCACATAGAGACTTCTGTTCTTAAGAGCACCAGTAAGAGCACCGACCGCGACAGGGCAAGTAAAAGTCCCAAGCGCATCATAGCAAAAGTAATATAGGGGATGAATGCCCCGTGAAGAGTTGCCCGGCAGATTGACGTCTCACTGCATTCCAGCCAACGTGAGGAGACGCAGCGGAGGATGGCTATCACCTCATGAAGGTCAGATTGTTTGAAATTGTCCCTCAGAGATATTGACTATCACCTCATGAAGGTCGGATTGTTTGAAATTGTCCCTCAGAGATATTGACTATCACCTCATGAAGGTAGGATTGTTTGAAATTGTCCCTCAGAGATATTGACTATCACCTCATGAAGGTCGGATTGCTTGAAATTGTCACTCAGAGATATTGCCTATCACCTCATGAAGGTCGGATTGTTTGAAATTGTCCCTCAGAGATATTGCCTATCACCTCATGAAGGTCGGATTGCTTGAAATTGTCCTCAGAGATATTGACTATCACCTCATAAAGGTCAGATTGCTTGAAATTGTCCCTCAGAGATATTGACTATCACCTCATGAAGGTCAGTTTGCTTGAAATTGTCCCTCAGAGATATTGACTATCACCTCATGAAGGTCGGATTGCTTGAATTGTCCCTCAGAGATATTGACTATCACCTCATGAAGGTCAGATTGGTTGAAATTGTCCCTCAGAGATATTGACTATCACCCCATGAAGGTCGGATTGCTGAAATTGTCCCTCAGAGATATTGACTATCACCTCATGAAGGTCGGATTGCTTGAAATTGTCCCTCAGAGATATTGACTATCACTCATGAAGGTCGGATTGCTTGAAATTGTCCCTCAGAGATATTGACTATCACCTCATGAAGGTCGGATTGTTTGAAATTGTCCTCAGAGATATTGACTATCACCTCATGAATGGTCGGATTTACTATGAATTGTCCCTCAGAGATATTGACTATCACCTCATGAAGGTCGGATTGTTTGAAATTGTCCCTCAGAGATATTGACTATCACCTCATGAAGGTCGATTGTTTGAAATTGTCCCTCAGAGATACTGACTATCACCTCATGAAGGTCGGATTGCTTGAAATTGTCCCTCAGAGATACTGCAATCAAAGTCATCACAAATTCATCACTCTGACGATTCAGTTCCGTCACAACATCCTGATAAACTCAGACGATAGTGTGAATCAGACGGCAGATCAAATTGGACATAACGACAGTGATGTGTTGCCACTATGATGCCTGTTGTGTGGCGTTTTCTTTTGGACACACAGGGACGTGGTGAATGTCTCAGGACGATGGATTTGGTGATGTATAACGATTAGAAGATGAAAGTAAAATAAATCATGTTATATATTATCACATAGGAAAATAAACATATTATTATGTCTTTTGAACACACGAAACTTAAAGACAAGACGTAAGAGAAATGCACTGTTTTCATCATTTGGACAACAAAAAATCAAATATAAATCGCCTTCAAGAAAACACATAATTATGTAAAGGATATGAAGCACAGTTATGGGAAAAGCAATGGGTAGGATAATTATTTTATCATAGTGGAACAGCTCATGGAAAAGGAAAGCTTATATATTAACTTAAAACCACCTTCAAGGAAGCGTTGAACGTAACGTAAAACACTTCATAGAAGTTTTGATACGTTGAATATTGGAGAAACAATTTGCGCAAGTGAATGTACCTGTCCCATGTTACATAAAAATGCATATACCTACAAGTCATTTAATATTTCAAACATGGGAGACTTTAACTCTGTCCCTTTATAACAAAGAAATAAGTAATTCAAAGACACTCTGGTCAGTACTAAACAACGGAATCTCTGGAGAATAATTGATGGGCAAATAAAAGGAATGCACAAGGTCTAGCCTTCCCAGTGAGTGCAACCTTGCCGTTGGTTGGGGAGCTTGCGTGTCTCTTTGACCCGGAGAGCTATGCTGGCGGGAGATTCGTCTCCTGGTAGGCCACCAAGCCAGACAGGTCAAAGGGTAGAGACCAGACAAAGAGCACTCAACTGGCCCTCCAGGTTGGGGGTTTGAATTGGGCTAACAACCCGGTCCTAGAAAACAAACGTTGTTACAGAAACCGCAATGACATTTTTCTGAGAATAGCATGGTTGCGGAAGAGTTCTCTCTAGCAGAGCCCATGACGCGAGCTGGTGAAAGCCTTCAGGAAGCCAGTGCGCCGACAACTCTTCTGACGACCAAAGCCAAGACCAGGATAGGGACCTGGAACACAGAACCCTATACGAGACTGGAAAAACAGCACAAGTGAGTAGTGAGATGCACAGGTACAACCTAAGATCCTTGGCCTGTGCGAGACTAGATGGACAGGAACAGGAAGAACAAGGCTGACAAGTGGAGACACCATCATCTACTCTGGACGAGAAGAAGACCAGCCACACACGCACGGAGTAGCGCTGCTGATGACACCCGAGGCGACGCGAGCACTGCTGTCCTGGGAACCAGTGTCACCAAGGATCCTCACTGCAAGATTCAATTCAAAGGGCAGGAAACCACCATCTTACAGTGCTACGCCCCCACAAACGTAGCAGACCCAGAGGAAAAGGAGGAATTCTACAATCAACTCCAAACAGTCGTGGATAGAGTGCGAAGAGAGACCTTAGATCCTCATGGGAGATCTCAATGTCAAAGTGGGAACGACAACAAGGGCAGAGAGCAGATTATGGGCATACACGGAACAGGAATACAAAATGAAAATGGAGAACTGTTTGTGGAATTCTGTGCTTTCAACGACATGGTCATCGGAGGCACTGTTTTCCCACACAAAACATTCACAAGATGACTTGGAATTCACCTGATGGGAAGACCCAGAACCAATCGACCACATTACCATCGGCAGAAAATGGCGCAGAAATTTACATGACGTGAGAGTGAAACGAGGAGCAGACGCAGCATCAGACCACAACCTTGTGATAGCTGTGCTAAAGACCAAATTGAAAGCCTACAAAGACCAAGCAGGCCGACTATCACATAAGTACATGTACACAGTCTGAAGGAGAGAGCAACAACAGAGGGGTTCAAACTGGAACTGAGAAACAGATTCAGCGTACTTGACCAACTTGCTGAAGAAACAATCGAAGACCACTGGTGTGACCTGAGGGAGGTCTGGCAGACGACATGTACACAAGTGCTTGGAAAGAAGCGAAGAAAACACAAAGAATGGCTGACAGCTGGAACATGGACCCTCATCAAAGAGCGGAAGCACCTAAAAGACCAGATCAACCAGACCCAAGACCAAGACCAAGACCACAAGCAAGAGTTACAGGCACACTACTGGGACGTCAACCGCCAAGTTAAGAAAAGTGCTAGACAAGACAAGAAACAACTCGTCCATGAGCTCACAGAAGAGGCAGAAAACAGCGGCAGGACAGAGAAACATGAAAAGGCTGTATGAGATTACCCGAACACTTTCTGGAAAGACCAGCAACCCCAGTCGCCCGGTCAAAGACAAGGAGGGAAACACCATCGCAGGAGAAGCTGAGCAGAGAGCAAGGTGGGCAGAGCACTTTAAAGAGACACTGAATAGACCTGCAACCACCTGTCCCCCCAGACATTCCACCACCAACCCAGCTTCTGGACATCAACACAGGCCCACCAACCAAGACGGAAGTTACCAAAGCCATCAAGTCACTGAAGTCAGGTAAAGCAGCGGTCCAGACGGAATTCCACCTGAAGCACTGAAAGCAGACATCCAGACGTCAACAGAGATGCTGCATCCACTCCTAAGCAAGATCTGGGAGCAGGAACGAGTGCCAGAAGACTGGAAAAGAGGCCACCTGGTGAAGCTGCCGAAGAAAGGGGACCTGTCATCCTGTAAAACTGGAGAGGATTATGTTGCTGTCCATCCCGGGAAGGTGCTGACCAAAATCATGCTAGAGAGACTAAAGACCGCCCTAGACAAGACCGTCCATCAAGAACAAGCTGGATTTCGCCAAGACAGATCATGCACAGACCAAATTGCCACCATGAGAATTATCATCGAGCAGTCTCTGGAGTGGCAGACCCCCTTGTACGCAGTATTTGTAGATTTCCAGAAGGCATTTGACAGCATCGACAGAGATACCATCTGGAAACTCATGCACCACTATGGCTTCCCACCCAAGTTTGTTGCCATCATCCAGCAACTCTACGAGGATGCCACATGCCAGGTCGTCCACGATGGGAAGCTAACGAAGCCCTTCACTGTACAAACCGGCGTCCGTCAGGGGTGTTCTACTATCACCAACAATTTTCCTGATGGTCGTTGACTGGATAATGCGGCAGTCTACAGACGGCAAGAGGACAGGAATCCAGTGGACTTTCACCAAGCAACTGGAAGACCTGGACTTCGCCGACGACATCAGCCTTCTGTCCCACAAACAACAAGACGCACAAGAGAAGCTGTGCCGGGTAGCAGAAGAAGCAGGAAAGACAGGCCTCCAAATCAACATAAAGAAAACAGAAGCCATGAGAGTCAGCAACCAGCAACGAGACCCACTACGACTAACAACAGGAAGACATCATTGAAGTTGACAAGTTTGTCTACCTCGGCAGTGTGGTCAGCAAAGATGGAGGTACAGATGAGGATATCAAGAGTCGCATCAATAAAGCCAGGCACACCTTTACTACGCTACGGCCTATCTGGAATTCCTCTGCCCTCTCACTCCATAAGAAGATCAGAATCTTCAACTCAAATGTGAAACCTGTCCTTCTGTATTGGTTCTGAAACGTGGCGAACAACAAAGACAAACACCCACAAACTCCAAACATTTATCAACAGATGTCTGCGAAACATTGTGAACATCAGATGGCCAGATGTTATTGCCAACGCAGAACTGTGGAACAAGACCCAGCAAGTTCCAATAGAAATAGAAATCAGAAAACGGAAGTGGGGATGGATTGGCCACACCCTCAGAAAGTCTCCATTCAACATCACAAGACAAGCCCTTGAATAGAACCCTCAGGGCAAAAGAAGAGTGGGAAGACCAAGACAGACATGGCGAAGGAGTACCGACGCGGAAGTGAAGGCCGCCGGAATGACGTGGGCCAAGCTGAAGAAGATCTCCCAAAACCGTGTCCGCTGGAAGAGTGTGGTTGCGGCCCTATGTTCCCCAGGGAATTCAGAGGACTAAGTCAAGTAAGTCACAAGGTCTAGCGACTTTTTTGTGCAAAGAAATGAAAAAAAATCAGTTTCATGTAACATAGCTAACACAAATAAAAAAGCAGTAATTATGGAAATTAATGATTATGAATTCACAGGAGAGCTGGGATACTGGCATTATAATTAGTGCTATTTTTGGAGACATGGTGTTTGTCAATAAAGTGAGCTGTGAGAAAAGTGCCTAACTGATAGCAGACTCTTCACTGGGACAGGTGTAAAGTAAGAGTTTGCATGTGTTATGGGAAATTCAAAGCACAGTGCATGTGCAGTCTTAGGCCCTGAAAGCAGTTTTCAAAGGAAAGAGCAGCAATATACAAAATAGATAGATCAATGAATAAAGAAACAGATGCGCTTATAAGTAGATGAGTAAATGAGTAATCAGATAAATGAAAACGCCCAAATGAAAAGATGAAAAGAAATGAAACATCACTTGAAAAATCTTAGGGTACACAAACTAAAGCAAGAGCCAGATGGGTGAAGAGGGAGAAAAGATTACAATGTGTTTTCTAAATTTACGGGGAAAAACTCAAGGTAAGAGAAATACCACAGCACAAATAATAAAAGCAAAGAATTATAAAGCAT
>CM031606.1:75631438-75660480 GCA_018398815.1 Conus ventricosus
CCTGTGACAGTCTTGAGAAAACCCCCTGATAGTCAGACATGGAGTACCCTGATAGAATCAGTTCTTGGAGTAACCCCTTTAAATAGAAAGCAGTCTTGGAGTAACCCTGATTTTAAAAATCAGGTCCTGTGACATTTGGAGTAACCCCTGATTTTCCCGGATTTTACCAGATCTACCCAAGCTACTGAAAACCTAAGAAAACATAGAGAATAAACCTAAACGATAATTTAAACGAGATAAACGCAATACAAATGTTTCCTAAACAAACACATGCCTTCCAATACAATCAAATGAAGTAGGAAACACTCAGTAGGGCTTATAGCTTGGGACGAAGGAATATTGCCACTCCTGATCCTCCAAAATGGTGTAGACGAAATACCGTGTGTCAGGCTCGCTAAGCCCTGAACTAACTAGGGAGGGACAGACAGACTTACAGACCTACAATACCTAACGCCCCAACTCAAATAAGCAGTCCAGAACCAGATGAACAGTTAACACATGTATAATTTCATTCAAACCACGACACCGGGGTCCATAACACTGAATATTCCACTTACTACCACACAATCACTTTCAAACTCAAACATTCAACCACTTAAACCCATTCGCACACAGATTTCTAGTCACACCCCCCCCCCCCCCTGCACAACCAAACTAACACAAGGTCATGAAATTAATTAATGACTAACCTTAATTCGGGTCAAATCCAATGTGCCCAGCCTGGTGCGATGCATCGCTACCATGCAATAAAACTCACACGACCGATAACACCTTGGCTATTGGCCCAACAGGACACTGTGAATCCGAGACTTACTCAACAAATTCACTTACTGGCTCTACACAAGCCAGCAACCAGGGAATGAAT
This sequence comes from Conus ventricosus, assembly GCA_018398815.1. Lineage (NCBI taxonomy): Eukaryota > Metazoa > Mollusca > Gastropoda > Neogastropoda > Conidae > Conus > Conus ventricosus. Next base: position 75,632,304 of record CM031606.1, read on the forward strand.
TCCAACACAATGACAGCCCAAAACACCAATATAGAATGCCCAGAACTACAATTTTGTAACACAGTGACAGACCAATCACTGATATAGAATGCACAAAACTACAACAATTCTGTAATGCTCACACACTTTCAAGATGAATTAAACCAGGTCACATTCCAACAACTGGGCACTTAAAGCACGCATGACCAATTAATAATCCAGTAACTGGGTTGCTAAAAATACTCGCAGAGAATGGCCCAACCAAGTTGTCCAAAATGTAAAAATTGTTGATATAAAATGTTTCTTGCCACCACACAAAAGACAAATTTGTCTTGAAAACCTGTGCAGCCTGCGACACACACAAGTAATGACTAATTAGCCAACAACTAAAACCAGCTATGCAATGATAAATATTACTAAATAAATTTAAAGTCACTAAGGATTTCTGCTAGTGTCTTTCACACACTGGGTAGTCCACCCCACGAACGATGAACGACGGCTCATTTCGTTGATCCTGGAAATAATGTTCAATGCTGTTACCTCAAAACAGCCCGTTTGTCGTTAACATTCATATGTACCACTCGGACGTCACGGCAACAGGAAGAGTAGCCCACGCTGTGTCACTCCTCGCACAGGGATCCCGTCACCAGCTAAGGCAGGATTACAGGCACAGCTAAGGCAGGATTACAGGGAGATATCTCTGGACACATACAGGCGGATCCCCATAAGAATCTATCATAAATTGCATAGTGCCCTACACATACTAAATTCATATTCATCATGAGCACAACCCGTGGGAGTCGAAAGTCACTACAGTGAATATTCTGTCTCTTAACTAACTAACCTACTCCAATCACAAGATGCACCCAATGGTAACCTTATCCAAATGAAAACCAGCATTAGCAATTAGCTTTAGTCTAATTATTATCCATTTGTATAAAAGGAAAGAGATTTCCAGACAGACTATACACAGCTTACTTTACAAACCATCAGTGCCACACAGTAGTACACAATCAAAGTCAAACTTCAGTCCGACTAAAACACATAGCCCGGTCCGACTCCACGGCCACTATTAAGTACTTTCCTTAGATAGCAGAACAACCTTAAAAAAAAACATGCATGGTTTCCCCACACAATTCCCAATGTTGGGAACATGGTCCAAACATATGTAACTTGGAAAACAAGATATAAAATATGCAGTACTTATTGCTCAAAATAAATCGGTCGGTCACTGTCACTGCCACTGTTGTAAACATCACTTACAACTTAAAGCCTATGTCCGAACCATGGGGCAACCACACACACACCACATCACTCCCCCAAACCCACACTTCCGGGCTGTCAATCTTTGTTAAAGTTGACCTTTAGCTGAAATATCCAGCTGGCTTACTCCAACTGACTGAGCAATGCACATAAGGTTGACAAACATATCATCATAAGGTTGAAAAAACATATCATCATATACAACTTAAAACCAACAATTTCAAACAATGAGCTGTCTCCCTGATTAACTTCCAGACAGGTGTCAACAGTACTAGCAACCACACAAATACATATATAATTCCTGGCCTGGCATTAAGGCCTGCTAATAAGACTAACAGATCATACTGACACCGACAGGTTCCAGTGGCTGAAATTACTGAAAGATCACACGAATGAATGTACTCACACATGCACAAAACACCCTACATTGATCTTTACATGCCCAAAATCATATCATCCTATATAACTATTCAATGCAACCATTACATGTTTAATTACAAAACCCATAGCCCTTCCTGGCACTAACGCAGCCCCTTGCCTGGCACCTCAGACAGCTTCCAGCCTCCAGCTGCCCAAATCAACCAATAAACATAAGGATTTCCTTCTGAGTTTCCCCGTATCCTGGCTCAATCCAACCACAACCAGGTTCAGATGATAGGATTACTAAAATGTCTACACTGAATTATACCAAACGTACCTTGAACCAACACGTGTCCGGCCCAACTCGAGTTGGGTTGTCCAGCGCCACCAAGGCCATCCCCAGACCGGCACGTCTACAGCACCCAACCACAGCAACCAAGTCTTCACCCACCAAGGTTTCAGGTACACAGGTTACAGCTCACAAGAACGCAGCAAACCAAGTCTTCACCCCACCAGGTCTCAGGAACACCGGTTAAGTTCAACAAGAACGCAGCAACCAAGTCTTCATCCCATCAGGGTCTCGGGAACACCGGTTACAGTTCAACACAAATGCAGCAACCACGTCTTCACAAATTACAGTAAACGACAGTCTTCTACTGTACCTCCAACAGCGAGAAGAATACAATTACACAGAAACACAGAATCAGTCCCCTCCAGACTCAAGGCAGCTCCGCTAATCCTTAACCCCAAACCTGAACACAAGGTTCCTAAAAGGATTCACCAGGACTTCTAAATAGAATCGACACAACACAATGTCAGAGACTTCCACTCTGAAAAACAGCTGCAAAAACACTGAGCGACAGTTCACCTAACCCCAGCCTGCTTTACAGTAAACTGGCTGTGATTGGATAATTCACGTAAGGTTAACTATGTTTGGGCAACTCACAGTGAGGATGAGCATGACCCAATTTCCCACTTCCACGGACAAAACACTAAAAAGTTCAAGATACCTCCCTACCCTCTCCCAAGCTGTGCTGTCACACAGATATCCACCGACGCAAAACAACGCATGCGACGTGAGCGGAAATGTTCGCCGGCTCACCCTAGCACATATAGAGGAAATATTGATCTGATGCGAACCAAGCAAGATACACTGACATGGAACATGATCAGTCCGCACATGCTCAAGTTCAAACATGAGTCGCCTCCACTAGATCTATCTGTAACATACATGTACGGCTCAGTAGCAATGTCAGTGAACCCTGACATACCCCCTTCCAAGATTGAACTCTACGTTCAATTAACGACAGGTAGACAAATGTTTTCCCAACCACAGTATGCTCGTAACACATACTCTCAGATACCCTCCAATTCAACCCACTCGAGATACTGCAAGGGAGAGTGGTCCACCTGTATCACAAACTTTGTACCATACAGGTACTGTGCAAACTTATTCACTCCCCACACCAGTGCTAGGCAGTCTTTCTCCATTGTGGGCCAGTTTTTCTTGGCAGGCAAGAGCTTCTTGCTAGCACACCCCAGTGGGTGTAGCATACCCCCTGTTCTGGGTAGGATGGCCCTGATCCGTCTCAGATGCACTCCTACTTTGTTGAATGGATTTCCTGTGACAGGAGATCTCACTTGGGGCACTGGTGGCACTCTACCTTTGTCTATAGTCTTTTGACATTCTGGGCATGACCTGCAGTACTGAGCCACTTCCTTAACATTCCAGGCCAGTAGAAGTCCTGCAGCACTCTAGCTTTTGTTCGTTTAGTCCCCATGTGTCCTGCCATGGGTACATCATGAGCCATCTTCATGACCTCAAGCCTCATACGCTTGGGAACACACACTTGGGTTGTAGTCTCATGTGGCGTGGTGTACGTCCTCACCAAGAGTCCATCCTGGTCTGCAAAAGTCACCCAGCCATGACCTGACGAGCTTGTAACCATTCTCTGCGGCACGCCGGGGTGCATCCAACGTTGGGTCTTCCTCCTGTATCTTCTTGAGCTCTTTGAATTCCACCCCAATGACTCGCTTTGTGACAGGCAATCCCTGGGTTGGTTCTCGCTGCCTCTTGGCCTGAGCTCATGTCATGACAGCCATCACTGCTGTGAGATTCGCGTAAACTGGTACTTTTGCGGTGTATCTTCCCACTCATTAGCACCCCAATTTCCCTATTAGGACTTGCTCACAGGGTTTCTTAAACACTAGTACGACAATTTCGCCCTCCACGAATGGTGACGATACATGCACCTTGGCCACAGGTTCCTTGTATGAAGTCCCACTCTCAGCCATCTTCACATCCACCACCTTCCCAATGTAGTCTTCCGGGTCAACCAGTGCTTCAGCCACTACAGTATATGTAGCTCCAGTGTCTCTTAGACCTCTTACACTTCGGCCATTCACGGTAACTGTGCACCGTGGGGTGTAATGCTTTGCAGCACATGTCATGCAGAGGGACGGTGGGCTCTCTGCCTCGAGGCTCTCCAACTCGGCCCCTGCCAGTACTCTAGCCACCGATGGTTTGTTGCCCTTCCCACCTGTGCTCCTTTGTCACCAAGCCTTCTTTGTGGACACGACGCACTCAGGTGCCCCTTGTCGCCGCACACCCAACACGTCTTAATCCCCCGTTGACTTAGTCAATGACTGTGGTGTTACACCGCCCTCTTCCTGGACAGGCCTACTATCCCTTTGGGCGCTGTCAACGTTGGTTTGCTTCTGGGCATGCGCTTGCCCCTACTATTGCCGAGGCTGACCTCGCTGAGCTCGTTCTCTCTGCACCTCCCTCATCGATCTCTTGGCCTCTGCCAGTCGGGTAGCACGTGCAGCCACTTCTTCTGCATCCTTCGGTGATGATTCCTTCACCTTTTGATAAATATCAGCAAAGAGCTGGTCGTATAGGCGTTCCTGAAGGAATCAATCTAAGACATCATTAGGCTTACTTTGGTCCTTGTCAGCAGATACACACCACTGGGAGAAACAAAGCCCTAAGCCTGTCCAGCATCTGCTCAAATGTCTCAGCCACCTTCTTTTCCATCCTTCTGAACTTTTGACGGTAGGCGTCTGCGTCGAGGCGAAAATACCTGAGCAAGGCAGCTTTTACTTCTGCGTAGACCTCCAACTTATCTGCAGATAACTTGAGGACTGCATCCTAGCCTTCCCTTGGAGCAGAGCCACTAACTGACATGCCCATGCAGTTGGATGCCAACCACACAGCTGGCTACCTGCTCAAAATGCTGTAGGTATTCATCTACATCCACATCATTTGTCTAATATCACGATTAGTGGAAAGACGTTAAATGAATGAAAACACACACATCCTCATCATCTCTCATTGGCTGCAGTTTGACGTCCTTCCTATCGGCCCTCTCTTTCTTGCTCTTAGCCGCCTCCTTCTCCTCCCCCCTTCTCTCTCTCTTTATTTGCATCTCTTCTTCCCTTCTATCCTCGTCCCTCAGTGCCTGAGCTTCCCTTGATAGCCTGCTCGCGCTCTCTATCCAGCCGCTGCTGCTCCACCTCACGCTTGTAATTAACTTCCTCGCGCTTGAGCCGCAACTCTTCCCCCTTGGCCTCGCGCTTAAGCCGCAACTCTTCCTCCTTGCGAGCCTCCTCCTTCTTAAAAGCCCGCGCCTGAGGGCCTCCTCTTTTTCCTGCGCATTCTCGCTTGAGAGTAACTCCTCTTCCCTTGCCTCGCTCTCTTTCCTGCCGGGCCACCTCGTCCCGGCGTCGGCCTACAAAGTCGCTAACTCCCCTCCCTGTAACCCCATGCTTCGACCTAACCGAACATATTGTCGGCCAAGGTGTCAGCTGTTGCTCCGCCATAACCTCCTTCACTAACCTACCTGCATGCTCCTTAAACTACCGGAGACGTTGCCGCAGGAGTATGACTTCTGACCCTGGCCAGTTGTGAACGCAACTTACGGTCACCCGGAGTGTGTGACATACTGAACTGACTCAGACTAGCTAACCGTTCCTGTGTGCTTGAACCAGACCTACAAAGTTGGATATACACTATATTATGGTTCTTAGGATCTGCAACCCGGGTATTATAGTAACTGGTACTGAACTAAACCGATATAATCAACATGCCAAAGACACCACACACACGGCCGCTCGCATAACCCATCATATGATGTGGAGTCACAATACATCAAAAGTCCACCATTCCAGAGGAAACTAACTCGCAAGATCCCGCAACACCGAGAACAAACCGCACCACGCTGGATTGTCAAATTAACATAAGACTGGCCCTCTTGCCAACAGCTGACAACAATGTCAATCCCAAACAACTGATCAACCAAACTAGCCCCCTCTGGCCAGCCACCAACCATCTGGTCGACACCAATTAACCACCACGAATTGGCATAAAATGAAATAGCTGTAGTTTCCCACAACAAATGGCAGACAAATAACTATAGTTTTCTACAACAAATGGCAGAAAACAAAATAACTATAGTTTCTACAACAAATGGCAGAAAACAAAATAATTAGAGTTATTTACACTATCGTGACCCCATGACAAAACAGACATTACAGACAAAGCACATCACTTCCACACACTAACAACGGCAATAGCAGGTCTTACACGCCTGAGTTCTCGTTGTCTATGCCTCCACCCTTACTAGGCACGCACCCTCCAACCACCCACTGACTACTCTGAGTTCCTAATGTTTACACTCAGAGTGAGTCTGTATGCTTGCCTGAAGTTCCTCTAACAACCTCCCTGCTAACCAACCCTTCTTATAACTAATTAAATCCTACTTACCCCTAATTGTACCCGCATCTCCACCATATGTCAGGCTCGCTAAGACCTGAACTAACTAGGGAGGGACAGACAGACTTATAGACCTACAATACCTAACGCCCCAACTCAAATAAGCAGTCCAGAACCAGATGAACAGTTCACACATGTATAATTTCATTCAAACCACGACACCGGGGTCCATAACACTGAATATTCCACTTACTACCCACACAATCACTTTCAAACTCAAACATTCAACCACTTAACCCATTCGCACACAGATTTCTAGTCACCCCCCCCCACCCCCTGCACAACCAAACTAACACAAGGTCATGAAATTAATTAATGACTAACCTTAATTCGGGTCAAATCCCAATGTGCCCAGCCTGGTGCGATGCATCGCTACCATGCAATACAACTCACACGACCGATAAAACCTTGGCTATTGGCCCAACAGGACACTGTGAATCCGAGACTTACACAACAAATTCACTTACTGGCTCATACACAAGCCAGCAACCAGGGAATGAATTCCAACACAATGACAGACCCAAAACCAATATAGAATGCCCAGAACTACAATTTTGTAACACAGTGACAGACCAATCACTGATATAGAATGCACAAAACTACAACAATTCTGTAATGCTCACACACTTCGAGATTAAGTGCCCAGTTGTTGGAATGTGACCTGGTTTAATTAAAGCACGCATGACCAATTAATAATCCAGTAACTGGGTTGCTATAAAATACTCGCAGAGAATGGCCCCAAACCCAAATTGTCCAAAATGTAAAAATTGTTGATATAAATGTTTCTTGCCATCACACAAAAAACAATTTGTCTTGAAAACCTGTGCAGCCTGCGACACACACAAGTAATGACTAATTAGCCAACCAATAAACCAGCTATGCAATGATAATATTACTAAATAAATTTAAAGTCACTAAGGATTTCTGCTAGTGTCTTTCACACACTGGGTAGTCCACTCCACGACCGATGAACGTCGGCTCATTTCCTTAATCCTGGAAATAATGTTCAATGCTGTTACCTCAAAACAGCCCTGTTTGTCGTCAACATTCATATGTACCACTCGGACTGTCACGGCAACAGGAAGAGTAGCCCACGCTGTGTCACTCCTCGCACAGGGATCCCGTCACCAGCTAAGGCAGGATTACAGGCACCAGCTAAGGCAGGATTACAGGGAGATATCTGTGGGACACATACAGGCGCATCCCCACTAAGAATCTATCATGAATCCCCTAGTACCCTACACATACTAAATTCATATTTCATCATGAGCACAACCCGTGGAGTCGAAGTCACTACAGTGAATATTCTGTCTCTTAACTAACTAACCTACTCCAATCACAAGATGCACCCAATGGTAACCTTATCCAAATGAAAACCAGCATTAGCAATTAGCTTTAGTCTAATTATTATCCATTTGTATAAAAGGAAAGAGATTTCCAGACAGACTATACACAGCTTACTTTACAAACCATCAGTGCCACACAGTAGTACACAATCAAAGTCAAACTTCAGTCCGACTAAAAACACATAGCCCGGTCCGACTCCACGGCCACTATTAAGTACTTTCCTTAGATAGCAGAACAACCTTAAAAAAAAAAAACATGCATGGCTTCCCACACAATTCCCAATGTTGGGACATGGTCCAAACATATGTAACTTGGAAAACAAGATATAAAATATGCAGATACTTATTGCTCAAAATAAATCGGTCGGTCACTGTCACTGCCACCCTTGTAAACATCACTTACAACTTAAAGCCTATGTCCGAACCATGGGCAACCACACAACACCACATCCACTACCCAAAACACTTCCCGGCTGTCAATCTTTGTTAAAGTTGATCTTTAGCTGAAATATCCAGCTGGCTAACTCAACTGACTGAGCAAATGCACATAAGGTTGACAAACATATCATCATAAAGGTTGACAAACAAAATCATCATATACACCTTAAAACCAACAATTTCAAACAATGAGCTGTCTCCCCTGATAACTTCCAGACAGGTGTCAACAGTAAACAGCAACCACACAAATACAGATATCATTCCTGGCCTGGCATTAAGGCCTGCTAATAAGACGTAACAGATCATACTGAAAACCGACAGGTTCCGGTGGCTGAAATTACTGAAGATTCCAAGAGAACTGATAAATGCCAATCCTAGGCCAGCTGCCTCCTCAACATTTCGAGGCAGCTGACCCTAGGAATTGGCATTTATCAGTTCTCTCATACTCAGTGACTTGATCCACTGGGCATGCGCATTAACGAGTAAAACCTACCTGCATTCACAGTTCAACCATTTCGAACCGGTTGACTCTAGAAAGGCCGCATATTACTTTCTCTAACAAGTAAGACTTTAAATAACCAAAAAATATCGACCCTACAAACAAACATACTGTGTAGGGTTAATCCGTTTTTCAATACTAATTTACTAAACTTTTCAGATTTTAGTTTTTGTTTAATCCTGCGGTTTTCTTGATTCATTTTCAATAACACATTTTCGCGCAAACATTACATCAAATGAGTCTCTGTATCATGTGAAATAAAACTACAGTCCTTTAATTGTTCTCTAAAGTCCCTTTTTAAACTGAGTTATATTTTTGACATAAAATCCACACCCTTATCCCAGCATGTCTTCACTGAAAGCCAGTTTTGATAAAGGTTTCTTTTTTTAACTATGTCCTCGTTCTGGCCGAACAGTCGAACTATAATAAATAGTGTCTGCGTTCCTCAAACAGTCTAAAAACTGTTTTAAAACACTCTACGTTAGTTTATTTGCTAGGAAATCAACTAAAAATATGTTATCACTGTCCATGATAAACCGGCTATCATGATATGCTTTGGTTCCAGTTATGTGTTGGACAGAGAAAATCACAATATAATCAAAATTATAGCGATAAACTTTTGTAAATGGTCTAGAAAATATTGGTTTTCCCCAACCAGTTGTCCACAAATTAATAGAACAATGAGAGTTTTGTCATAAGTTTTAACGCTCCATATTTTTATAACAGAATTTAATCTAAACCAGTTATTGTTTTTTATCATGCTCTCTGTCAAAACTTGTTCAGTATTAAAAAAACCCTATAAGATCTAAATGTGTACTATTAATCCAATTCAGTGCTGTAAATTGTTTCTATTTAGACTAATATTTGATTTTGTTGCTTGTTGTTATGACCTAAATATCCTGGCATTGTGAAGAACGACGATGGGAACTAAGTTTTTCAACGTCTAAGTATTTGCCAGCTAATTAGACTTCCTTTTAAAAGACGTCAACTGAAGCCCACAGCCCCATTCCTCGCCTCCTCTTTAAGACAGAAATTTTCAAATATCATTGTGAACGGGTCTCCTAATTTCATTTGTGGAAAGAACTGTATTTTTGGTAGAAGCGTCCTTTAAAACTGTTTATTTTCTGTGGAGGATGTACTGTTTATTCCCAGACGGCCGTTATTCAATTTCTTTCCGACATTGTCGTCCGGCCATAAGACTTACATGTAAAGGGCCAGAGTTGAAGCTTTTTCTGAAACTTTTTGACGGCCAAAAAATGTAAATGGGCTTATGATATCAAATTTTATTTCCCAGTCTAAATATGGTTCCAAGTGCCATTTGAGGTCCATGTTTTCGAACTAGTTTAATATTCATACTGACCAACATTATTTGCTTCTAGATTGCGCAGTTGTCTAGTTTAGGAAACTTTTTGCTGTCGCAACCTCTTTACGTTATTAATCACCATCTTAGTGTACTCAAACCATACAAAGCGCCTATCGCACCATTTTGTTCAAAGTCTGTAACGTCTGCAAGGTCTTTTACATCAAAAGTTATACACCACACATGCGCTAATTAACTCCTGATTCTTCTTGGCCCACATCGACCATTATTTTTTAGTAACGTATTATTTTATTTCTAAAACATGTGTAGGTTATCACATTCACAACTGTTCCTGCTTTGTTCTTGAATTTTTAATTAAATGAGCCAAAACCTCACCACCACAATTAACTAATCGTTAAACTGTAAATTGGAATTGTATAATTTCATAATCGCAATATGCAGCTTTCCCTGACGGAAGAGCTCTTAAAACAGTTGACGGGCCTTCCAACATATATTTGCATCAGTGCTCAGCTCATCCCAATTGAAACATTAGAGAGTAATGAATGTAATGCAAGATCGAGCGGTGACTTTCCCGCCGATCAGAAGTAGTTTTGTTTGCTGCAACTCTAAAACTATGAATGGGTCGATTTTCAGAGTTGTAAAGCATAACATTTAGCTAGCTCTCATCAAAATATAACCTACTTCTTTTTTGTTTCAGGTTGAATGATAAAATTGTTTTTAGATTTGCATTGGTTTTAGTTGAGAGTACAATGTCGAAGTTATCTCATTTCTTCTTTAGTGAGCAAAACCCGTTAATACCCATCAGGTATGTTTAACTGGCTAACTTTGTTCCCCTGATTTGTCAACTTTTAAACCTTATATTCTTCTCAGATTCAGTTATATAAACCATACGTCTTTGTAGAATATTTCATGGAGTGCGACCATTTGGTTCCGCAATCGTTCTAACTAGCATGTTCCTAAAAACAACGGACGGTCTTGATTGTTATTGTAACAAACATTTTTTAAAAACAAATTAAAAATGAGTGCATCAAATATACTAATGCAAAATATTCTGTTTGGGCCGCATCTACAATCTTAAAAACATAACATCTGATACTCTTGTCATTTCTGTGACTCAGGCTGACACCTTTCAAGTAAAGGTGAGTACTCTCCATTAAACAGATATCTTAACCCTCCTATTAAACGACTACATCGCGAAAGTGTGGTTTAGTCCATCCGATGCAGTTTTTATCAGAACCAGTTAAACGTTTGGCTGGGTTGTGTGGTGCATCAACTGGGTGTGGAGTGTCGTTGCTGAGTATTAAATCATCCTGATCCTTTGGTGAGGTCAGTGTACAGATTTCATTCTTTTACACCTTCAGACGTATTTTGGACTGATACTGCAAGCCCCATTACCAAATGAACAAACCGTGTTAATCCCTTTCAGCAACCAGAATAGACATGAAGCTTTGAAAGGATCTGTAACGAATTTAATATTAATGTTAAAGGAAGACTTTAAGACAAAATTTTGGACTTACTCATGGCTTAGGCACCCCTATTTTGGGGCGTCACAGAAAGTATAACAATGCCTGAATCTCCATACACATCTATCTCTTTCAGGCACAACTGTTCACTTACTCGGGTCCATAAGCAAAGCATAAAAACACATGGAACAACATTTATCTGAGACGCTTCTAAGAGCCGAACTTAGCGGGGAATAGAACAATAAACACTCATTCGTCTTAACGGTTTGGTATTGGCTAGTTCGCAAGCACAAGACAAGGTCACGCATAACCGATCCTCTACTGGTTTTGATGCACACAAAACAATACTTAGCAAATTTAGAGGACGCTATTAATGTCTACAGTGATTTACCCTCAAGTATAAAAAAGGTACCAAGATGTTTTACAATACGCAAAGATCAAAAGTAGACTTTGCAGTTGGCGCTGGTTTATACAGCTGCCTTCTGTCCTCAGACTTCAGATAGGCACAATAATACACTCTACAAATAATTCGAAATCCTTGTGGCAGGCAATGAACGAAGGTCTGAAAAACGAAATAATTCTGAGCCAGTAATATTAGAAACAATAAAAAAACACGATGAACCCCCCAAGATTAAGTCACCCAATCCCGAGGTTCAAAGCCAAAGGCCGTAAGACCACGAAGTACACGAAGTCCACGAAGTCCAAAAACATAATGAACCATGATATGAAAAGGCAGCGCTAGTTGTTGGATTAACTGGTCTAGGATACTGGTCATTTATCTTACGAAATAGTAACCCAACTATTAAGAGAAACAACACCGGGACGTTAAATTTTTAAAATATATTAATAATTTAGATTTGCATTTGCTCCTCCTCCCCCCCTCCCACCCCCATAAATGCTCGGCCATAAAGCCAACTACTTTTTTTTGCTTGCAGTAACAAAAGGTCCAGCTAATAACACTCCCTAATATACCAGGTTTAGAGTCTATAGCTTTAACCGGCTAATTTTTTTAATAAACTTGCAAGATGATCAGCAGTTTTTTTTACCCATGATTTAGCTGAGTGGTGATGAGGGGATGGCGGTGGAGGCACTGGGCTTTGAACTCCACCACCACCCGTAATAGCCATCACCAGTGTACTTATTGCAATCCTAAGGCCTTATAAACGCTTGCTAATGTGACACCTTGCTCTCTAAACAGTGTTCGTAATCGTTCTGCTAGCGTCCGTGTCTTCATATAAAATTCTTTGATAGTTTTCTCCCATATTCTGCTCACTTGAGTTCGTAATTGTACTCGTTAGTAGACAACACTTCTAGTCTCGCGATCTTTCTTGTTCCAAGATCTTTTAGTCTTTGTTATTCTTCTTTAAGATCAGGCCCTAAGTTGGCGTCATCAGCCCTCAACGAGTTTTCTTTTTCTCTTTTTATATGCGCATCTATGTCACCCATTGGCGAATATTGTTTGTAATTCGCCTCTGGATGCTTCTCAACAGCAATGATCAAGGGCCGCTATTTTCTCGCTGGGTAGCGTGAGTCCTGTATAGTCCCTGTAAAATGCTGTTTTTCTTCTGAAAAACTGGTTTTCTGGTTCTATTGCATTATTAATTCGCCTGACCGATTGATTTAATCTTTAAGTTCCATGTTTTGTATTTGGTTAGCTGTTGGGAGTTTCCTGCAGTGTGTTTTGAAGTTTAGAAACTGCCTCTTCCGTCTAATTTTTGGTTTTGAAATGCCAGGCGAATTTGTTCGCTCACACTACTGAGTCTTTGTCTAATTGTACTCTTTTTTTAAAAACTTGATGAGTCTCGTTTAGTTGTAAGCTGACAAGTGTCCCTGGGTCGCTCCTCACAAACAAAGGTCATCGTTTACTTCAAAATCATTAGGGACTATAAATTCGGGAGTTCTTGGCTACACTTGGTAAAATGATCTGACCTACTTTCTCTGTTAATTCACGCCGCAATGAGGGCGCCGAGCGATGCTTTCAAAGAGTCCTTTCACTCATGTCGTCTACAGGATCAAAATCATAATCTTCTTCAACCGCCACTGCCCGCCATATTTTTGAATAATTAACTTTTTATTTTGTTATAAAAATGTCACAACATATGGCGTCGATTCTTGACCCGTTATAGAAAGCGAAAGAACCACGTGGCGTTAGGGAAATAACGGAATATACTGTTTTCCAAATAAATCCGTCTACTATTGATGCGGATCAAATTCTTACTGTCCAGATTCAGACCTAGGAGCGGGATGAAATGATTGGTGCCAGTCTCTGCGCGACTTCTTTCAAAAATAGACCTTCGCTCAACAACAGACCCAACCAAACATTGTCCAGAAGCTAGACGGGCAATCGTTAAGAATTTCTATAAAACTTGAGGTGCAAGACAATATTTTCTTTACCACAATGCAGACAAATGTTTAACCTATTCTAATCTATGGCTAACCGCGAATGAAAGGGATGATCTTGCGTTTCAAGGAATCGGCAATGAGAAGCACTAAAACTTAGAATATAGGCCGCCGGAACTCGCCTCAGGTGAAAAAAGCAGCAAAAGGGCTTTAGCTGTAAGTTAGCGTTTGGAATCGCTTTTTCCATTCCCATAGATTTGAGTTTTGTTAAAAAGCGCATGGCCCCATACTTCAAGGAGCAGTACAAGACAGCAATTGTCATAACGAACTACCTTTTAACGAATACTACTGTTTATCAGATCAACAGACACCGAAGCAAAAGTACAGCATTTCTGACATCTCGTTAAGGAGTTTGATGTTTGGTACAACCCGAATTTATCAAGGCTGATTGGGCAACAATATCACACAATTTATAACATATTACGAAGCATGCGCCATCATTCCAACATATCCTAAAAGCAGGGCGACGCAATATGGAATTTTAATCTAGTGTCACAGTAAAATCGCTTAATGGTATTTTTATTGCTGTGTTGAAGATGAAGAACCATTCTGCAGAGCAATGAAAATTTTTTAATCCAAAAAAACGAAAGTACAATGTTCGATTGATGGTATCCCCTAACCAAATCTATGCTAAGCGGGCTTAGACCCTTATCAGCATTTTGACGAAATAAGAAAAATTGTTTGTGGTGGGAGGGGTAGAAGTCCCACAGCAGACCTTGTTCTAAAGATCTACAACCGTCACAGTGTTAGGCTTGACGATTATTTAGCACGTAAATACGGTTTATGATTGACCTAAGGTCAACAGAGGATAACAGTTGGCATGGAAGCGGGAGAAAGTTATAGACGTAATAACCTCAAATTGAGAAAGGAGATAGTGCTGATTAACCACTTAATTGTACATTTTGTTTGTTTTTATTAATTGATACAACAGCTGAATGTATTAAAGATAAACAGATTTAAAGATATAGATACTAAATATTTTTGACTTTTAAAAAAGCATGCCTGTGTGACGTTTTATCCAAAGTACCTACAGAAGAGATAGCAGGCGCCTCTGCCTGCTATAGAAGGCAACATTGACCCCAGGGTCGTCTCTCGAAGTAAAGAACCTTCAGATTAAGCCAATGTTACACAAATGCAACAAAAACTCGAGCAAGAACCTTTCAAATAAGCAAAACCAAACGAAGGTATTCTTGCTGCCTGTAATGCCGTTACATATGTTAATACTGGAGCATCAAACTGTAAGTGCCCTATCAGCAAAGGAACGAGGTGAAAGGCCTCTTAGCAACGGGCTAGCGAACCCCGGCTTTTACCTCTAGGAGTTTGTTTTAGGCTCTTGGCCTGTTTTTCATTAGCTGTAAGTGCTTTAGGCAAAAAATTAAAAACTAAACTCTCCAAAAGCACACAGCTAAGGGTTCAACTAAGAACAGCTAAACTTAGCTCGTCAAACTGACAATAACTAAAGCGCTAGTTTGACTCAAACATCAGACGAAAGCATTTAATCGTTTACAGGCCGATTTTGATGACTAAAAAAGACAAAAGTTTGATCTTCAAAGAAAAGGCGAGGGCAGTTTTTCTCAACAGCCAGACCCCCCCGGCAGATAAAAAAGGAATGCTTAAAAAAAAGTAAACGAGACATTAAACTCTGGTTTCTAAAACAGCTCACATTAACAACTGCCAAAGGGTGTTTATACTTTAGTTTATGAGTCCAAGCGTAAAAACCGTCGATTTGAATTCTGATTAAGTATTTTTTTTTAATTTAAAATAAATATGTTGCTTAGAAAAGAAAGAAAGCATGGCTAAGATATATGAAGGCCCAGATGAATTGTTTGAAGAATGCTCGAGCAAGGAGCGGTTTGTCAAAAGCACTGAATGATATTGATTTAGAAGTTATGAACCAGCAAGCGTACGGCAAGCGTTGCTCTGCTATTTCTCAGTTCCAGGTAAACTACCAATAGACCCGCCAGTTATAGTAATGCTTAGCTGTTTAATCGACTATATAACAATAAATGAAGAAAAATCTGAATCCTGGGTCTCAACTAAACAACAGGTTATTCTTTCTCGTAATGACTTAACGCCCGGTGGGCAGACCAAATGCTTACGCAGTTGTGATGTTGGCCGCCTGAAGAAGCCAAAATGAGAGGCTCCGGTTGGTCAGAGGGCGAAAGTCTTAAGATTAGATTAGAAACAGATGCTAAGAATGAGCCGATTGTTGGCAAGTCTTCATTCCACTACTCGAGAGTTGGTTTGTCAAAGAGAGCATTTTTAAACATAAAGAATACAGACGACAAAGTTTTATGTGTGTGTTCTGCAAGGCTGCATTATATCCCCGAACACGACGAGAGATGAATAACTATCGCAATACACCAAAGATCTTACTTCAATGGAATATCCTTTACTGTTAGTGTAGATCAAATTGATCAGATTTGAAGAAGAACAAAACAAACCAATAACTGTTAATATTTACACATGGATGAGGAAACAAATCTACAGGCGCATTAAAGTGTCGAAGAACAGCCCAACGATTGCATTCCAGGACAAAAATACATGTTGACTTACTACTGGATGTTTCACCAGCAGGGCTACGCATACACTTGAATACGAACAATGAGTAAACTAATGCAGCATACTTCAAAGATGACATAAACAAGAATTCTGTAGAAAATGTTTATCAAGAATATCCATCCGTTCAAGCCGCGAGCGAACATAAGAAACACTGTATCCGCCAGTTGACTGTAATACAGAACTAATACGCCCCCCACCTGGATCTAAAGTTAGTTTTAAAGAACTGGAAACGGATGCAAAATTCTCCAATGTTGTTTACGCAGACTTTCGAATCGCATAATGTTCCTTATAAGGGCAGCACCTCAAAAACTTCGAAAAACAGTCTTAATAATGAGACTCATCAATTTGTTCATTGCCCTTCATTGTTGTCAGGTCGGATGCGCCATTCAGCATCCAGAATTGGTATAGGGAGGGCCCAGATGCTGCAGAATACTCTTAGAACGCATGCAGAAAGTGCTAATGAACTGTTCTAATAAATCTAAACTTATGCTGAAATCATAATGATGCCCGAAGACCAACAACAGTAAACAATCACCACACATTGGTGGATTTGTGGTTGTAGAACTAATGTCTAACAGTGAGGAAGCCAATCCGACAGTAAAGAGAACCATGATCACATTAGCGGAAATTCAGAGAGCAGCGCACAGTAAATGCAATCTTCAACTAAACTAATCCTGCGACATGGAAGCTGCCTAATTCTTTCACAACATGCGAGGTTACGACTCTCACCTTATATGCCAAGCAGTAACCAGGCGCCTCAGGTAGCAGGCATTGCCAATCATCAGAAAAGTACATTGCTTTAATCTGAATATCATGTCTTTTTATTACTCTAGCAACACATGAATGGGTTCATTAGAGTCACTGGCATATGTCCTTTAAGTCCTGCCCAAAAACGGAAGAATATTTTGACCCAACACCGTTAAAAGGGCGTTTACCCTTATGAGTACATGAACAGTTGGGAAAGTTTGAACGAAGATACACTTCCGCCTAAAGGCGCAGGTCTTTTCTAGTCTTAGAGGAAAGGAAATCACGACTCCGATTACCAACATGCTTCAAGATGCGTGGCAGAATTAGAGTGTAAAACGATGGGAGACTATCATGACTCCTACTTAATGGCTGAGACATGATTCTGTTGGCGGACGTTTTTGAAAATTACAGAAAGACCTGCAATGAAACATTATAGCGTGGATCCCGCGCATTACATTTCTTCGCCCGGGAGAGTTGGGATGCTTTCTTAAAGTTTAACTGGAGTACAGACTGATTTATTGTCTGACCTACCATGATTCGATGATTGTAAACGGATTGCGTGGAGGAATTAGTATGGCGTCTCACCATTACTGTAAACAAACAACAATGACTTGGACGACTAAAGATCCGAAGTAAAAGGTCTAACTCTCTTATGTATTTAGATGCAAACAATCTCGTTGGATGGCTATGGCGCAATCGATTCCAATTACGCAACTTTAAAATGTACACAGTGGCGGTACGAATTAATATTCAAAAAGGCATTAAATGTAGGGGAGGAGGATCCGTTTGGCGCCGGGCCAACAGCGTGGTTTTCAGTCTAGAAGTTGACTTAGAATACCCATGAACTCCATGACCTGCATAATGACTATCCATTAAGGCAGCAGAAAGCCTAAGATGGCAAAAACAGAACCGCCTAAACTTGTGCCTAAATCTCGGACAAAAAAATTATTCTGTCATTACAACTTCTACAATTTTATTTAAGACATGGTTTGAAGTTGACAGCTGTTCAGCGATAATTGCTTTTGATCAAGAACAGTTCATGAAACCAACATCATGAAGAACACTGATCTCAGAACTAAATCCACAGATGCTTCAAAAAAGACTTTTCAAGCTGATGAACAACATTTGTTTCGGAAAGACTATGGAGAATCCGCACAAAACGTAAAGACATCAGATTGGTCACCAAAGAGAACGAAGCAATAAAGCTGACTTCAAAACCTAATATCACGACTTCAGAAAATGTCAGATTCCAGCTTTTTGTTATAATGATGAAAAAAGACAGGGTCAAATTGGATAAGCCCGTTTTTATTGGGTTTACTGTTTTAGAATTATCAAAGCTTTTGAATGTTAGAATTTCTTTATGACTACTTTTAAAAAACCTTGTATCCTGAGTTCCAGAGTACTTACACAAGATACAGACAGTTTTTTGTTATAGATAGCCCCACTGAAGACATCTATAAAGACATGGAAAAGAAGTAGCTAATAGGGCATGCAGGATGTACGACACAGCCCCATTACCCTAAAGATTCGCCTTGCATTCAATTACTAACAAAAGGTTTAGGAAAGATTAAGGATGAATTATCTGGCAAGAGTGATCAAGGATTTTGTTGGGTTAAGGTCGAAAATATGTACAAGTATTTCGAGCCGAGGAGAAAAACCTCAAAAAAGCAAAGGGAATATCTCGCAGTGTTGTGCAGTCGAGCAATCACATAACAACTACAAAGAAGCATTGTTCAATTAACATACATTATCATCATGACAACGTAAAACTACGATCTAGTCTACAGAGCTCAACACAACCGTGTTAACAAAGAAGTTCCATTAGATCGACCAAACACAAAGCAGTATTTTGTAATCCAGAGTTTTCATATGCAATTGGGCACTGGAGAACAGCATAATTAATAATCTTCTTCGGGTTTATATTCGGGTCCAGATTTTTTCCTCAACTTTATCTAGAAAATCAATCATATCAAGATACCTCCATTCAGACAAATTTTTCGCCTGGGGCGGAGGCGCTCGAATTTTTTTTATTATTTCAAGATATTCTTTTCCCCCATTTTGATAATCAAAATTTGGGATTTTTATGGCTAGCGATCTGGATGCAGTGCCATGTGCCAATGAAATCCTTGTAATTTGTTTCTTAACAGCAAATACGTACCAATGTGAATTCTCGCTTAATATCCTCCAAGGTCCTCTTTATTATCATTCTCGACCTCTTTTGAGTCCATTTCGTCCCAGTTCTTTCTTTGGCCTTCATTTTAAAACCAAAATATAGTTACGTAAATTAATTAAAGCGGAAAACTGTGTCTGGCGGACATTATCTGCAGTTCCTCCTTCACAAAAGATTTGAGGAGCCGTAGTTTTGTTGTGTCAGTTTCTCGTAAATAATAACACGGGCGGATTCATTTTTTACAATTCTTTTTGATTCATATGGATCAACACTCCAAACTGGATCGTTGCCCTGATGCGAGTGTCCGACCCTTTCTTCTGCTTCCCCCGGTAATAAAGGTACCTTACTTTCAAACCAAACGGTAAAAGTTTTGCTGGATGGAAGGCTCTTCAGCAACAGCTAAATGTTGTTTTTTGATTGCTTACTGGGTTTTAACCCTTTTAAATATTCTTCATTATTCATTGCGCGCAAAACTGAGGGCAGTCCTTCCTAACCCATTCTGTGTGCGAGAATTGTCAATCAGCTCTCTGTGATACTGTAGGAGAAAATCTTTCGGCTAACTGTTTGTTAAAGTTTTCAACTAAAGCCTGTGATCATGACTCCTGGAATGCCTTTTTAATGGTAACTTCTATGTTTTCAACAAATTGATTCACTTTGCCCTTTAAATTCTTTTCCATCA
Organism: Conus ventricosus; assembly: GCA_018398815.1. Taxonomy (NCBI): domain Eukaryota; kingdom Metazoa; phylum Mollusca; class Gastropoda; order Neogastropoda; family Conidae; genus Conus; species Conus ventricosus. The sequence continues at coordinate 75,652,305 of CM031606.1, forward strand.
TCGACTTGAATCACATGCGAGATAAGTAAAGGCCCTCGTGATATATCAGTTTATGGCAACGCAACAGCAGAAGCACTCTTTGTGTTTAATGGTTTCCCGACATCTTTGTATCAGGTAGCTATTCAATGACTGGAGTGCGTACTTTAATCTTTTTCGTCTAATCGTATCAGAGGGTAATATAGAAGATCCATTTGATGGTGTCGTTCGGTATTGTGTCACAAAGTGTGTCTCTTATTGCGTTGGTGTTGCAGGTAAATAAATTTGCCAATCGCTTGTTTAGATAACAATTCGTTTGCTGTTGGTTCACTGACATCCCCCCACCCCTCCTCCCCCTCTCCCCGCCATCTCCTCCCCCCCCCTCCCTTCCCCCTCCCCTCCCTGTCCTCCCCATTCCACTCCCTCCCCCCCTCCCCTCCACCCCATCCCCTCCCTCCCGCCCCTCTCCCCCCCAACCCACCCTCCCTCCCCCGACTCCCCCCCTCCCATTTCCCCCCCCTTCCCCTCCCCCAAGTTCCCCTCCTCTCCCTCCCCCCTCCCCTACCCATCCCATATTCCCTCCCATCCCTCCCCGCTGCTTGGCTTAGCTTTTTAATTGCCGGATTCCCTTCCAATATCCTTTTGGTGAATAATAGATTTTTGTTCATGTTTATTTATTTCCCAATATAGCGCAACAAAATACACAACGTCTTGCCAAAGACAATAAACCCGATATCTCTTGGCATCTTTTGTTTTCAGATGGTTGAGAAAAGTCACGTATTTGGTGGGCAATGTTTCGATTGGTTTGCCTGTTACAAGATAATATTCTTTTATTGCTGTCAACAACCTTATAAATTGTAAGCTGCATCCCCTGTTTTTTCAGGGTATCGTTAATTAAATCTAACTGCTCAATTCTCTGCTTTTTCATAGTGATCTTGGGTCTGCAGCTAGTGCATCCACAGCTTTGTTATGTCTTTTTTCTCTCGCCTTCATCCATAGTTTACTAAATGCGTAATTACACCGCTAAAGCAGCGCATTCACCACAGCCCGCCTATCATCATTACGAGTGAAGGCCATTTTTATAAATGTATTTTTTATTTACATATTTATACTGTCTGGAATTATTCCTTCCTTCTTGACTAAAATCTTTTCGTGCAAACGAAGCTGCAATGATAGCAATTAGCTTTGCTGAATCCTCAAAGTCTAGTTTGCCAAGATCTGCTGGTTAATTCTTAACAACTTTTACCAAGCATTGAGTATCCTACCTACACTTAGACTTCCAATAACAGCAAATGGTATTACAAGGTTGGTCAACAGTGGTTTCGGGTGCTCTGTTTAGAAAATAAAATAATTATAATTAATAAAAAACATGAACATGAGGATCTACTACACTACAAGGCAGCCTAAACCGTCCTGACTTATGAATGACCAAGTTGAATGACCAAGCTATTATGCCCAAAAAGGAAAGGCTGGTATGCTGTGGGGCAGCATGTGAAAAACAAAACAGTTCCTCGAACTGAATTCAGCAAGAACAGATTCAACAGATGTCGCCGCCAGACATTTTATAGTACATAAACAGGTCATGAACGCAGTCTGGGGTCTAGAATGGTGAAAAGTGTGGGGGCAAACGGTTTTTTTTCTAGTTTGTACCCCTCTAAACTAGTCAGTAATTTGCTCCCATGGATTCTGAACAAGATCTTACGTTTGATTTAACGCAAGATTCCAGTTTTAACAAAGCATTAGATCTCTAGGGTGTGATATGTAAATTAGAGATTTGAACATTGTTATCGCCATTATCATGGGATTAATTACTTTTATCATAGAGACTTTATTCCCTTCAAAATGAACAGAGCGGAAAATCATGCAGAACCAGAATCAGGAAACATGTGAATCAGGTGGAGAAAGTAACCAAGCCAGAAAATCACAGAATCAGAAAACACTGAATCAGTGGGACCAGTGAAAAGCATCCTCATCCTGGGCTGTAAAGCAGGAAAAAAATTAGCAGAGTGAACAAGACAAAAAAAAACAATGTTATCAGAATATAACACAGCATGAAAACATAACACCGCCAACGCCAGAACAAGTTGATTTCAATGCCAGCTAAAAACTCCATGCGATTCCTGGGCCCCAAAGTCCTTTCATGCATATTGAACTTAAACTGTTGCCATTTTTGGCGCCCTTGCTGCGCTGGGGGGCGTTATTACGGTTATAAAATATATAACACAATGGGCAACAAGAAACAAAAGCAATCAAAAAAACTGACCACTAAATACAGAAAAGACAACAGCACGCCAAAACCGCCAACAACAAAAATACATTTTTCCATACCATTTCAGAATGGAAAATATTTTAATTTTTGGGGATAAAAATAGAATCATGGCGTAATATAAAAATGATGAAGTCATAAATAAAGACATGGAGTCTATAAAAAGACATTTCCATAGACCAGAATTTGTAATCAAATGTGTTGCTTAGGATGTAAGAACTTCATTAAGATCATTGCTGACGCAATTACACGCCAAAGACGCTGAGCAAGACATCCCAACGATGACGAGTTTTTGAGGCGGGTGTGGTACTATATTAACACCTACAATTTAAGATAGAAAACATAGATTGTAAATTGTTTTTTGATAATTATAAGATACTTGAATAAGAACTTGGTTGTACTTAAAGGATGACTTAGTTATGATCTTGAGGTGACTTAATCAAGAACTTAGAAGTACTTGATCAAGTAACTTATTAAGAACTTGAAGTAACTAAATACAAACTAATTAAGAACTTGGGTGACTTAATTAAAATCTTAATTAAGAACTTGGGGCGACTTGGGGGTGGGATGTGTGTTGGTGTACACAGAGCTTTATTATTTGTCATGTGTAACACCACGTGGTGCAAGACGTGCTTGCGTTTTGTGATTCATTGCTCTTTTTGGTGTGCAAGTTCAAAGCAGCCACCAAGTGCATTTAACAAAAGCCTGATTGAATTAAAACAAGACAATGTATAAAGTGCACCCAGCGGCCGTCTGAGAGACTAGCCTTTAAGCAGTGAATAGGTGAAACGTTTTGAAGCAGCCAACCACAACAGCAAAAGCACGGGCAGGAGTCCAGCAAGTAGGCCCACCGTTCACAAGCGCTGAACGCAAGCAATACGTCAAAGCGGTAGGTATGAACTATTTTTAGAAACTGTTTTCGGGGCGTTGTGGGGCAGAGTCCAGCAAAGTAGGCCACCGTTCACCAAACGGCGTGAACGGCGAAGCCTGACCGTCAAAGCAGTGAGGTAAGAAACTATTTTTAGAAACTGTTCGGGTCTTGTGGGCAGGAGTCCAGCAAGTAGGACCTCCGTTCACAGGCGCGTGAACGGCCCTTTTTTTAGTAGGCTGTGCTTTAGCATTGCCTTCCGCCGTTACGATTACAGGGATTGCTGGAGCTCGCTTGTCATTGGCTATGTGCGATCTGTTTCCAGTACTGGGCAAATTCACAGCACTTGGGGCAAGCATGGTTTTTAATTTCATTTCAGCTTGCTAAAAATGAAACGAAAGGGAAGGCCTACAGCATAAACCTTGGATATCCAAAAAGAACACTTCAACAGCACGTAAATTGCGGGAACGTGTTACATCAGAATACCGGTTTTGCTTTCAACCAACACCCAAGTTTCCTTTGTTTCTCCCTTCTTTCCTTCAGGTCCTGCCATTGTTTACACAAATTCAAAAAGGATCCAAACTGAATGTAAATAACAAGGACTGGCATGCTGCCTCCTCAAATTTCACATCCTTTTTGTAGCTTTCTACAAGTTTTCAGCTTCAATTTGCTGTTTCCGGAAAATATCTGATCATAAAAGCTTCTCTGAAAATAGCTGATTGAACGTCACCTGATTTGCCATAAGAAAGGCATGTAATTCTTGCGGCGTTGAAAGATCTGTTCTCCTTTTTGTGTCGCCTTTCTTTTCTTTTAACAATTGCTCAAGCTTTCTTTCGGCTTCTTGGCAAATCCTGTGGTCCTTCCTTTTTAATTCTTTTCAATTATTCTGTCATTTTTTAAAGTAGTCATGATTCTCTGCACAATAAACATTCTTCTTCAGTCCAACAATTCCCCGTTGTGTGGCCGGTGGTAATGGGAATTGTGATCTTGTTGGAAACGTTGTAGCTTATTCCTGTCTTCCCACCCAAATAATTTAAATCTATAAATTGTTGAAAAGGATTTGTGATTCAAGAACTTGTTTCAACACAGAATCCACACTGACTTATGAAACTGCAGCTATATTTTGTGCCATAATGCAAACACTTCTCTCGCAAAAAAAAGCCCGTCTCACACGCACCACAGCACTAGGAAAATGAACAACACAAGTGCTGGGCTGAAATGTCGTCACTACTAATCACCTGATTCTACTAGTCTTATGATTGGCCCGGCCGTGACATCAGCCCATCGCGTGATCCGAAAATCGTCATGTCCGGCCAACGTAGTAGTAATCGGATAGTGCAGAGTCCTTAGGTAGGCCGGCAACTAGCAATTAAAAGCTTACCTGCCCCCACCGTTTCACGTAATGGGAGCGTTCATCCACGGCTGCTTTTTCCCCTGCGTTACTCTATGGGGCGGTGTTCAGCCGTGCTGCTTTTCCCCTACGTACTACGCTACGTTTTTTGGTTATTGAAGTCTTCTTTGTTAAGAGAAACTGTAATATGCCGCGCTTCTTAGAGTCAATCCGGCGAACTGGTTGAACTGGGTGTATTGCAGGTTGTTTTACCTCGTAATGCGCGGCCCAGTGAATCAAGTCCACTGAGTATGAGAGAAACTGAAAAAAGTCAATTCCTAGGGTCAGCGCTGCTCCGAAACTGGTTTGAGGAAGCAGCTGGCCTAGATTGGCATTTTATCAGTTCTCTTCACACGAATGATTGTACTCACACATGCCCAAAAACCCTACATTGATCTTTACATGCCCAAAATCATATCATCCTATAATAACTATTCATCAACCCTTACACTGTTTAATACAAAACCCCATAGCCCTTCTGGCACTAATAACGCAGCCCCTTGCCTCGCACCTCACCGTCGGACATCTTCCCCAGCCTCCAGCTGCCAAATCAACACAATAAACATAGAATTCCTTCTGAGTTCCCCGTATCCTGGCTCAATCCAACCACATAACCGGTTCAGATGATAGGATTACTAAACTGTCTACACTGAATTATACAAACGACCTTGAACCAACACGTGACTGGCCCACTCCCCTACTCCCGGAGTTGGGTTGTCCAGCGCCACCAAGGGCAGGCAATCCCCAGAACCGGCACGTCTACAGGCCCCGCCAACCACCGCAACCAAGTAACTTCACCACCACGGTTTCAGGTACACAATTTACAGTTCAACAAGAAAGCAGCAACCAAGTCCTTCACCGCCACCAAGTCTCAAGGAACACGTTACAGTTCAACAAGACGCAGCAACCAAGTCTTCATCCCATCAGGGTCTCGGGAAACACCATACAGTTCAACACTAAATGCTGCAACCACGTCTTCACAAATTACAGTAGCCTAACGACAGTCTTCTACTGTACCTCCAACAGCGAGAAGAATACAATACACAAAAACACAGATCAGTCCCCTCCAGACTCAAGGCAGCTCCGCTAATCCTTTAAGCCAAACCCCGAACACCCAAGGTTCCTAAAAGGATTCAACAGGACTTCTAACATAGAATCGACACACACAATGTTGAGAGACGCCCCCTCTAAAATACAGCTGCAAAAAACACTGAGCGACAGTCAACCTAACCCCCAGCCTGCTTTACAGTACACTTGGCTGTGATTGGATATTCAACGTAAGGTTAACTATGATTGTGCAACTCACAGTGAGGATGATGCATGACCCAATTTCCCCACTTCCACGGACAAAACACTAAAACGTTTCAAGATACCTCCCTACCCTCATCCCAAGCTGTGCTGTCACACAGAATCCACCACGCACACACACGCATGCGACGAGAGCGGAAATGTTCGCCGGCTCAACCCTAGCACATATAGAGGAAAAATTGACTCGATGCGAACCAAAGCAAGATACACTGAATGGAACATGATCAGTCGCACATGCTCAAGTTCAAACAGAGTCGCCTCCACTATATCTATCTGTAAACATAACATGTACGGGCCTCAAGTAGCAATGTCATGAAGGCCCTGACATCCGTGATCATTACCATCACACGTTTCATTTCGCAATTTTGCAAAGGGCTTAAGAAGAATAAACACTCCACAGAATATATGCAAGGACCAAGACATCACAATGGGTGGCCTACAGCCCTCAGATTCTCAGAAGAGCTAAGACAGAGCTCTCTCTCAAAAGAAACAACCGTCGAGTTCCGCGTCACAGAACACCAACCAGCCAATCCCCAGAAAAGGAACAGTTGACACACCCATCAAGAGATTTGTCCACTGTAAAACGTCAACACCCATTGTTAGTCTTATCCTGTGGAGTGGAGGTGGTGGCAGCTTATTTCTCCATCAGATAACCTGCATTACAGGCTGTCTGAAACCTTGTGTATGTTAACCGCTTGTTTACTACAAATATATATTGTTATAGCGCCTCTCTTTTTTCCTTCAACACTTCCTTCAAACAAGTAATGTTCTGGATACACACAGAAAGAAACGTACACACATACATTTGGCTCACATAATCTCCATTCCATCCAGACATGATTAACGACAGCGACAGAGCAGAATCAGCAACGCTGTTATGGCGGCGACGATGACGACGCGATGACACTGACAGCTATGACGACGAACAAAAATATAACCAACTATGGTATCAGAATCGCGAGCATGGTTTTGTCTTGGCCGATTTCAAAGTGTAAGGTATGCCATGAACACAGACCTCCTCTCAGCAAATCGCAGATCTCAGAAAAGCGCAGGTATCTGGTAGCCGTTCTAGTCTTGCAGAACCGATGAGATCGAGAAAATGCCCTGCGCTCCTCTCGACAAATGCACACCTCCTTGGAGATGCTGCACAGTTTGCTGAAAAGCAGGTGTAGGTACTGATGATACCCCTGGGACTAGCCACGCATTGTCAGAAAGCAAGGAACGTGTTTCAGGGGCTTTAGCAGTTGAGAAAAGAGTCTGGTCCCCGCATACGTGTTTGGTAGTTTTTTGTAGCTTTGTTGTACCAACGATGGGGCTGTCCTTGTAGGCTGGTATCCTTGACAGTCCTGTGCTTTGGGGGTTTTCCATTGTTCTACACTGACCTGTCGTGGGCGAGCTGTCAGTGGTGTTTGTACTGTCTAGGGAACGAAGGGGGCATTCATCTCCTCACATACTGTGTGTGAATAGCACATTACTCTATCCTCTCTGAAGAATCGGAATAATTCAGGTCAAACCATTCTTTTGCCATCGAGCAAATTTTGAATCCATGTCTTTTTTTTCAGCTTGCCTGTTTGCTGGAGAGGGTGGTGGCTGATAGAGAGCTAAGCTGTGTAACACAGAGTCTGCAGCGTCAAACCTCATTTGCTGTGTACACCATCCAGTGACATGACGCCCATGAATTTTCGACCAGGAGAAGCAGTCATGCTGATGTAATTTGCTGACTTCATATCAGGAGGTTCGCCTAGGTCCTCCTAGGAAGCTTCTCCATTCTCAAGGGTTTGTCACATCAGACAGTAGGCACTGATGGTGGTGCAAGTAGTTCTTTTGCTATTCAAGTGCATAAACATGAGGTGATGGTTGACACCTCTACAGAGCATCATGGATTCAAGCAGCCTTATTCCATCGCGCTTAAACAGTGGTCCATTTTTTCGTGTGAGTGAGACGTCAGATTCTGTTCGGGGTTCGAAGGTGAATTTTCTGCTACAATACTGTCAGGTTGGAGATGTTCTCTATGGAGTAAAAAAAAAATATATAGTCTGTGCAGACTCCCAATTCACTTCTGTTTCATTTAAGGACGGTTACACCAACTTCCCTATTGGGCCATATGTAAAAAATGCCTTGCATGCGCATTAAAATCTCATTCAACCTGTCACAAAGAGAAGAATACCCTTTGGAAGGATGACAGGAAAATAAAAGACACTCCAAACTAAAATGCTAATAATTAGACATCATCGCCAACGACAAAATCTGGCGGCCTTCATTGTGGGGTAAAAACGCTCCATAGTAAGATCCTCACGAGTGGTGAAGCTCAAGTTCTATAATGAGAGAGAGAGAGAGAGAAGTAGAGAGAGAAGAGAGAGAGAAGGAG
>CM031606.1:75660580-75696732 GCA_018398815.1 Conus ventricosus
GGAGATTATGTGACGCCAAATGTATGTGTGTACGTTTCTTTCTGTGTGTATCAGAACATTACTTGTTTGAAGGAAGTGTTGGAAGGAAAAAAAGAGAGGCGCTATAAAAATAATATATTTGTAGTAAACAAGCGGTTAACATACACAAGTTTCAGACAGCCTGTAATGCAGGTTATCTGATGGAGCAACTAAGGCTGCACCACCACCACCTCCACAGGATAAGACTAAAATGGGTGTTTGACGTTTTACAGTGACAAATCTCTTGATGGTGTCAACTGTTCCTTTTCTGGAGGATTGGCTGGCTTGGTGGTCTGTGACGCGGAACTCGAAGGTTTTCTTTTGAGAAGAGAGCTCCTGTCTTAGCTCTTCTGAGAATCTGTGGGCTGTAGCCACCCATTGTGATGTCTTGGTCCTTGCATATAATTCTGTGGAGTGTTTATTCTTCCTTAAGCCCTTTGCTATTGCGAAATGAACGTTTGATGGTAATGACTACACGGTGTCAGGGTTCACTGACATTGCTACTTGAGCCCGTACATGTATGTTACAGATAGATATAGTGGAGGCGACTCATGTTTGAACTTGAGCATGTGCGGACTGATCATGTTCCATGTCAGTGTATCTTGCTTGGTTCGCATCAGAGTCAATATTTCCTCTATATGTGCTAGGGTGAGCCGGCGAACATTTCCGCTCACGTCGCATGCGTTGTGTGTGCGTCGGTGGATATCTGTGTGACAGCACAGCTTGGGAGAGGGTAGGGAGGTATCTTGAACTTTTTAGTGTTTTGTCCGTGGAAGTGGGGAAATTGGGTCATGCATCATCCTCACTGTGAGTTGCCCAATCATAGTTAACCTTACGTTGAATTATCCAATCACAGCCAAGTTTACTGTAAAGCAGGCTGGGGGTTAGGTGAACTGTCGCTCAGTGTTTTTTGCAGCTGTTTTTTAGAGTGGAAGTCTCTCACATTGTGTGTGTCGATTCTATGTTAGAAGTCCTGTTGAATCCTTTTAGGAACCTTGTGTTCGGGGTTTGGGCTTAAGGATTAGCGGAGCTGCCTTGAGTCTGGAGGGGACTGATTCTGTGTTTCTGTGTAATTGTATTCTTCTCGCTGTTGGAGGTACAGTAGAAGGACTGTCGTTAGGCTACTGTAATTTGTGAAGACGTGGTTGCTGCATTTGTGTTGAACTGTAACCGGTGTTCCCGAGACCCTGATGGGATGAAGACTTGGTTGCTGCGTTCTTGTTGAACTGTAACCGGTGTTCCTGAGACCTGGTGGGGTGAAGACTTGGTTGCTGCGTTCTTGTTGAACTGTAAATTGTGTACCTGAAACCTTGGTGGGTGAAGACTTGGTTGCTGTGGTTGGGTGCTGTAGACGTGCCGGTCTGGGGATGGCCTTGGTGGCGCTGGACAACCCAACTCGGAGTTGGGCCAGACACGTGTTGGTTCAAGGTACGTTTGGTATAATTCAGTGTAGACATTTTAGTAATCCTATCATCTGAACCTGGTTGTGGTTGGATTGAGCCAGGATACGGGGAAACTCAGAAGGAAATTCTTATGTTTATTGGTTGATTTGGGCAGCTGGAGGCTGGAAGCTGTCCGAGGTGCCAGGCAAGGGGCTGCGTTAGTGCCAGGAAGGGCTATGGGTTTTGTAATTAAACAGTGTAATGGTTGCATTGAATAGTTATATAGGATGATATGATTTTGGGCATGTAAAGATCAATGTAGGGTGTTTTGTGCATGTGTGAGTACATTCATTCGTGTGAAGAGAACTGATAAATGCCAATCCTAGGCCAGCTGCTCCTCAACCAGTTTCGGAGCAGCTGACCCTAGGAATTGGCATTTATCAGTTCTCTCATACTCAGTGGACTTGATTCCACTGGGCATGCGCATTAACGAGGTAAAACCAACCTGCATTACACAGTTCAACCAGTTCGACCGGTTGACTCTAGAAGCGGCATATTACAGTTCTCTAACAAGTAAGACTTCAATAACCAAAAACGTAGCGTAGTAACGTAGGGGAAAAGCAGCCACGGCTGAACACGCCCCATAGAGTAACGCAGGGGAAAAGCAGCCGTGGCTGAACGCGCCCCATATACAAACGGTGGGGGCAGGTAAGCCTTTAATTGCTAGTTGCCGGCCTACCTAAGGACTCTGCACTATCCGATTACTTACTACGTGGCCGGACATGACGATTTTCGGATCACGCGATGGGCTGATGTCACGGCCGGCCAATCATAAGACTAGATAGAATCAGCTGATTAGTAGTGACGACATTTCCGCCCAGCACTTGTGTTGTTCATTTTTCCTAGTGCTGTGGTGGTGTGAAGACGGTGCTTTTTTTTGCGAGAGAAGTGTTTGCATATGGCACAAAATATAGCTGCAGTTTCATAAGACAGTGTGGATTCTGTGTTAGAAAAAGTTCTTGAATCACAAATACCTTTTCAACAACTTTATAGTAAATTTTTTGGGGTTGAAGACATGGAATCAGCTAACAAATTTCCCCAACAAGCCAAAATCTCCCATTTACCAAAGCAAAAAACGGAATTGTAAAAAGAAGAAAGTTTATTTTCAAGAAAATAAGCTCTTTAAAAAAATACCAGAAATTTGAAAAGATTAAAAGAAGGCACAGGAGCCAAGAAGGAAAAAAAACTTGACATTTTTTTAAAGAAAAAAAGGAAAAAAAAAGGAAATTTTTTAAACCCCCAAAGAAACTGCTTTTTTGGAAAAAACGGGCTGACCTTTCAATTGCTTTTTTGGAAGCTTTTTGATCAAATTTTTCAAAAAAGAAAATTCTGAAATTTTAAAAGCAAAAAAAAAAGGTTTTTGGGGGGAAAGAAATTTTTAAATTTTAATTCGTTTTGGATTTTAATTGGGGAAAAATGGGGAAAAATGAAAGGAAAAAAAGAACGGAAAACTTGGCTTTTGGTAAAAAAAAACCCGGGAAATTCTGATTAAATACGAAAATTCGGGCGTTGAAAGTGCGGAACCAAAGGAATGCGAGGTTCCCCGTTTATTTTAAAGCAAATGAATTAAAAAATTTTGCCATTTGAAGTATGGAAAAAAGATCCGCACATAGAAAATGACAAGCGAGCTCCGCAACCCCCAGTAATCTTTAACGGCGGAAGGGGGAAAACGCTAAGCAACCCCTTAAAAATGGGGCCCGTTACGCGCGTGACGGTGGCCTATTGCGGACTCTCCCCCAAAAAAGCCCCGAAAGTTTTCTAAAAAAATTTCTACCTCACCTGCTTGACGTCATGTTTCGCCGTTCACGCGCGGAAACGGGGGGCCTACTTTGGATCCCCCCCCAAAAGCCCCAAACATTTTTCTAAAAATTTTTTCTTACCTCCCCTGTTTTGACTCATGTTTCGCCGTTCACGCCTGAACGGTGGCCTACTTGGGGCTCCTGCCCGTGCCTTTTTTTGTGGTTGGCGCTTAACGTTTCACCATTCACCGCTTAAAGGTGTCTCGACGGGCCCGGGGGGCACTTTAACAATTGTTTGTTTTATTCAATCAGGCTTTTGAAATGCCTTGGTGGGTGCTTTGAACTTCAAAAAAGAGCCCAAAGAAAACAAAAAGCAAGCACCGTCTTGACCCAAATGGTGTTACCTGACAAATAATAAAGCTTGTTACACCACACACACCCCAACCCCCCAAATGCCCCCCCTTCTTAATTAAGTTTTAATTAAGTCCCCCAAGTTCTTTAATTTTAAATTTTTATTAAGTTACTTTAAGTTCTTAATAAGTTCTTGACAAGTAAATTCTAAGTTCTTTATTAAGTCACCTCAAGATTACTAAATCATCCTTAAGTACAACCAAGTTTTATTCAAGTTTTCTTATAAATTTTCAAAAAAAAATACAATCTATTTTTTATCTTTAAAAGTGGTTCAATATAGTACACACAGCCCAAAAAACTCGTCATCGTTGAGGATGCTTGCTCAGCGTCTTTGGGGTAATTTGGGCAGCATAGTTTAATGAAGTTCTTACATCCTAAGCAACCACATTGATTACAATTCTGGTCTATGGAAATTCTTTTTTTAAGACTCCATGCTTTATTTTTTGACTTCATCATTTTTTAATACGCCCTGATCTATTTTATCAAAAAATTAAAATATTTTCCATTGAAGGATGAAAATGAATTTTTTTTGTTGCGGTTTTGGCGGCGTTGTCTTTTCTGTATTTAGTGGTTCGATTTTTTTTTATTGCTTTTGTTTCTGTTGCCTTGTGTATATATTTTATAACCGTTTAAAAACCCCCCGCAGCAGCAAGGGCCCAAAAAGGCAACAGTTTTTAAATTCAATATTCCTGAAAACTTTGGGGCCCTTGAAACCTGGAGTTTTATAGCTGGATTTAAATCAACTTGTTCTGGCGTGGGGGGTTTATTTTTCATGATTTATATTCTGTAACATTAATTTTTTTGTCTGTTCCCCTCTGCTAAATTTTTTTCCCGCTTTTAAAACCCCCGGATGAGGATGCTTTTTTATGGTCCCCACCCGATTCGTGTTTTCGACCTTTATTTTCTGGGTTGGTTATTTTTCCACCTGATTCAAAAGTTCCCGATTTGGTTCTATGATTTTCCGCTCGTTTATTTTGAGGGAAATAAAGTTCTATATGATTAAAAGTAAATTAAACCATGATTAATGGGGATAAAAATGTTCCAAATCGTAAACAGTCCACCCCAGAACTCTAAGCTTTGTTAAAACTGGATTTGCGTTTTAAAACAAACGAAGACTTTTTCGAAACAATGGGGGCAAATCTACTGACTAGTTTAGTGTACAAACTAAAACCCTTTGGGGCCCCCATTTTCCCTTCTAGACCCAGCTGCGCTTCTACCTGTTTGATACTTTAAAAAAGTCTTGCGGGAATCTTTGAAAACTGTTCTACTGAATTTAGTTTTGGGAAATGTTTTTTTTTTCCACAGTGCCCAAGAATACAGCCTTTCCTTTTTGGGGGTAATAGCTTGGTCATCAACTTGGTCATTCATAAGTTCAGGAAGGTTTAGGCTGCCTTGTAGCTGTAGTAGATCATCACTGTTCATGTTTTTTATTAATTATAATTATTTTATTTTCTAAAAATGAGCACCGAAAAAACTGTTGCCAACCTTGTATACCATTCTGCTGTTATTGGAGGTCTAAGTGTAGGATACTCAAAGCTTGGTAAAAGCTTGTTAAGAATTAAACCAGCAGATCTTGGCAAACTAGACTTTGAGGATTCAGCAAAGCTAATTGCTATCATTGCAGCTTCGTTTGCCACGAAAGATTTTCTAGTCAAGCAAGGAATAATTCCAGACAGTATAAATATGTAATAAAAAATACCATTTATAAAAATGGCTTCACTCGTAATGATGATAGGCGGCGCTGTGGTGAATGCGCTCGCTTTTAGCGGTAGTAATTACGCATTTAGTAAACTACGGGATGAAGGCGAGAGAAAAAGACATTAACAAAGCTGTGGAGCAACTAGCTGCAGCACAAGATCACTATGAAAGCAGAGAATTGAGCAGTTAGATTTTATTAACGATACCCTGAAAAAACAGGGGCATGCAGCTTACACATTTAAGATGTTGACAGGCAATAAAAGAATATTATCTTGTAACAGGCAAACCAATCGAAACATTGCCCCCACCAAAATTCAGTGACTTTTATCAACCATCAGAAAAACAAAAATGCAAGAAATCGGGTTTATTGTCTTTGGCATGACCGTTGTGGTATTTGTTGCGCATAATATTGGCTGAATAAAAATGAACAAAATCTATTATTCACCAAAAGGATATTGGAAGGGAATCACGGCAATTAAAAAGCTAAGCCAAGCACGGGAGTCAGTGAACAAACAGCAAAAGAATGGTTATCTAAACAAGCGATTTGGCAAATTTATTTACCTGCACCAAACGAATACAGAGACCACACTTTGTGAATACAATACCGAACGACACCCATCAAATGGATCTTCTATATTTACCTCTGATACGATTTAGACGAAAAAGATTTAAGTACGCACTCACAGTCATTGACATAGCTTCAAGATACAAAGATGCGGAACCATTAACACAAAAGAGTGCTTCTGTGTTGCTGTTGCCATACAACTGATATATCAACGAGGCCCTTTAACTTATCCTCGCATGATTCAAGTCGATGATGGAAAAGAATTTAAAGGGCAAGTGAATCAATTATTGTTGAAACATAGAGTTACCATTAAAAGAGGCATTCCAGGAGTTCACAGATCACAGGCTTTAGTTGAAAACTTATAACAAACAGTTAGCCGAAAGACTTTTCTCCTACCAGTATCACAGAGAGCTGATTGACAATTCTCGCAACACAGAATGGGTTAGAAGACTGCCCTCAGTTTTGCGCGCAGAAGTAAAAAAAGGAAAATTCGCACGTGAGGACTTACTATTCGAGCGTTTTTACCCCCACAATGAAAGGCCGCCAATTATGTCGTTTGGCGATGATGTCTAATTATAGCATTTTAGTTTGAGTGTCTTTTAATTTCCTGTCATCCTTCCCAAAGGGTATTCTTCTCTTCTGTGAACAGTGAATGAATTTTAATGTCGCATGCAAGGCATTTTTTACATAGGGCCTCACATAGGGAAGTTGGTTTTAAAACCGTCCTTCATATGAACAGAAGGTGAATTGGAGTCTGCATCAGACATTTACTCTCCATGAGAACGATCTCCAACCGTACAGTATGAGCAGAAATTCAACTCGAACCCCGGAACAAGAACTGACGTCTTCCCTCACAAGAAAAATGACCACTGTTCTAAAAAGGGAAAAAAAGCTGCCATGAATCCTGATAGCTGTAGAAGGTGTCAACCCTCACCTCAGGTTATCACCCTCTGAAATAGCAAAGAACTACTTTGCCACCACCATCAAGTGCGAACGGTCTGATGTGACAAACCCTGAGAGGAGAAGCTTCCTAGAGGACCTAGGCCGCCTCCTGCTATGAAGTCAGCAATACAAACAGGCATAGACTGCTTCTCCTGTCGAAAATTCTGGCGTCATTCACGGATGGTGTAACAGCAAATGAATGACGCTGCAGACTCTGTGTACACGAGCTTGAGCTCTCTATCACCAACACCCTCTCCAGCAAACAAGCAACTGAAAAAAAAGACATGGATTCTAATTTGCTCGATGCATAGAGCACTTGTTTGCCTGAATTACGATCTTCAGAGAGATAGACGTAATGTGCATATCCACACAGTATGTGAGGAATGAATGCCCCCTTCGTTCCCACTAGACCGTAACACACCACTGACAGCTTCAGGCCCAAGACAGGTCAGTGTAAGAACAAGGAAAACCGCCAAAGCACAGAACTGTCAAGGATAACACCTACAGGGACAGCCCCCATCCCCTCGGTGGTACAACAAGCTACAAAAACTACCACACGTATGCGGGGACCAGACTCTTTACCTCAACTGCTAAAGCACCTGAAAACGTTCCTTGCTTTTCTGACAACTGCTGTGGCTAGTCCCAGGGGTAAACATCCATACCTACACCTGCTTTTCAGCAACTGTGCACATCTCCAAGAGTGTGCATTGTACGAAGGTGCGCAGGGGCATTTTCTCGATCTCCATCGGTTCTGCAAGTCTAAAGGTCTACCCGAGACCTGCGCTTTGCTGAATCTGAATGTGCTGAGAGGGAGTTTTCTGTGTTCATGCATACCTACACTTGAATCGGCCAGACCAAAACACTGCTCGCGATTCATGATACCATAGTTGTAATATTTTTGTCCGTCGTCAGAGCTGTCCAGTGTCATCGGCCGTCGTCATCGTCCGCCGCCATAACAGTTGTCTGACTTCTGCTCAGTCGGTGTCGTTAATATGTCTGGATAATGGAGATTATGTGACGCCAAATGTATTGTGTTACGTTCTTTCTGGTGTATCAGAACATACTTTTTGAAGGAAGTGTTGGAAGAAAAAAAGAGGGGGGAGGTCGCTATAAAAATATATATTGTAGTAAACAAGCGTTTAACATACACAAGGTTTCAGACCAGCCTTAATGCAGGTTCTCTGATGAGCAACCAAACCTAAGGCGGCACCACCACCACCTCCACAGGATAAGACTAAATTGGGTGTTTGACGTTTTACAGTTGAAAAATCTCGCAGATCGGTGTCAACGTTCCTTTTCTGAGGATTCTGGCTTGGTCGGTGACCGGAACTCGAAGGTTTTCTTTTGAGAAGAGAGCTCCTGTCTTAGCTCTTCTGAGACACCCAAGCAGTGGCTAGTAGCCACCCATGTGATGTCTTGAGTCCTTTTTTAGGCCCTATAATTCTGTGGAGTGTTTATTCTTCCTTAATTCCCAATTTTTTTTTTTTTTTATTTTTATTGTTTTTTTTTTTTTTTTTCTTCTATTTGCGAAATGAACGTTTGATGGTAATGACGACACGTTCAAGGTCACTGACATTGCTACGTGAGCCCGTACAGGTATGTTTACAGATAGTATAGTGGAGGTCACTCATGTTTTGAACTTGAGCCATGTGCGGACTGATCAGGTTCCATGTCAGTGTATCTTGCATGGTTCGAATCAGAGTCAATATTTCTCTATATGTGCTAAGGGTGAGCCGGCGAACATTTTCCGCTCACGACGCATGCGTGTGTGGTGCGTCGGTGGATATCTGTGTGACAGCACAGCTTGGGAGAGGTAGGGAGGTAATCTTGAACTTTTTAAGTGTTTTTCCGGAATGGGGAAATTGGGTCAAGCATCATCCTCACTGTGATTGTCCCCCAATCATATTAACCTTACGTTGAATTAGCCAATCACAGCCAAGTTTACTGTAAAGCAGGCTGGGGGTTAGGGTACGGTCGCTCAGTGTTTTTGCAGCTGTTTTTTAGAGGGAAGTCTCGTCACATAGTTGTGTCGATTCTATTTAGAATTCCTGTTGAATCCCTTTTTAGGAACCTTTGTTCGGGGTTGGGCTTAAAGGATGAGCCGAGCTGCCTGAGTCTGGAGGGACGAATTCTGTGTTTCTGTGTAATTGGATATCTGCTCGCTGTTGGAAGTACAGAGATGGACATGTCGTAGGCGAATGTAATTGTTGAAGACTGTTGCCTGCATTTGTGTTGAACTGTAACCGTGTTCCCGAACCCTGAGGGGATATGACTTGTTGCTTGCGTTCCCTTGTTGAACTGGAACCGTGTTTCCTGATATTCCTGAGACCTGGTGGTGAAGACTTGTTGCTGCTTTCTTGGTGAACTGTAAATTGTGTACCTCTGAAACCGTTGGTGGGTGAAGACGTGGTTGCTGTGGTTGGTGCTGTAGAGACTGCCGGGCTGGGGATGGCTCGCTTGGTGGCGCTGGACAACCCAACCGAGTTGGCCAGACACTGTTGGTTCTAAGGTACTTTGGAATAATCCAGTGTAGACATTTTAGTAAACCTATGCGATCTGAACCTTTGTGGTTTGGATGAGCCAGATACGGGAACCTCAGAAGGAAATTCCTAATGTTTATTGTGATTTGCACTGAGGCGGAAGCGGTCCGATGTGCCAGCAAGGGCTGCTTAGTGCCAGGGAAGGGCGATGGGTTTTGTAATTAAACAGTGTATGTTGCATTGAATAGTTATATAGGATGATAATAGTTTGGGCATGTAAAGATCAATGTAGGGTGTTTTGTGCATGTGTGAGTACATTTCATTCGTGTGAAGAGAACTGATAAATGCCAAACCAGCCAGCTGCTCCTCAACACCAGTTTTCGGAGCACTGACCCTAGGAATTGGCATTTATCAAAGTTCTCTCATATACTCAAAAGGTTGGACTTGATTCCACTGGGCCATGCGCATTAACGAGGTAAAACCAACCTGCATTAAATACACAGTTTTCAACACCCAGTTTTCGACCGGTTGACCTCTAAAGCGGCATATTACAGGGTTCTCTAACAGTAAGACTTCAATAACCAAAAACGTAGCGTAGTAACGTAGGGAAAAGCAGCCACGGCTAGAACACGCCCCATAGAGTAACGCAGGGAAAAAGCAGCCGTGGCTGAACTCGGCGCCCCATATACAAACGGTTGGGGGCAGGTAACCTTAATGGCTAGTTGCCGGCCTACCTAAGGACTCTCACTATCCTATTACTTACTACTGGCCGGACATGACGATTTTTCGGATCACGCGATGGCGATGTCACGGCCAGGCCAATCAGAAGACTAGATAGAAACAGCTGATTATATGACGAACATTTCCGCCCACACTTGTGTTGTCATTTTCCTAGTGCAGTGGTGTGTGAAGACGGTGCTTTTTTTTTGCGAGAGAAGTGTGCATATGGCACAAAATATAGCTGCAGTTTCATAAACCAGTGTGGATTCTGTGTTTAAAAAAGTTCTTAATCACAATATCCTTTTCAACAACTTAAAGATTAAATTATGTGGTGTGGAAGTCATGGAATCATACAACTTCCAACAAGCTCAAAATCGCCCATAAACCACCGCCAACACCAAACGAATTTGTGGACTGAAAAGAAAATGTTTAGTTTTGCATGAGAAGTCAAGACTACTTTAAAAAAAATGACAGAAATAATTGAAAAGATTACATAGGCAGACACAGCTTTGCCCAAAGAAGCCGAAAAGAAAGCTTGAGCAATTGTTAAAAGAAAAGAAAGGAAGACATAAAAAGGAGAACAGAATCTTTCAACGCCGCAAGACGTACATCCTATCTATTTCAAATCAGGCTGACGATCAAACAGCTATTTGTCAGAGAAAGCTTTTACTGATCCGATATTTTCCGAAACAGCAAATGAAGCTGAAATTGTAGAAATACAACAAAAAGGAAGAAGAAATTTGAGGAAGGCAAGATCCACGTCCTTGTTATACATCCAGTTTGGTTACTTTTTGAATTTGTGTAAACACTGCAGGAAAATGCAAGAAAGAAGGGAGAACAAAGGAAACTTGGGCTGTTGGTTGAAAGCAAAAACCGGGTATTCTGAAGTCCAACTACGAAAATTACGTCTGTTGCAAGTGTTCTTTTGATAATCCACGGTTTTATGCGGTAGGCCTTCCCTTTCGTTTTTCATTTTTTAAGCAAGCTGAATCAATTAAAACCAGGCTGCAAGTGCCGAATTTGCACAGTAAGAAACAAGATACCGCACATAGCAATGACAGCGAGCTCCAGCAATCCCAGTAATCGTTAACGACGGAAGGCAACTGCCAAAAGCACAGCCTAAAAATAGAGGCCGTTCACGCCGTGACGGTGGGCCTACGAGCTGACTTCTGCCCCACAAAGCCCCGAAAACAGTTTTCTAAAAATATTCTTACCTCACCTGCTTTGACGCATGCTTCGCCCGTTCACGCGCGTGAACGGTGGACTACATGCTGGACTCCCTGCCCCACAAAGCCCCGAACATTTTCTAAAAATATTCTTACCACACCTGCTTTGACTTCATGCGTCGCCTTCACGATTTGTGTAAGCGCGTGAACGGTGGCCTACGTGCTGGACTCCTGCCCCGTGCCTTTTGCTTTGTGGTTGCTGCTTCAACGATTTCAATTCACCTATTCACCTGCTAACGGCTGTCTCAGCAGACGGCCGCTGGGTGCAGCTTTATACAATTGTCTTGTTGTACAATCAGGCCCCTTTTGTTAATGCACTTGTGCTGCTTTGACTTGCAACAAAAGAGCCAATGAATCACAAAAACGCAAGCACCGTCTTGCACCAAGTGGTTTACACATGGGACAAATAATAAAGCTCGTGTACACCACACACACTCACACCCCCAAGTCGCCCAAAGTTTCTTAATTAATTTTAATTAAGTCACCCCAAGTTCATAATTAAGTTTTTAATTAAGTTACTTCAATTCGTAATAAGTTCTTGATCAGTAACTTCTAAGTTTCTTGATTAAGTCACCCCAGATCATAACTAAGCATCCTTTAGAGCACAACCAAGTTTCTTATTCACGTTTATCTTAAAATTAATCAAAAACAATACAAATCTATGTTTTTTATCTTAATAGTAGGTGTCTAATTATAGACACCACACGCTCCCAAAAAACACGTCATCGTAGAGGATGTCTGCTCATCGTCTTTTTGGCGAGTAATTGTCAGCATAGATCTTAATAAGTCGCTTACATCCTAAAGCAACCACATGATTTACAATTCCTAATCTGGTTCTATGGAAATGTCCTTTTATAGAGCTCCATGTCGTTATTTTATTGACTTCATCATTTATAATACCCATGATCGATTTTATAATCAAAAAAAAAAATTAAAATATTATTTCCATCTCGCAATGGATGAAAATGAATTTTTGTTGTTGCGTTTTGGCGTGCTGTTGTCTTCTTCTTATTTAGTGTTCAGATTTTTTTGGATTCTTTGTTTCTGTTGCCCATTGTGTATATATTTTATAACCGTAAAACCGCCCCCAGCGCACAAGGGCCGCCAAAAATTGGCAACAGTTTAAGTTCAATATGTCCATGAAGACTTTGGGGCCCTTGGACTCGCATGAGTTTTTATAGCTGGCATTGAATCAACTTGTTCTGGCGATTGGCTGTTTATGTTTTCATAGATAGTTATATTCTGTAACTTAATTTTTTTTGTCTGTTCCACTTGCTAATTTTTTTCCTGCTTAAACACGCCCAGGATGAGGATGCGTTTCAGCTGGTCCCCACCTGATTCATGTTTTCTATTCAGCTGATTATTCTGGCTTTGGTTACGTTCTCCACCTGATTCAATGTTTTCCTGATTCAGGTTCTGATGATTTCCAGCTCGTTCATTTTGAAGGAAATAAAGTCATATGTTTTAAAGTAATTAATCCCATGAGTAATGGCGATAACAATGTTTCCAAATCTGTAATACAGATCACACCCTAAGACTCTAGATGACTTTGTTAAACTGGATCTTGCGTTAAATCATACGTAAGATCTTGGTCAGAATCAATGGAGCAAATCTACTGACTAGTTTAGTGTCAAACTAAAGAACCGTTGCCCCACACTTTTTCACCATTCTACCCCCAGCTGCGCTTCATTACCTGTTATATACTGAAAAAATGTCTTGCGCGACATCTGTTGAATCTGTTCTATGCTGACTTCAGTTCGAGGACTGTTTTTGTTTTTTCCACATGCTGCAAAGAAATACCGCCTTTCCTTTTTGGCATAATAGCTTGGTCATCAACTTGGTCATTCATAAGCTCAGGAAGGTTAGGCTGCCTTTAAGGCTGAAGTAATCAGCCTGTTCATGTTTTTTATAATTATAATTATTGTTATATTCTAAAATGAGCAACCGAAAAAACTGTTGCCCAACCTTGTATACCATTCTGCTGTGATGGAGGTCTAAGTGTAGGATACTCAATGCTTGGTAAAAGCTTGTTAAGAATTATACCACAGATCTTGGCAAACTAGACGTGAGGATTCACAAAGCTAATTTGCTATCATTGCAGCTTCGTTTGCCACGAACGATTATCTGTCAAGCAAGGAATAATCCAGACAGTATAAAATATGTAAAAAAAAATACATTTATAAAAATGGCTTCACTCGTAATGATGCTAAGCGCGCTGTGGGGAATGCGCTCGCTTTAGGGTAGAATTACGCATTTAGTAACTACGGGATGAAGGCGAGCAGAAAAAGCCCATAACAAATCTGTGGAGCAACTAGCCTGCAGCACAAGATCACTATGAAAAGCAGAAATTGAGCAGTTTAGATTTTATTAACGATACCCTGAAAAACAGGGCATGCAGCTTACACATTTAAAGACGTTGACCAGGCAATAAAGAATATTATCTTGTAACAGCAATCCACTCGAAAATAGCCCCCCACCAAAATTCAGTGACTTTATCAACCATCAGAAAAACCAAAAGAAGCAAGAAATCGGTTATGTCTTTTGGCATGACCGTGTGTATTTTGGTTTTGCGCATAATATTGGGCTGAATAAAAATGAACAAAATCTATTATTCACCAAAGGATATTGGAAGGAATCACGGGCAATTAAAAAGCTAAAGCCAAGCAGCGGGAGTTCAGTGAACAAACAGCAAAAGAATGGTTATCTAAACAAGCGATTGGCAAATTTATTACTCACCCAAACGAATACAGAGCCACACTTTTGAATACAACTACCGACCGACACCCATCATAATGATCTTCTATAGTTACCCACTGATACGATTAGACGAATAAAGATTTAAAGTACGGCACTCACCGTCATTGACATAGCTTCAAGAACAAAGAGGCGGAACCATTAACACAAAAGAGGGCTTCTGCTGTTGCTTGTTGCCAAACAACTGATATATCAACGAGGCCCTTTAACTTATCCTCGCATGATTTCACGCGATGTAGGAAAAGAATTTTAAAAGGCAAGTGAATCAATTATTGTTGAAACATAGAGTTACATTAAAAGAGCATTCCAGAGGTTCACCAGACCACAGGCTATAATACTTGAAAAACTTTAACAAACAGTTAGCCGAAAGACTTTTCCGTCCCTACCAGTATCACAGAGAGCTGATTGTAACAATCTCGCAACCAAATGGTTTAGAAGACTGCCCTCAGTTTTGCGCGCATGAATAATGAAGAATTTAAAGGGTTAAAAAACCAGTACTAACAATCAAAAAACAAAACAATAGATGTTGCTGAAGAGCCTTCATCCAGCAAACTATTACCGTTTGGTTGAAAGTAAGGTACCTTTATTACCGTGAAGTCAGAAGGGGACACTCGCATTCAGGCAACCGATCCAGTTTTGGAGTGTTGATCCATATGAAATAAAAAGAAATGTAAAAATGAATCCGCCCGTGTATTATTTACGAAAACTGACACAACAAAAACAACCGGCTCCTCAAAGATCTTTTGTGAAGGAGGAACTGCAGATAATCCGCCAGACACAGTTTTCTCGCGTTTAATAATTTTACGTAAAAATATTTTGTTTTAAAATGGAAGGCCCAAAAGAAAGAACCTGGAACGAAATGGAATCAAAAGAGGAAGCAATGAATGATTAAATAAAGAGACCTTGGAATTAATGCGAGAATCAGCATGGTACGGTATTCTGCTGTTAAAGAAACAATTACACGGATTTCATTGCACATGCACTGCATCCAGATCGCCTACACGCTAAAATCCCAATTTTGATTATCAAAAAGGGGGAAAGAATATCTTGAAATAATAAAAAAAATTCGAGCGCATCAAGCAAACATGAGAAAAAATTTGTCTGAATTGGAGGTTATATGATTGATTTTCTAGATAAAGTTGAGGAAAAAATATGATCCCCGCATATAAAACCCAAGAAGATATATAATTATGCTGTTCTCCCAGTGCCCAATTGCATATGAAAACTCTGGATTAACAAAATACTCGCTTTGGTAAGAACTAATCTGGGTATCGAATCACTAATGACGATTGTTACATTCACGAGTTACTACGGTTGTGTTGATCTGCATGTAACTAGATCTAGTTTTACGCAGTTGTCATGATGAAAAGTATGTTTATTGAACAATGCTTCTTGTAGTTGTTATGTTGATATGCTCGGAGCGGCACAACACTGCGAATTTTCCCATTGCTTTTTTGATGGTTTTTCTCCTGGCTCGAAATACTGTACATTTTCGCCCTTAACACAACAAACGCCTTGATCACCTTTCCAGATAATTTCATCCTTCATCTTCCTAAAACCTTCTTGTAGTAATGAATGCAAAGGCGAATCTTTAGGGAATTGGATGTCGTACCATCCTGCATGCCCTTTAGCTACTTCTATTTCCTGTCTTTATAGATGTCTTCAGTGGGGGATATCTAATAACAAAACTGTCTGTATCTGTGTAAAGTACTCTGGACTCAGGATACAAGGTTTAAAGTAGTCATAAAGAAATTCTAACATCAAAAGCTTTGATAATTCTAAAACAGTAAACCCAATAAAAAACGGTCTTTCTCCATTTGACTTTCTTTTTTTTTCATCATTATACCCAAAAAGCCGATCATTAAATTGTCTGAATCCCTGAGAAATAGTTTTGAAGTCACTTAATTGCTTCGTTCTCTTGTGACCAATCTGATGGTCTTGACGTTTGTGCCGGATTCTCCATAGTCTTTCCGAAACAACTTTGTTCATCCACGTGAAAAAAGTCTTTTCTGAAGCATCTGTGGGATTTATGTTCTGAGATTCAGTGTTCTTCAGATGTTGGTTTTCATGAACTGTTCTTGATCAAAAAGCAATTATACGATAACAGACTGGTCAACTTCAAACCATGTCTAAATAAAATTGAAGAAGTCTGTAATGACAGACATAATTTTTTTTTGTCTCGAGATTAGGCACAATTTAGGCGTCGTGTTTTTGTGCCATCTTTAGGCTTTTCTGCTTGCTAATGGATAAGTCATTATGCCAGTCATGGAGTTCATGAGGATAATTCTAAGTCAACTTCTAGAGAAACCAACCTGTTGGCCCTGCGCCAAACTGCCCAACCCACTTTACTATGCTTTTGAATATTATTCGTACCGCCAACCTGTGTACAATTTTTAAAGTTCGTAATGGAAGCGATTGCGCCATAGCCCCATCCATACAGATTGTTTGCATCTAAATACATAAGATAGTTAGACCTGTTACTTGATCATAGTCTCCAAGTACTTGTTGTTTGCTTTAACAGTAATGGTGAGACGCCATACTAATTCCTCCCACGCAAATCCGTTTTCCAATCATCTGAATCAATGGTAGGTCAGACAATACATCAGTCTGTACTCCATAAACTTTAAGAAAGCATCGCCAACTCATCCCGGCGCAGAAAATGTAATGCGCGATCCCAGCTATAATTTTCATGTCAGGTCTTTTCCTGTAATTTGTCCAATACTTCCGCCTAACAAACCTGTATCAGCCAATAAGTAGGAGTCAAATAGTCTCCATGCTTTAACACTCTAACTTCTGCCACGCATCTTGAGCATGTTTGTAAAGCGGAGGTCGCGATTCCTTCGCTCTAAGACTAGAAAAGCACGCGCCATTAGGCGGAAGGTGTAATCTCTTTCGTCAAACCTTTCCCAACTGTTCATGTACTCATAAGGTAAACCCCTTTCAACGAGAGTTGGGGTCAAAATTATTCTACCGTTATTGGGCAGTCTTTAAGGACATAGGCCAGTGACTCTAAGAAACCCCTCATGTTTGCACATAGAGTCATAAAATGACTTTATTCAGATTAAAGCACATGTACTTTTCGGATGATTGTGCAATGCATGCTACCCTAAGCGCTGGTTACTGCTTGCATTATAAGGTGAGAGTCGTAACCTCGCAAGTTGTGAAAGAATATAGCAGCTTCCATGTCGCAGGATTAAAGTTTAGTTGAAGATTGCATTTACTGTGCGCTGCGCCTCTGACTTTTCCGCTAATGTGATCATGGTCCTCTACTGTCGATTGGCTTCCTCACTGGTTAGACATTAGTTCAAACCCCACAAATCCAAACAATGTTGGCGATTTATACTGTTGTTGGCTCGCATCTTTATGAATTTCAGATAAGTTTTAGATTATGAGGAACATGTCATACGCACTTTCTGCATTGCTTCTAAGAAGTATTCTGCGCATCTGGGCCTCTACACAAATTTGGTGCTGAATGGGCGCCATCCGACCTGACAAACAATGAAGGCAATGAACAAATCTGATGATTACCATTAACTGTTTTTCATTTTTTTTGAGGTGCGGCCCTTCATAAGGAACAATAAGCGATTCCGAAGTCTGCGGAAACAACATATGGAGAATTAATGCATCCGTTTTCGCAGTTCTAAAACTAACTTTGATCCAGGTGGGGGCGTAATTAGTTCTGTATTACAGTCAACTGGGCCGATCAGTGTTTCTTATGTTCGCTGATCGCGGCTTGAACGGGATGATTCTTGTTAACCATTTTCAACAGATTTCTTATTATGTCCATTCTTTGAAGTATGCTTGCATTAGTTACTCATTGTTTCGTATCAAGTGTGTAATGGCTGTAGCCCTGCTGGTGAAAACATCAGTAGTACGTCAACATGATTTTTGTCTTGATAACGCCAATCGTTTGGGCTGTTCTTAGACACTTTAATGGGCTTAAGATTTGTTTCCCATCCCATGTGTAAATAATAACAGTTATTGGTTTGTTTTGTTCTTCAAACTGATCAATTTGATCTACACTAACAAGGAAAGGATATTCCATTGAAGTTAAGATCTTTGGTGTAATTTGCCGATAGTTAGTCAATCTCCTCGGTTCGCGATATAATGCAGCCTTGCAAAGAACACACCACATAAAACATTTGTCGTCTGTATTCTTTATGTTTTAAAAAACTGCTCTCTTTGAAACCACTCTCGAGGTATGGAATGTAAGACTTGCAACAATCGGCTCATACTTAGCCTGTTTATAATCTAATCTCTAAGCTTCGCCCTCTGACCAACCGAGCCCATCTCAGTTTGGCTTCTTCACGCCCACATCAAACGCGTAAGCATTGGTCTGCCCAAACAGGGCGTTCAGTCATTCCGAGAAAAGAATAACCTGTTGTTTAGTTGAGACCCAGTACTACTAGATTCTTCATTTATTGTTATATATCGATTAAAACAGCTTAACATATACTTTAACTGCGGGTCTATTGTTAGTTTACCTGGAACTTGAGAAATAGCAATGAGCAACGCTTGCCCGTAACGCTTGCTGGATCAATAACTTCTAAATCAATTATCATCATGCTCTTGACAACCGCTCTTTCTTTCTCGACATGTCCTTCAAACAAATCCCATCGGGCCCTTCATATATCTTAGCCATGCTGTCTTTCTTTTTCTAAGCCAACAAATTTATTTAAATTAAAAAAAATACTTAATCAGACACAATATCGACGGTCTTTTTACGCTGGACTCATAAACTAAATATAAACACCCTTTGGCGTTGTTAATGTGAGCTGTTTATGAACTAGAGTTTAATGTCTCTTTACTTTTTTTAAGTCATTCCTTGTTTTATCTGCTCGGGGACTGGCTGGTGAGAAAAAACTTGGTTGCCCTCGCCTTCTTTGAAGATCAAACTTTTGGGGTCTTTTGGTAGTCATACAAAATCGGCCTGTAAACGTATTTAAATTCTTCGTCCGTGATGTTTTGAGTCAACTAGCGCTTTATTATTGGCAGTTTGAACGATGCTAAGTTGTAGCTGTTATTTGTTGAACCAAGCTTGTGCTTTTGGAGTTTAGTTTTTAATATTTTTGCTAACCAGCACTGTACAGCTAATGACACAGGCCAAGAGCTAAAAAAACCTCCAGAGGAAGCCGCGGGTGCGCCTACGCCCGTATGCTAAGAGGCCTACACTCGTTCCCTGCTGATAGGGCAACTTACAGTTGATGCTCCAGTATTAACATATGTAAATGCATTACAGGCAGCAAATACCTTCGTTTTGGTTTTGCTGTATTTTGAAAGGTTCTTGCTCAAGTTTTTGTTGCATAGGTGTAATATTGTTAATCCCTGAAGTTTTTAAAACTTCAGCGAGACGACCCTGGGGTCATGTTGCCTTCTATAGCAGCAGAGGCGCCTCTATCTCTTCTGTAGTACTTTTTTGGATAAATGGGGGACGTCAACAGGCATGCTTTATTTAAAAAGTAAAAAATAATTAGTAAAATATATTCCTTTAAATCAGTTATCTGATAATCATTCAGCTTTGTATCAATTAATAAAAAACAAATGTACATTAAGTGGTTTATCAGCATCTTTCTCTTTCTCAAGTGAAGGTTTAATTACGTCTATAACGTTCCCTCTTCCGCTTCCTTGCAACTGATTTCCTCTGTTGACCTTAGGTCAATCCATAAACCGTATTTTGTTGCTAAATAATCTTCAAGCCTAACAACGTTAAGGTGTTAGATTTTAGACACAAGGTCTCTGTTGGACTTCTACCCACCCACCCCCCAAACAATTTCTTATTTCGTCAAAATCTGAAAGGTCCCTAAAGCCCGCTAGCATAGATTTGGTAGGACTACCATCTATCGAACAATTGTACTTTCGTTATTTTTTGGATTAAAAAACATTTCACTTGCTCTTGCGAATGGTTCTTCATCTTCACACAGCAATAAAATACCTTTATCAGCAGCGATTTTACTGTGACACTAAGATTAAAATTCCCATAATAGCGTCGCCCTGCTTTTAATATGGTGATGATGGCGCAACTGGGCTTCGTATTAATTATAAATTGTGACTGATATTGTTGCCCCCATCAGCCTGGCTAAATTAGGGTTGCTAACAAACATCAAACTCTAACGGAGAATGTCAGAAATGCTGAACTATGCTTCGGTGTCCTGTTTGATTCTGATAACCCACGTTTTGTATTCGTTAAAAGTTAGTGTCGTATGACAATCTGTGCCTTGTACTGCGTCCTGAAAGTTATGGGGCATGCGCTTTAACAACACAAAATCAAAGGGAATTGGGAAAAACGATTTCAAACGCATAACTTACAGCTAAAGCCCTTTGCTGCTTTTTCACCTGAGGCGAGTTCGGCGCCATTCTAATTTTTAGTGCTTCTTCATTGCCGATTCCTTGAAACGCAATATCATCCCCTTTCATTCGCGGTTTAGCTCATAGATCAGAATAGGTTAAAATATGTCTGCATTGTGTAAAGAAAATATTTCTTGCACCTCAAGTTTTATAGAAATTTCTAACGATTGCCGAACCTAGATATCGGAACATCTGTTCTGGTTGGGTCTGTTTGTTGACAGCAGGTCTATTTTGAAAGTAATCGCGCAGGAGCCTGCACATTCATTTCATACCGCTCCTAGGTCTGGAAATCTGACAGTAAGAATTTGATTCCGCAGCAATAGTAGACGAATTATTTGGAACAGTAATATCCGTTTATTTCCCTTCACGCCACGGGGTTCGTTTCAGCTTTCTAATAAACGGGTCCAAGAATCGTGGCCATATGCTTGTGACATTATTTTAAAACAAAATAAAAGTTTAATTATTCAAAAATATGGCAGGCATTGGAGGTGAAAAAGATTATATTTTGATCCTGTAGACGACATGAGTGAAATTGACTCCATTTGACACAGGCATCGCTCGGCGCCCTCATTGCGGCCGTGAATTAACAGAAAGTAAGGTCAGATCAATTTACAAAGTGTAGGCCCAAGAACCTCATCCAGTTAATAGACCCTAATGAATTTGAAGTAAAAGATGACCATTTGTTGTGATGAGCGACCAAGGACAACTTGTTCATCTTACAACTAAACCAGACTCACCAAAGTTTTAAAACAAGTACAATTAGACAAAGACTCAGAGTGAGCGAACAAAAAATCTGCCTTGGCATTTCAAAACCCAAATGAGACCGGAGAGGCAGTTTCTAAACTTCAAAACACACTGCAGGAACTCCCAACAGCTAACCAAAACCAAAACATGAACTTAAAGAATTTAAATCAAACGGCAAGGGGCGAATTAATAAATGCAATAGAAGCAGAAAACGCAGGTTTTCAGAAGAAACAGCAATTAAATGACTATACACTACTCACCGCTACCATGCGAGAATAGCGGCCCTTGATCATGCTTTGAGAAGCATCATAGCGAATTAACAAACAATTTAGCAAAACTGGGTGAAATAGATAGACATATAAAAAGAGAAAAAGAAAAACTCGTTTGAGGCTGATGACGCCAACTTAGGGCCCTGATATAAAAAGAAAGAATAAAACCCAAAGACTAAAAGATCTTGGAAGCAAGAAAGATGCAGCAAGACTAGAAGTGTTGTCTACTAACCGAGAACAATACGAACTCAAGTGAGCAGAATAAGAGAAACTATCCTAAGAATGTTTATATGAAGACACGACGCTAGCAGAACGAATACGAACACTTGTTTGAGAGAGCAAGGATCACATTAGCAAGCGTTTTAACGGCTTAGGATTTGCAATAAGTACACTGGTGATGGCATATTACGGGTGGTGGTGAGCTCAAAGCCCAGTGGCCTCCACCGCCATCCCCTCCTCACACCTGATAAATATCATGGTAAAAAAAAACAGCCTTGATCATCTTGCAAGTTTATTAAAAAAATTAGCCGTAAAGCTATAGACTCATTTACTCTAGGTATAATAGGAGTGTTATTAGCTGGGCTTTTGTCTACTGCAAGCAAAGTATTGGCTTTATGGCCGAGCATTTATGGGCCATTAGTCTCTAATAGTTGGGTTACTATTTAGTACGATAAAGACCAAGTAATCCTAGACCATTATCCCACAACTATCCCTACGCAGCCTTTTTCAATATTCCATGGACCATATGTTTATGGACTTCGTGGACTTCGTGTACTTCGTGTCATCAACGGCCTTTGGGCTTTGAACCTCGGGGATTGGGTGACTTAATCTTGGGGGGTCATCGTGTTTTTTTATGTTTGAAATATTCCTCTGGCTCAGAATTATTTCGTTTTTTCCGACCTACAGTTCATTGCTGCCACAAGATTCATTATTGTGATTATATTGTGCCTATCTTGGAGTCTGAGGTCAGAAGCAGCATGTATAAATACCAGCGCCAACAGCAAAGTCTACTTTTGATCTTGCGTATTGTAAAACAACCTTGGTAACCTTTTATACCTTGAAGGTAAATCAACTGTAGAATTAATAGCGTCCTCTCAATTATCTAAGTATTGTTATTTGTGCATCAAAACCAGTAGAAGGATAGGTTATGCTTGACCATGTCATGCTTGCGAAACCTAGCAAACACCAAACGTAAGTACGAATAGAGTCGTTAATTCGTTCTATTCCGCTCTAGTTAGGCTCTTAGAAGCGTCCTAAGATAATGTTGACCATGCTGTTTTATGCTCTGCTCTATTGGACCCCGAGGTGAATGCAGTTGTGCTGAAGAGAAAGATGTGTAAGGAAGGATTCCCAGCCAAAGTTTAACATTTCTGTGCACGCCCCAAAAAAATAAGGGTGCCTAAGCCAGGATTAAGGTCCCAACTTTTGTCTAAAGTCTTCCATTTTTTTAACATTAATATTAAATTCGTTACAGATCCTTTCAAAAGCCCTTCATGTCTCATCTGTGCTGAAAGGGAGTTAAACGTTTGTCATTTGGTATGGCGCTTGCAGATTCAGTCAAAATACGTCGGAAGTGAATAGAAATGAAATCTGTACACTGACCCACAAAGATCAGATGAATTAAATGATCAGCATACGACAACTCCACACCATTTGGTGCAGCAAAACACAGCAAAGTTTAACTGTTCTGATAAAACTGCATCGGATGACTAAACCACATTTCGCGATGTAGTCTTTTTTAATAGGAGGGTTAAGATATCTTTTTTAATGGAGTACTAACCTTTACTTGAAAGTGTCAGACTGAGTCACAGAAACGACAAGAGTATCAGTTGTTATTTTAAAGACATTGTAGGCGGGCCCAACAGAATATTTTTGCATAGTATATTTGAATTCCCTCAATTTTTAATTTGTTTTAAAAAATGTTTTTGGTAACAAGAACAACTTCAAGACCGTCCTTTGTTTTTAGAACATGCGTGTTAAGAACGATAGCGGAACCACAATGGTCGCACTCACCATAATATTCTACAAAGTCGTATGGTTTATATAACTGAATCCAAGAGAATAATAAGGTTCTAAAAGTTTGACAAATCAGGGAACAAAGATAGCCAGTTAACCATACTGATGGTTATTAACGGTTTTGCTCACTAAAAGAAGAAATGAGTAACTTCGACCTTACTCTCAAACTTAACAATGCAAATCTAAAAAACACTGTTTATCATTCAAACCGTGAAAAAAAAAGAAGATAGGTTACTATTTTGATAGAGAGCTAGCTAAAAAAATGTTGTCTTACAACTGAAAATCGAACCCACCATAGTTTAGAGTTGGCAGCAAACAAAACTACTTATAGGGGGAATGTCCGCTCGATCTTGCATTACATTCATTACTCTATGTCATTTGGATGAGCTGAGCACTGAGATGAAAACTTATATGATGGCAGGCCCCAACTGTTTTAAGAGCTCTTCCGTCAGGTAAGCTCATATTGCTTTTATGAAATTATACCATTCCTAATTTACAGTTTAAAAGATTAGTTTGTGTGGAGGGTTGGATTCATTTAATAAAAAAATCAAAGACAAAGCAGAACAAGTTGTGAAATGGAATAACCTACACAATGTTTTAAGAAATAAAATAATACGTTACTAAAAAAATAATGTCGCGTGGGCCAAAGAATCAGGAGTTACATAGCGCCTGTGAGGGTATAACTTTAGAAATTAAAAGACCTTGCAGACGTTAACAGACTTGAACAAAAATGGTGCTATAGGCCTTTGTATGGTATTGCTACACTAAAGATGGTGATTAATCAACGTAAAGAGTTGGCTGACGAGCAAAAAGTTTCCTAAACTAGAACAACTGCGCAATCTAAAGCAATAATGTTGGTCCGTATTCAAATCAAATAGTTCGAAAACTCTGACCTCAAATGGCACTTGGGAACCATAAAACTTTAAAAATTTTCTAGACTATTACAAACAGTTTTCGCTTAAAATTTTGATTATTTGGATTTTCGTCCACTTAATGGAAAAAGTATATGATAGAGGTTTTGACAGATGATAACATATTTTTAGTTGATCTAGCAATAACTAAGTGAGTTTTTAAAAAACAGTTTTATAGACTGTTTGAAGGAACGCGGGAACACTTTTATTATAGATGACTGTTGGGCCCAGAAAGAGACATAGTTAAAAAGAAAACTTTATCAAAATGGTTTCAGGGAAGACATGCTGGGAAAAGTGTGTGGATTTTATGTCAAAATTAACTCAGTTTTAAAAGACTTTAGAGAACAATTAAAGACTGTAGTTTTATTTAATGAAAGACAGAGACTCATTTGATGAATGTTTGCGCGAAATGATGTTATTGAAAATGATCAAGAAAACGAGGATTAAACAAAAACTAAAATCTAAAAAGTTTAGTAAATTTTGTATTGAAAACGGATAACCTACACAGTATGTTTGTTTGTAGGTCTTTTATTTTTTGGTTATTAAAGTTTACTTGTTAGAGAACAGTAATATGCCGCTTCTAGAGTCAACGGTCGAACTGGTTGAACTGTGTAATGCAGGTGGTTTTACCTCGTTAATGGCATGCCCAGTGGAATCAAGTCCACTGAGTATGAGGAACTGTAAATGCCAATTCCTAGGGTCAGCTGTCCGAAAGGGTTTGAGGAGCAGCTGGCCTAGGATTGGCTTTTTATCAGTTCTCTTGTGATCTTTCAGTAATTTCAGCCACGGAAACCCTGTCGGTTTGTCAGTATGTTCTGTTAGTCTTATTAGCAGGCCTTAATGCCAGGCAGGAATTTATTTTTGTATTTGTGTGGTTGCTAGTACTGTTGACACCTCTGGGAAGTTAATCAGGGGGGAGAAGCTCATTTTTTGAAATTGTTGGTTTTAAGTTGTATATGATGATATGTTTGTCAACCTTATGATGATATTTTTGTCAACCTTATGTGCATTGCTCAGTCAGTTGGAGTAACCCAGCTGGATATTTCAGCTAAAGATCAACTTTAACAAAGATTGACACCCGGGAAAGTGTTTTGGGTAGTGATGTGGTGTGTTTTGTGGTTGCCCCATGGTTCGGACATAGGCTTTAAGTTGTAAGTGATGTTTAACGGTGGCAGTGACAGTGCCCGACAAATTATTTTGAGCAAAAGTATCTGCATATTTTATATTTGTTTTCAAGTTACATATGTTTGGACCATGTTCCCAAATGGGAATTGTGTGGGAAGCCATGCATGTTTTTTTTTAAGGTTGTTCTGTATTAAGAAAGTACTTAATAGTGGCCGTGGAGTGGACCGGGGTATTGTGTTTTAGTCGGACTGAAGTTTGACTTTGATTGTGTACTACTGTGTGGCACTGATGGTTTGTAAGTAAGCTGTGTATAGTCTGTCTGGAAATCTCTTTCCTTTTATACAATGGATAATAATTGGGACTAAAGCTATTGCTAATGCTGGTTTTCATTGGATAAGGTTACCATTGGGTGCATCTTGTGATTGGGGGTGGGTTTTAGTTAGTTAAGAGACAGATTATTCACTGTAGTGACTTCGACTCCACGGGTTGTGCTCAGGGATGAATATGAATTTAGTATGTGTAGGGTACTAGGGGATTCATGATAGATTCTTAGTGGGGATGCGCTGTATGTGCCCACAGATATCTCCCTGTAATCCTGCCTTAGCTGGTGCCTTTAACCCTGCCTTAGTGGTGACGGGATCCCTGTGCGAGGAGTGACACAGCGTGGTACTCTTCTGTTGCCGTGACAGTCCGAGTGGTACATTGAATGTTGACGACAAACAGGGGCTGTTTTGAGGTAACAGCATTGAACATTATTTCCGGATTAAGGAAATGACCCGACGTTCATCGGTCGTGGGAGTGGACTACCCAGTGTGTGAAAGACACTAGCAGAAATCCTTAGTGACTTTAAATTTATTTGTAATATTATCATTGCTAGCTGGTTTAGTTGTTGGCAAATTAGTCATTCTTGTGTGTGTCGCGGCTGCCCAGGTTTTCAAGACAAATTGTTTTTTGTGTGGTGGCAAGAAACTTTTATATCAACAATTTTTACATTTTGGAAAACTTGGTTGGGCCATTTTTGCGAGTTTTTTATAGCAACCCAGTTACTGGATTATTAATTGGTCATGCGTGCTTTAATTAAACCAGGTCACATTTCCAAAACTGGGCACTTAATCTCGAAAGTGTGTGAGCATTACAGGAATTGTTGTGGTTTTGTGCATTCTATATCAGTGATTGGTCTGTCACTGTGTTACAAAATTGTTAGTTCTGGGATTCTATATTGGTTGTTTGGTCTGTCATTGTGTTGGATTCTTTCCCCGGGTTTGGCTGGCTTGTGTATGAGCCAGAAAGTGAATTTTTTGAGTAAGTCTCGGATTACAGTGGCCCTGTTGGGCAATAGCCAAGGTGTTATCGGTCGTGTGAGTTGTTTGCATGGTAGCGATGGCATCGCCCAGGCTGGGCACATTGGGATTTGACCCGAATTAAGGTTAGTCATTAATTAATTTCTGACCTTGTGTTAGTTTGGTTGTGAGGGGGGGGGGTGACTAGAAATCTGTGTGCGAATGGGGTTAAGTGGTTGAATGTTTGAGTTTGAAATGATTGTGTGGGTAGTAAGTGGAATATTCAGTGTTATGGACCCGGTGTCGTGGTTGAATGAAATTTACATGTGTGGAACTGTTCATCTGGTTTGGACTGCTTATTTGAGTTGGGGCGTTAGGTATTGTAGGTCTATAAGTCTGTCTGTCCCCCCCTAGTTAGTTCAGGTCTTACGAGCCTGACATATGGTGGAGATGCGGGGTCAATTAGGGGGTAAGTAGGATTTAATTAGTTATAAGGAAGGGTTGGTTAGCAGGGAGGTTGTTAGGGGAACTTCAGGAAAGCATACGGGACTCACTCTGAGTGTAAACATTAGGAATCGGGTTTAGTCAGTGTGGTGGTTGGAGGGTGCGTGCCTAGAAAGGGTGGAGGCATAGACAACGAGAACTCAGGCGTGTAAGACCTGCTAATTCCCGTTGTTAGTGTGTGGAAGTGATGTGCTTTGTCTGTAATGTCTGTTTTGTCATGGGGTCACGATAGTTGTAAATAACTCAAATTTATTTTGTTTTCTGCCATTTGTTGTAGAAACTATAGTTATTTTGTTTTCTGCCATTTGTTGTAGAAAACTATAGTTTTTTTTGTTGCATTTGTTGTGGGAAACTACGCTATTTTTTTTTATGCATTCGTGGGGGTTTAAATTGGTGTCGACCGATGGTTGGGGGCTGGCCAGAGGGGGCTAGTTTGGTTGATCAGTTTTTTGGGATTTGCCCATTGTTGTCAGCTGTTGGCAAGAGGGCCGTTTATGTTAATTTGAAAATCCAGCGTGGGTGCGGTTTGTTCTCGGTGTTGCGGGATCTTGCGAGTTAGTTTCCTCTGGAAGGGTGGCTTTTGATGTATTGTGACTCCACATCATATGATGGGTTATGCGAGGGGCCCGGGGTTGTTTTGTATCTTTGGCTTGTTGTTATATCGGTTTAGTTCAGTACCTGTTATTTATAAGTACCGGGGTTGCAGACCCTAAGAACCATAATATAGTGTATATCCAACTTTGTGGGTCGGGTTTTCAAGCACACAGGAACGGTTAGCTAGTCTGAGTCAGTTCAGTATGCACACACCCGGGTGCCCGTAAGTTGCGTTCACAACTGGAAAGGGCTCAGGAAGTCATACTCCTGGGGCAACTTTCCGGTATTTAAAGGAGCATGCAGGTAGGTTAGGAAGGAGGTTATGGCGGAGCAACAGCTGGACACCTTGGCGACAAATATGTTCGGTTAGGTCGAAGCATGGGGTTACAGGGAGGGGAGTTAGCGGACTTTGTAGGCGACCCCGGACGAGGTGGCCCGGCAGGAAAGAGAGCAGGAGGCAAGGGAAGAGGAGTTAGTCTAAAGCGAGATGCGCAGGAAAAGAGGGGCCCTCAGGCGCGAGGTTTTTAGAAGGAGGAGGCTCGCAAGGAGGAAGAGTTGCGGTTTTAAGCGCGGGGCCCAAGGGGGGGAAGAGTTGGGGTCAAGCGGAGGGGAATTTAAATTACAAGCGTGGGGTTGGAGCAGCAGGGGGCTGGATAGGAGACGCGAGAGGCTATCAAGGAGGAAGCTCAGGCATGGGGACGAGGAAAAGAAGGGAAAGAAGAGATGCAAATAAAGAGAGAGAGAAGGGCGGGAGGAAGGAGGCGGCTTAAGAGCAAGAAAGGGAGGGCCGATAGGAAAGGCCGTCAAACTGCAGCAAATGAGAGATGATGAGGATGTGTGGTGTCATTCATTTAACGTCTTTCCACTAATCGTGATATTAGACAAATGATGAGGATGTAGATGAATACCTACAGCATTTTGAGCAGGTAGCCAAGCTGTGTGGTTGGCATCCAACTGCATGGGCATGTCAGTTAGTGGCTCTGCTCCAAGGGAAGGTAGGGATGCAGTCCTAAGTTATCTGAGATAAGTTGGAGGTCTACGCAGAAGTAAAAGCTGCCTTGCTCAGGTATTTTCGCCTCGACGCAGACGCCTACCGTCAAAAGTTCAGAAGGATGGAAAAGAAGGTGGCTGAGACATTTGAGCAGATGCTGGACAGGTTAGGGCATGTTTCTCCCAGTGGTGTGTTTCTGCTGACAAGGACCAAAGTAAGCCTAATGATGTCTTAGATTGATTCCTTCAGGAACGCCATCGACCAGCTCTTTTGCTGATATTTATCAAAAGGGGGAAGGGAATCATTCACCGAAGGATGCAGAAGAAGTGGCTGCACGTGCTCCCCGATGGCAGGGGCCCAAGAGATCGATAAAGGGAGGTGCAGAGAGAACGAGCTCAGCGAGGTCAGCCTCGGCAATAGTAGGGGGCAAGCGCATGCCAGAAGAAAACAACGTTGACAGCGCCCAAAGGGATAGTAGGCCTGCCCGGAAGAGGGCGGTGTTGAAACCCACAGTCATTGACTAAGTCAACGGGGGAAAAGACGTGTTGGTGTGTGCGGCGACAAGGGGCACCTGAGTGCGTCGTGTCCACAAAGAAGGCTTGGTGACAAAGGGAGCACAGGTGGAAGGGCACAAACCATCGGTGGTTTAGAGTACTGGCAGGGGCCCGAGTTGGAGGGGCCTCGAGGCCCAGAGACCCCACCGTCCCTCTGCATGAATGTGCGCAAAGCATTACACCCCGGTGCACAGTTACCGTGAATGGCCGAAGTGTAAGAGGTCTAAGAGACACTGGAGCTACATATACTGTAGTGGCTGAAGCACTGGTTGACCGGAAAGACTACATTGGAAGGTGGTGGATGTGAAGATGGTTGAGAGTGGCACTTATACAAGGAACCTGTGGCCCAAAGGGGCATGTTTTCGTCACCATTCGTGGAGGGCGAAATTGTCGTACTAGTGTTTAAGAAACCTGTGAGCAAGTCCTAATAGGGAATTGGGCTGCTAATGAGTGGGAAGATACACCGGGAGAAAGTTACCAGTTTACGCGAATCTCACAGCAGTGATGGCTGTCATGACTGAGCTTTAGGCCCAAAAGGCAGCGAGAACCCAAACCCCGGGATTGCCTGTCACAAAGCGAGTCTTGGGGGGGGGACTTCAAAGAGTCAAGAAGATACAGGAGGAAGGGCCCAAATTGGATGCACCCCCCCGTGCCGAGAAATGGTGTACAAGCTCGGTCAGGTCATGGTGGGGACTTTTGCAGACCAGGATGGACTTTGGTGAGGAAGTTTCACCCCGCCAATGAGACTACAACCCAAGTGTGTGTTCCCAAGCGTATGAGGCTTGAGGTCATGAAGATGGCTCATGATGTACCATGGCAGGACACATGGGGACTAAACGAACAAAAGCTAGAGGCTGCAGGACTTTTACTGGCTGGATTGTGTAAGGAAGTGGCTCAGTACTGCAGGTCATGCCCGAAAGTCAAAAGACTATAGACAAGGTAGAGTGCCACCCGTGCCCAAGTGAGATTCCTGTCACAGGAAATCCATTCAACAATAGGAGTGCATCTGAGACGGATCAGGGCCATCTACTCCAGGAACAGGAGGGTATGCTACACCACTGGCGTGGGGCTAGCAAGAAGTCTTGCCCGCCCAAGAAAAACTGGGCCCCCAATGGGAAGACTGCCTAGCACTGGTGTGGGGAGTGAATAAGTTTGCACAGTACCTGTATGGTAAAAGTTTTGTGATACAGGTGGGGCCACTCTCCCCTTTCAGTATCTCGAGTGGGTTGAATTGGAGGGTATCTGAGAGTATGTGTTACTGCATTTCTGTGGTTGGAAAGCATTTGTCTACCTGTCGTTAATTGAACGTTGAGTTCAATTTGAAGGGGGGTATGTCAGGGGTTTATGACATTGCCCCTTTAGCCCGTACATGTATTTTTAAGATAGATCTAGTGGAGGCGACTCATGTTTGAACTTGGCATGTGCGGATGATCATGTTCCATGTCAGTGTATCTTGCTTGGTTCGCATCAGAGTCATATTTCCTTATATGTGCTAGGGTGAGCGGCGAAATTTCCGCTCACGTCGCATGGTGTGTGTTGCGTCGGTGGATATCTGTGTGACAGCACAGCTTGGGAGAGGGTAGGGAGGTTTTCTTGAACTTTTTAGTGTTTGTCCCTGGAAGTGGGGAAATTGGGTCATTTCATATCCTCACTGTGAGTTGCCCAATCATAGTTAACTTACGTGAATTATCCAATCACAGCCAAGTTTACTGTTAAAGCAGGCTGGGGGTTAGGTGAACTGTCGCTCAGTGTTTTTTGCAGCTGTTTTTCAGAGTGGAAGTCTCTGACATTGTGTGTGTCGATTCTATGTTGAAGTCCTGGTGAATCCCTTTTTGGAACCTTGTGTTCAGGGTTTGGGCTTAAGGATTAGCGGAGCTGCCCTTTAGTTGGGGGGGACTGATTCTGTGTTTCTGTGTAATTGTATTCTTCTCGTGTTGGAGGTACAGTAGAAGGACTGTCGTTACTGTAATTTGTTTAAGACGTGGTTGCTGCATTTGTGTTGAACTGTAACCGGTGTTCCCGAGACCTGATGGGGGATGAAGACTTGGTTGCTGCGTTCTTGTTGAACTGTTAACTGGTGTTCCTGAGACTGGTGGGGTGAAGCTTGGTTGTGCGTTCTTGTTGAGCTGTAACCTGTGTACCTGAAACCCTTTGGGGGGGTGAAAACTTGGTTGCTGTGGTTGGGTGCTGTAGACGTGCCCGGGTTTGGGGGTGGCCTTGGTGGCGCTGGACAAAACAATCGGAGTTGGGCCGGACACGTGTTGGTTCAAGGTACGTTTGGTTTAATTCAGTGTAGACATTTTAGTAAACCTATCATCTGAACCCGGTTGTGGTTGGATTGGGGCCAGGATACGGGGAAATCAGAAGGAAATCCTTATGTTTTATTGGTTGATTTGGGCAGCTGGAGGCTGGAAGCTGTCTGAGGTGCAGGCAAGGGGCTGCGTTGGCCAGGAAGGGCTATGGGTTTTGTAATTAAACAGTGTAATGGTTGCATTGAATAGTTATATAGGATGATATGATTTTGGGATGTAAGATCAATGTAGGGTGTTTTGTGCATTGTGAGTACATTCATTGTGTGATCTTTCAGTTTAAATTTTAGCCCCTGGAACTGTCGGTGTCAGTATGATCTGTTAGTCTTATTAGCAGGCCTTAATGCCAGGCCAGGAATTTATATGTATTTGTGTGGTTGCTTTGTACTGTTGACACTGTCTGGAAGTTAATCAGGGGAGCAGCTCATGTTTGAATTGTTGGTTTTAAGTTGTATATGATGATATGTTTGTCAACCTTATGATGATATGTTTGTCAACCTTATGTGCATTGCTCAGTCAGTTGGGTAAGCCAGCTGGATATTTTTAGTAAAGGTCAAAATTTACAAAAGTTGACAGCCGGAAGTGTGTTGGGGTGTGATGTGGTGTGTGTGTGGTTGCCCATGGTTCGGAATAGGCTTTAAGTTGTAAGTGATGTTTACAACAGTGGCAGTGACAGTGACCGACCGATTTATTTTGAGCAATTAAGTATCTGCATTTTTTTATATTTGTTTTTCCCAAGTTACTATGTTTGGACCCTGTTCCCACATTGGAATTGTGTGGGGAAACATGCATGTTTTTTTTTAAGGTTGTTCTGCTATCTAGGAAAGTACTTAAATGTGGCGTGGAGTCGGACCGGGCTATGTGTTTTAGTCGGACTGAAGTTTGACTTTGATTGTGTACTACTGTGTGGCACTGATGGTTTTAAAGTAAGTGTGTATAGTCTGTCTGGAAATCTCTTTTCCCTTTTTTACAAATGGATAATAATTAGGGCTAAAAACTATTTCTAATGTGGTTTTCATTTGATAAGGTTACATTGGATGCATCTTGTGATTGGAGTAGGTTAGTTAGTTAAGAGACAGAAAATTCACTGTAGTGACTTCGATCCCAGGGTTGTGCTCATGTTTAATATGAATTTAGTATGTGTAGGGCACTATGGAAATTTTTGATAGATTCTTAGTGGGATCCCCCTGTATGTGTCAGAGATATCTCCTGTAAACTGCCTTAGTGGTGCCCGTAATCCTGCCTTAGCTGGTGACGGGATCCCTGTGCGAGGGTGACACAGCGTGGGCTATCTTCCTGTTGCCGTGACAGTCGAGTGGTCATATTTAATGTTAACGACAACGGGCGTTTTGAGGTAACAGCATTGAACATTATTTCCGGATCAAAAGAAATGAGCCGTCGTTCATCGTTCGTGGGGTGGACTACCAGTGTGTGAAAGACACTAGAGAATCTTAGTGATTTAAATTTATTTAGTAATATTATCATTGCATAGCTGGTTTAGTTGTTGGCTAATTAGTCATTACTTGTGTGTGTCGCAGGCTGCACAGGTTTTCAAGACAAATTGTCTTTTGTGTGGTGGCAAGAAACATTTTTATCAAAATTTTTACATTTTGGACACTTGGTTGGGCCATTCTCTGCGAGTTTTTATAGCAACCCAGTTACTGGATTATTAATTGGTCTTTCGTGCTTTAAGTGCCAGTTGTTGGAATGTGACTGGTTTAATTCATCTTGAAAGTGTGGGAGCATTACAGAATTGTTGTTAGTTTTGTGCATTCTATATCAGTGATTTGGGCTGTCACTGTGTTACAAAATTGTAGTTCTGGGCATTTATATGGTGTTTGGGGCTGTCATTGTGTTGGAATTCATTCCTGGTTGCTGGCTTGTGTATGAGCCAGTAAGTGATTTGTTTGGTAAGTCTCGGATTCACAGTGTCTGTTGGGCCAATTTGCCAAGGTGTTATCGGTCGTGTTTAGGTTTTATTGCATGGGAGCGATGCATCGCACCCGGGGTGGGCACATTGGGATTTGACCGAATTAAGGTTGTCATTAATTAATTTCATGACCTTGTGTTAGTTTGGTTGTGCAGGGGGGGGGGGGGTGTGACTAGAAATCTGTGTGCGAATGGGGTTAAGTGGTTGATGTTTGAGTTTGAAAGTGATTGGTGGGGTAGTAAGTGGAATATTCGTGTTTGGACCCGGTGTCGTGGTTTGAATGAAAATTTTACATGTCTTAACTGTTCATCTGGTTTGGACTGCTTATTTGAGTTGGGGCGTTAGGTATTGTAGGTCTGTAGTCGTCTGTCCCTCCCTAGTTAGTTCAGGTCTTAGCGAGCCTGACACACGGTATTTCGTCTACACCATTTTGGAGGATCAGGAGTGGCAATATTCCTTCGTCTAAGCTATAAGCCCTACTGAGTGTTTCCTACTTCATTTTTGATTGTATTGGAGGATGGTGTTTGTTTAGGAAACATTTGTATTTTCGTTTATCTCGTTAATAAAATTATCGTT
The DNA here is from genome assembly GCA_018398815.1 of Conus ventricosus. Lineage (NCBI taxonomy): Eukaryota > Metazoa > Mollusca > Gastropoda > Neogastropoda > Conidae > Conus > Conus ventricosus. The sequence goes on from CM031606.1 coordinate 75,694,724, forward strand.
TAGGTTTATTTCTTAGTGTTTTCTTAGGTTATCAGTAGCTTTGGGGTAGATTGGATCGGGGGACTCAAGACTGTTCTTCAGGGGGGTTACTCCAAGACTGATTTCTTTTCAGTCCGGGGTTACTCCAAGATGATTCTATCAGGGGGTTACTCCATGTCGATTCATCAGGGGGTTACTCAAGCTGATTCTATCAGGGGTTACTCCAAGATGATTCTATCAGGGGGTTACTCCCAAGATGTTCTATCAGGGGGTTACTCCAAGACTGATTCTATCAGGGGTTACTCCAAGACTGATTCTATCAGGGGCTTACTCCATGTCTGCTTCTATCAGGGGTTACTCCATGTCTGATTCTATCAGGGGGTTACTCCAAGACTGATTCTATCAGGGGGTTACTCCAAGACTGAATCTATCAGGGGGTTACTCCAAGACTGATTCTATCAGGGGTTACTCCAAGACTGATTCTATCAGGGGTTACTCCATGTCTGATTCTATCAGGGGGTTACTCCAAGACTGATTCTATCATGGGTTACTCCATGTCTGATTCTATCAGGGTTTTACTCCAAGACTGATTCTATCAGGGGGTTACTCCATGTCTGATTCTATCAGGGGTTACTCCAAGACTGATTCTATCAGGGGGTTACTCCATGACTGATTCTATCAGGGGGTTACTCCATGACTGATTCTATCAGGGGGTTACTCCATGTCTAATTCTATCAGGGGGTACTCCATGTCTGATTCTATCAGGGGGTCACTCCATGTCTGATTCTATCAGGGGGTTACTCCAAGACTGATTCTATCAGGGGGTTACTCATGTCTGATTCTATCAGGGTTTTTAACTCCAAGACTGATTCTATCAGGGGTTACTCCATGTCTGATTCTATCAGGGGGTTACTCCAAGACCGATTCTATCAGGGGGTTACTCCATGACTGATTTTATCAGGGGGTTACTCCATGACTGATTCTATCAGGGGGTACTCCATGTCTGATTCTATCAGGGGGTCACTCCATGTCTGACTCTATCAGGGGGTCACTCCATGTCTGACTCTATCAGGGGTTACTCCATGTCTGATTCTATCAGGGGGTTACTCCATGTTTGATTCTATCAGGGGGTTACTCCATGTCTGATTCTATCAGGGGGTTACTCCATGTCTGATTCTATCAGGGGTTACTCTATGTCTGATTCTATCAGGGGGTTACTCCATGTCTGATTCTATCAGGGGTTACTCTATGTCTGATACTATCAGGGGGTTACTCTATGTCTGATTCTATCAGGGGTTACTCCATGTCTGATTCTATCAGGGGTTACTCCAAGACTGATTCTATCAGGGGGTTACTCCATGTCTGATTCTATCAGGGGTTACTCCAGACTGATTCTATCAGGGGGTTACTCCATGTCTGATTGTATCAGGGGGTTACTCCATGTCTGATTCTATCAGGGGGTTACTCCATGTCTGATTCTATCAGGGGGTTACTCCATGACTGATTCTATCAGGGGGTTACTCCAAGACTGATTCTATCCGGGGGTTACTCCATGTCTGATTCTATCAGGGGGTTACTCCATGTCTGATTCTATCAGGGGGTTACTCCATGTCTGATTCTATCAGGGGGTTACTCCAAGACTGATTCTTTCAGGGGTTACTCCATGTCTGATTCTATCAGGGGGTTACTCCATGACTGATTCTATAAGGGGGTTACTCCATGTCTGATTCTATCAGGGGTTACTCCATGTCTGATTCTATCAGGGGGTTACTCCATGTCTGATTCTATCAGGGGTTACTCCATGTCTGATTCTATCAGGGGGTTACTCCATGTCTGATTCTATCAGGGGATTACTCCAAGACTAATTCTATCAGGGGTTACTCCATGTCTGATTCTATCAGGGGGTTACTCCAAGACTGATTCTATCAGGGGGTTACTCCATGTCTGATTCTATCAGGGGGTTACTCCATGTCTGATTCTATCAGGGGTTACTCCATGTCTGATTCTATCAGGGGGTTACTCCATGTCTG
>CM031606.1:75696832-75736832 GCA_018398815.1 Conus ventricosus
ATTCTATCAGGGGGTTACTCCATGACTGATTCTATCAGGGGGTTACTCCAAGACTGATTCTATCAGGGGGTTACTCCATGTCTGATTCTATCAGGGGGTTACTCCAAGACTGATTCTATCAGGGGGTTACTCCATGTCTGATTCTATCAGGGGGTTACTCCATGTCTGATTCTATCGGGGGGTTACTCCAGACAATCAGGGGGTTACTCCATGTCTGATTCTATCTGGGGGTTACTCCATGACTGATTCTATCAGGGGGTTACTCCAAGACTGATTCTATCAGGGGTTACTCCATGTCTGATTCTATCAGGGGGTTACTCCATGTCTGATTCTATCAGGGGGTTACTCCATGTCTGATTCTATCAGGGGGTTACTCCATGTCTGATTCTATCAGGGGTCACTCCATGTCTGATTCTATTAGGGGGTTACTCCATGTCTGATTCTATCAGGGTTTACTCCATGACTGATTTTATCAGGGGTTACTCCATGTCTGATTCTATCAGGGGTTACTCCATGACTGATTTTATCAGGGGGTTGCTCCATGTCTGATTCTATCAGGGGGTTACTCCATGTCTGATTCTATCAGGGGGGGGGGGGGGGGCATTAAATGTGGTAGCAGTGCAGCCATCAAGCACACCCAAAACGGAGACATCGATGGCATAATTATTATCAACAGCAATGTTAGCTTGTGGCAACAACAAAGCAGAAAAAGCAGTAACAGCCGACAGGAAGCTAATACTGATGGCAATAATGAAATATTAACTGCCCCACTGCAGGTACCACAATCACCGAAAGTAGCAGCACTTCCAGCTCTTCAAGCCTAGACAACATTACTCGTCTAAAAGACACTGTTAAAACCAGCAACAGCTTAGGTACTGAAGTCAGCTATGTTACCACCAACACACAGATGAACTATAACATTGACAGTATCTGTCCTGGTGTGAAAGGGCTGCAGCAACGATTTAAAACAGAAATAATGTATTATGGTAATGTGACAGACTGTGAAAACACTACATTCGATTTCCAGCGAATCAAGCTGTGGTGTTTGGCTGGTGTAAAACTTCTCAAACATTCTGTCATTTGCATATTGAGGTGCCGTCATCTTCTGAAGTCATCGTAGCTAGGACACGATTCAAGTTTATAAAAACCTGCCATCATCCCTCCTGGGCTGTACATGTCTATGACAGCCATCCAAAGTCTCTTATGCCAAGTCCATCTGCTGCTCAGTATCATGTTACTTGCATGAGTACAGTACGAGAGTTTGATCGCACATTTTATTGGAGCAAAAATCACAGCTTTATATCATTTTACAACAAACCAAAAGTTAAAGTAACTTTCGACACAATTCAAACAATTGCTTTGCAACGAACTCCTACGGCATCCAATGCCGGGTTTACAAAAATAGTCCTTCCTGTGGGCTTTTATGTAAACCAGATGGATTATTGGATGGACATACCTGTACCTGCAGGACATGTCACGGCCATTAAATTTAAGGTATTTAGAGACGAGCCTAAGATCTGTCACATATACTGCAGAATCTTCACTGAAGGACGCAAAACTAACCCCACCACAGAAATACCTATCTGTAACACAGACACTGATGTACCAAGTACATTTTTGAATTCTTCACGCTTACAGATTAATCTTCGTATCCTGCAGCAACGTATATATAACCAGTTAGGTGTTGTAGTCTATATGTTTTATATGCTTTATGACTTTTACCCATCTACATTTGACTATAAGTTAGTCAGCCCTCAGTTTGATTGCAATCTCAATAGATTCAATAAAAAGAAGCCATGTGTTGCGGACATATATTGCGAAGATGGAGAAAGTGAAGCATTACATTGTCCTCTATATTCCTCAGGATGCAGGATGTGGATTGAACCAGTAAGAAAATGTCTGCATCTAGTAACACACTCCCGGATTCTTTATTTCAAACGAGCAATGTTGTGGTGCAAGAATCTTGGTGGACATCTTGCAACAATCAAAACACTGTCTGAGTATGTCAGTATTACAAGACGTTTGAAAAACCAGCCTGAGGGCATATGGTATGGGCACATAGGTCTCAGCTGTGGAGTTAATATGGTGCCTTTTATGTATAGACTGTTCCATCAATGGTCTGACAACACGGTTGTATACAGGTTATTTAAGAAACAAGTATGGGGAGGACTGACTCAACAAAGTACGTGTCCTCGGGTTGGAATGTTTCATGGCACGGGAGAACTGTTGATCCACAACAACCCAAGGGTCGGGCCGTCATTTCACTTTCTTTGCGAATACGAGTCACAGAGCCAGAAACCGTATATTCACAAAAGTGTATTATTCCCTCCTAAATATCACAAACCATCTGCATTTACTAAAGGACAAGACTATCTAGCTGCTTGTCCAGGAGGTCATTTGACACACCTGTTTCTAGCATGTGATGTTGAAAGTCATTGTGGACAAATTGTTCCTGCCTTAAATTGCAAGACCGGCCACTCTTTAAAGCACAATACCTCAAAGCACAGTTCCTCTAATAAACATCATGAGACAACTGTTACGATGTTTCCGTGTGACGATGATTTTACAACAGTCCCTTACACCTTGGTGTGTAACTTTATTCAGGACTGTCCAGTCAATAGTGATGAGTCGTTTTGTCAACATCCTATGTTTGAGGGTTTTCAGTGTACCAATGGTCAGTATGTGTCATTTGATAAACGTTGTAATGACTATTCTGACTGTCTTGATGATTCTGATGAAAGCATTGAAATATGTGGGTGTAGATGGACATCAACACACTTCCTCCTAGAACATCAACCATATGTGATCAATCTAGATGGCAAGGGTTATTTCATTCCTGAGAAGATGAACGCTAGTGAATCATGTCCTGACACTCACATATCAGTGCAGATATGAACAGGTCAAATGTTTACCGGTCTATACTCGTTGCAACGGAATTTATGACTGTGTTTATAAAGAGGATGAACAAGACTGTCAACATGCAGTGTGTCCAGTTTTATCGATGTCGAGCTTCCACAGTGTGTATGCACATAAATCACCTGTGTGATGGCTGGGGGCAGTGTCCACAACGTGATGACGAATGGCTGTGTGACATGACCTGTCCTGCGGGCTGTTTGTGTCAGGGTCTGTCTTTTGTGTGCCCTCAGCCGTTCCCTGCTCACCTTTTCCCCAGCCTTCGCTACCTGGATGCTATGGGTTCAGGGATGGCGTTATCTGATTTCAATAACAACGTTTATCCTCATTCGTTTGACACTCTCCAGGTGCTCTCTGATTTCTGTGTCTTCTATGTCTTGCCCCAACTTGAGATATATTGATTTGAGCCATAACAACTTCAGAATATCAAAGTCGATGCTTTTCTACCAATGCCTGAACTGCGTGTTCTCTTGCTGTCGGGCAACCCTCTGACATCACTGATAAAGGAATCTTCTAACATGACCCAAAGTGCATTGAAAACAATTGATTTATCCGACACCTACCTCACTATGTTTGATAGTGAAAGTCTTGCGTACTTTTCAAAAGTAGAATTTCTGAACATATCATTTTCAGACATAGAATTGATTGGACCAGGAGGCTTTCAAAAAGTAAAACGACTAAAGAAATTAGATCTTAAAGGAAATAGAGTTGACCGTTTTTCTTCTGACATATTCTTGGGACTTGATCAATTATCCCTCATATACTCGTCGAGTTACAAAATATGTTGTCAAAGACTGATTTATAATATTTCAAAAGAACCATTTTGTGAGGTACCTTTGCCTGTACTGTCCTCGTGTGAAAACCTGTTATCACCAAAGCTATATACATTTTTTTTTTGGTTATTAGTTTTTTGGCTGTGTGTGGAAATTGCGTCTGTTTTAAAACACTCAGCATACCATGAAGACTATCTCGCATAACGATTCTGCTCCTAAAGCTAGTTTACAATGTAGTTACGTTTGCATGGGTATCCACGCCACTATCATAACTATAGCAAACGAAATTTTTGGTAACGAATATCTCTTGCATGAAAGTGCATGGACTAACAGTATATGCTGCAAGATGGCTGGCTTTCTGTGTCTTCTCTCAGGTGAAGTATCACTTCTACTTGTCTGGCTTCTGACTTTAGATCACGCTATCGTCTTTTGTTTGCCTTCAAAGCTTCCACGATTTACTAGAAGGTCCATATAATAGGCCAAGGAATTGTGTGGTTGCTAGGGTTCTTTCTAGCATCACTACCTCTGCTTCCTTGGTTTTCAAAGTCCAGTTCTTACAACTTTAGAGGTACATGTAATTTTGTTTTTCTTGATAAATACAACTCTAAGCAGAACTCCAGTATTGATTATTTCTTTGCATTGTTTAATGTCTCATTCTGTCTGATGACAGGTATCGGTCATGTCTTCATATGTAGGGCCACACCAAAGTACAGATTCATGGCGGAAGTGCCAAGTAAGCCTGTTTTAATCCTCGCAGCCCTTGGTAACGAAAATCAGTGTCACGACTGCTGTAAGTTGGTTCTCAATTATCACAACGAAAATTATGGTTTGGCTTGGTGCTGATATTCCAGAAGTATTTCAAGTGATGGTGGTAGTTTTGGTATCCCCTCTAAGTGCTGCACTTTACCCAGTGCTCTATTTCTGGAATTGGATAAATGACAAACGACAGCTTGAAAAAGAAGAACGTGTGCTTCAGATGTTAAAAGCTCGGCTGTCAATATCAAAAAAGAATGAAACACAGATCTGCTGAAGACGAAATATTGTGTTGAACTCATGACTGAATTATCTGCCTCAAATGCAGAATTAACGTAAAGCAAACCTAACGAGTAACATTATCTAGAGAACGGCAATAAAACAAAATGACTTGAACTCCCCAAAGAGAGTGAAGTGAAATCCAAACAGCTTGTTCTGGTATAAACCCAGTAGCTGAAGTAGCAAACTGTTAGGGGATTGGATTATTGTGAGAAGGTCTGATGCCAGTAGATTCTTATCGCCCTCCATGCAGGGAACTGGATTAGCAAAATGTGTCGAACAGTGACAGAACGGAGAATGAATGAGATTCTCTGCTGTGTGTTTGCTGATTAAATTTCTCACCCAGACGGAATATCAGTGGACAAACAGGCGACAGGCGTTTCGATGTCTATGAAGTATCATCAGTATTGCTACTATAATCTGTTCCCTGCTTCAGAAAAAAAATTCCACGTACCTAAAAGTGTCTATTTCCTATTTAAAGTGACCCCCATTTGAATATGAAATATATGCCTCAAAAAGGCAAGACACTTATGAAATAATAAACCAACGCTAAAAGGTAACAGTATTAATAGACATGACCTAGAACAACCAACAAGGAGGGATGAAAATGGAAGGGGAATTAAAAGACTACAGCTGAAAAAAAAAGTCCAAGCCAAGAAAACTGACAAACCAAGTAAGAAAATAAATGCAAGATGCATTTTCAAGATTCCCGCAAATAATGCAGGGCGATCATTTAAACATCGACATAAAAGGTTACAAAAGTGTGAGACTTGGAAGCAAGGAAAGGACGAGGAATGGTGGCGTGAAAGTAGGAGAAAAGAGAAAAGACAGTGTTTGAAGTGATCACTGTGAAAGTCAGTTGTGCTTCTAAATAGTTCAACAATCCGGGCAACAGTCTGTTTGTTTATGGAATCAGCCTGATTAAAAAATAATTATTTTCTTTTTAATCTGTGATTTACATTATATTCTTCATCTAAAATCATTGTTAACTAAACTGCTCCTTCTCCTAACTGTTGTCTGAAGAAACCATGCAGTATTATCGTCTTTTAGACTGACCCTGTGATCTTTTTCCTATTGCTGCCTTCTGGTCTTTTTCCTACTGCTGCCTTTAATCAAACAATCAACTAATCTCAGATAATATCATAATAACTAATTAAGATGAAGAGAGAGTTACTGCTGTATTCTGCCTCCTCATATTTATGATAGATAATGCAACCTCATTGACAAAGATTCCGGCAAGAACCAACCCATCACCATTTTTACACCACACAAACAATCCATATACAATGATGCACTATCTTAAACACCTGATTTTAGAATTTTAGATACCGCTATGCTTTTTTGCTTTGTACTATAGCCATTCGTTTTCGAACAACGAATGGCCATAGTAAATTACTCAAAATTGTTCGCTCTTTCCTGAATTGTTATCACGTCTCTTATCTAAATTCAGTTGCTCTCAATCGAAGCTGGGGAGGAGGTGCAGGAGGTCTTTTCTGAATCATGCTTCAATGATCACACTGAATTATATATATATATATATTATATATATATATATATATATATATATATATATATATATATATATATAATATATATATATATATATATATATATATATATATATATATACTACAGTGTTGTCTACAATGTATCTTATACCACAAGCATTACAACAAGTATCTGATCAGGATAAAGTGTTGACATTAACTGGACTTAATTTCTAGAACAGTGCAGTTAGTCCAATTTCCCGAACAACACTGTAGGTTTCTGTACCTTTTGGACTTGACTGACCACAGGTCATCCATGAAGAGAGGCGTACAGAGCAGCCCTGTCATGTAGTCTGACAGGAAAATGGAGCTCCACAGCATTTTCTCCATCATCATCATCTGTACTGACCATCTCAAAAGTCTCGTAATTTGAAGCCCTCCATGCCCTGTCCTCGTGGTGACCTCAGTTTTGACTTCTCTCCTTATCCATGCCCATGATGAGTTTGTGTCAATGTGTATCGGCAAGTTCGTGGGAAATGTCGTTGGGTGGACTGATGCTGCTCCCTGAACTAGGCTGGCGGCGTTCTGCGTGTGCTGGATCAATTCAGGCACTACAGAGCACCGCTGACGTGACATGGCAGCAGTGCACGTGTCTTCTGGTGTGGGTCATGTCATGACCACCTGGTGCTGATTGCTGCCATTGAACAGTTGTTTAACTGAAGTGAGTTCTAAGACAGTTACTGAAGTGGTATTGATGATGAGATAGCAAAATACATTTTCATTTCATTTAAGATTGTTTATTTGTCATGATGGCATCGTCGGCGTCTTCACTATTGATACAAGTCAAGTCGAGAATACTTTACCATCTCCAAAGAGAAATTAAAAATAACCATAAAAACATGTCTATTTAACAAATCACAAATCACACCCACCCACCTACCCACTAACACACACAGAATAATACACACACACTCATATGTAATATACAAACAAGCTTACTGAACCGGATCTCATTGAAACTTCAGTTTTGATTCAGGAGTTTGATGAATTGGGAACGAAACTGTTTTTAGTTCTATTTGTTTTGAATTTTGGAATTTGGAATCTTCGTCCGCATGGCAGAAGATTGTAGTTTTTTTGAAAGAACATGAGAACTGTCGGCAGCAATGTTCACAGCTTTTTGTGACACGACATTTATACAATTTATCTAACTGTTCTTGTTTTTTACCAATATCTTTCTACACATATTCACCACTCCGTTTAACTGTATACATCAATAACTGAGAATTTCGAAACTATCTTGATGATATTTTTCTAGTGTCGAAATTTGTTCTCCCCTCACATCTATAACTGTCTTGAAATTTTGAAACTTTAAATGTAGTGTTATACTATGCAGAAAGAGACTCTATTCAAAGCTTGACAGAAAAAGGTCTCAGAGAAACTCGCCCTGCTACATCTTGAACTATCCAGAAATTTCGAAATTTTGTACTATTTTCCCCGTGCAGAAAAACACTTTATCTAAAGCATGTCAGAAAAAAAGGTTTTCACAGATCCCCGCCGCTCCCCGTTCCCCTCATACACGTTTTTCAGTCCTGAACTCTTCACACTCCATGGAAGCCGGGCCACATCCAGGACTCTATGATACCCTTCCGCTGTCAAAATATACATTTTGCGCTGCAGGGATTTGAACCTATACCTCGTGGATGTTTGGTTATCTCGAGGCGTGCTGTTTGACAGATTTTCTACACATATAGCTATCGAGCATCTGATCTAAGGTAGAAAAACTAAGCCTGATGAAGTTCACTTTTGCTCCTCCTCGAGCAGATCGACCGTGAACTGAAAAAGAAAGAAAAGAAAAATCTATCTGTGGAAGAAGGCCGACATTCAACGGAATGAAAGAAGATCTTCACCAGCTGGCAAGAGACGTAGAAGATGACAAAGAAATTAAAACATATGTGGAGAAATTTTGGGCCTACCTCAAAGAGAAAATACATGTCATCATCGAAAATCGAATCCCGAGTAAATCTACGGCTCGCAAACATAGTCACCCTTGGATTAATACATCAATAAGAAGGGCCATTAGAAGAAAACAACGAGCGCATAAAAAGGCAAGAAGAACCAGAAAAAAGAGAGACATAGACCGCTACAAAAGGATGCAAGCCGAGGTACGATATGAAATCAAGAACGCCAACAGATCTTACCTTGAAGACATCATCAGCGCTGACTTCACAGCAAATCCCAAAAAGTTCTGGGCCCACATCAAATCAAAAGGCCAGGAATCAGTAGGGGTGGCACCTCTGAAAGATCAGAACGGATTCCTAAAGAGTGACAGTGTCAATAAAGCTGAAATATTGAACAAACAATTTCAGTCAGTATTCACCATAGAAGACACTACCAACACACCACACATAGACGCGAGCAAATACCCAACCGCAGAAACCATCACGGTGTCCAGAGCAGGTGTCCAGAAGCTCCTGAAAAACTTAAAGATTGACAAAGCTACAGGACCAGACAACATCCCAGCCTTTATCCTGAAGAATGGTGCAGAAGAGCTTGCACCAGTGCTGACAGAACTATTCCAAATGTCACTCGACGAAGGAAAAGTACCACAGGACTGGAAGGACGCCCTAGTAGTGCCGATCTTCAAAAAGGGAGATCGCCACCAGCCAGCAAACTACAGGCCTGTGTCCCTCACGTCAATAATGTGCAAGCTCCTCGAGCACATCATACATAGCAGCGTCATGCAACACCTTGACAGCTTCAACATCCTCACAGACGTACAGCATGGATTCAGAAAATACAGGTCATGCGAAACCCAACTTATAGAGACCGTCCACGACATCGCAAAAAACCTTGCTGCTAAAGGCCAAACAGACGCAATCTTGTTGGACTTCAGCAAGGCCTTCGACAAGGTGCCACATCAGCGACTCATGCACAAACTTGAGGCCTACGGAGTTAGAGGAAACACACATAAGTGGATCAAATCGTTTTTGACAGGGAGAACATAAAAAGTAGCACTTGAGGGTGTATATTCATCTACCACCCCAGTAACATCAGGAGTACCCCAAGGCACTGTTCTTGGACCGCTACTTTTCCTATTGTACATCAACGACCTTCCTGATGTTGTGAAACACGCAAAAGTAAAACTTTTCGCAGACGACAGCCTTCTTTACAAGCAAATTAAAGGAATCCAAGACCAGAGACTACTCCAAAAAGACCTGGACGCACTTGAAGACTGAGGAAGAAATGTGGCAAATGAACTTTAACCCCAGTAAATGCAACATCATCCGCATCCTAGCAGACAAGAATAAACCACCGCTAGTGTCCGACTACTACCTCCATGGACAGGCTCTAGAGACGACCAAAGAAAGCAAATACCTGGGAGTTACCATATCAGATGGCCTAACATGGACCAGCCACATCAAAAACATCACCGCAAAAGGAAACAAAACAGTGGGCTTCCTGAGGCGCAACTTTAAAGAATGTACAACAAAAGTTAAAGCAGCAACCTATACCACCATGGTGCGCCCCACATTAGAATACGCGTCAACTGTGTGGGACCCACATGAAGAGAAGGACAAGAAATCACTCGAAGCTGTCCAAAGAAGAGCAGCCAGATACACCCACAACAACTACTTTGAAAGAACACCCGGCATTATCACCAATATGCTCAACACCTTAGGATGGGAGTCATTGGAAGAAAGAAGAACAAAGAATAGACTAATGATGCTGTACAAGGTCAAGCACAATCTTGTTGGAATCTCACCTGCAAACTACATCAGGGACTCTGACCCAAGAACAAGAGGAGCAAGGCTATACCAACAACAGGATTTCCACAAGGCAATAAACAACACCTTCTTCCCGAGGACAACCTCAGACTGGAACAGCCTCCCCACCTCTACGACATCAGCAACGTCACTGGAGATGTTCCGCTCACGACTCGGTGGCAGCAGGGCTCTGCAGCCACTTGTGGGCACCCCATGACCCTCCCTACTGCCCTGTACATAGTTTTAATTCCCCCCCCCCCCCAAACCTACTGCCCTGTACATAGTTTTAATCCCCCCCCCCCCCAAACCTAGCTTCCGCGGCCGGAATTAACGATACGTCACCGCAGGGCCACTTACGTTCAGAAATGAACCCGGCCCTTACGGAGAGAAGAAGAAGAAGAACTGAGTTCAGCTACCACTGTCTTTGCCTTTATTACTGTCCTAAGCTGCTAAATTAACCAATCCTGCACCACCCACGGAAGCCTGCGCTGTATTGACATAGAGTGCAGGCCAGCACAGGGCATTCCATTTGCATATGAAGGTACATGATTGCTCCCGGCAAATGCCATTGTGTAATGGCTACTTGATCTGACACGACAGACCTGACATGGGAGCGTCCCATGAATGTACTTGCCCATATTTCATGACTGGAGAAGAAGAAGAAAAGATGGCGTATCAGCAAAAGACGCCACCGCCATGCAAACAGATGTGTGCATCCTGCACCCTCGCTCATTGCTGTTCTGTTGACAGAGGAAAACAGCGCAACCCCAGACATGGCTAAGCTTTCGCCGCATGAGGTCTTTGATAAGGTTACCGGCTGGCAGACTTTCCTGCTGTCAACAGGACTTTCCCTGTGGTCAATGTGTCCTTTCTCACTGTCACTGGGCCTTGCACCAGTTGGCCAAAAGGCAGACAAGAAAGTGAAAAGGTGGCGGGTGGGACCCAGAGAAGTTCTGCCCTACGCTGCCGAACCAATCAGTTGGGAGCAATCCTGCGCCACATTGGAAGCTTGCTCTGCGTTCACATAGATTGTAGGCACATGCAGGGTATTCCATTCTTGTCTGTCTTACAAGAAACAGCTGTTTAAAGAAATCATACTCTGATGAGCTTACAAGTCCCCCTTTTTACCTGAATTTGAGGCCCATTTTCAGCTCCTTTGAGTCCATGCTGAAGTTCACTCTATGGTTTGTTTCTTTTGGCCTAAATACTCACTGGGGTGTGGTTTTGGAACAGGTGTGAGAAGTACTTCTGGTTTCGGTCTGGAAACACTCCCTCTTTCCAAGAGATTAACAGAAGGAAAAGAAACACCCGAACGTGCTGGGGAGGACCCAGAGAAGTACTGTCTTCACCTGCCTTGAAGACAGTGCTTCATTTTTCATCGGATCTGAGATTTTATAGTGGAAAGATTTTTAACAAAATTTCGGGTGGGTTTTCAGAAGATGTATTTTAAAGAGTTGTGTGAATGAATGACTTGAGTTGACTTCAACGTGGTGACAGCCCTGATATGGCCCTTTGTGGTCGGCTGGACTATAAGCAACGTTACCTTACCTTCCTCCCTCTCTTTGATTCAGGTGCTTTGACCGGCATGATTTGTAGCTTGGGACAACTTGAGAACTGTGAAGATGGGGAGTGAATGTGGATCTAAGGGTTAGGTCGATTGGAGTTATTCCCTAGGAGGTGGGTTAGGACATGTTCCCTTTCTCACAGCCTGGGGTAATTTCAGGCGTGGAGTGCTTACAACATGCTACTCTGGGTTAATGGTATTTGTGTTCGCTTGATCAGTGAATGTTTTGTTTTTAAAATGTTTTGTTGTATTGAGGTTTTTGTTTTGGATATTTTGTAGTTATTTTAAAGGGGAACCCAGAGGACTTATGGTCATTTTTCTTTTGTGTTGGCGGAAGAAGCATCTCCTTTTTTTCTTGACAATGGATAAAAGTATATAGTTGCACACATAGTCATACGTATACATTTCCATTGTTGTTTGTTTTAAAACAACGAATGGCCATAGTTATTAACATAATCAAACGTTCGTTTTAATCTTTTTTTACTTGACCCAGACAGCGCAAAGTCAGCAAAATCCTTTTTTTTCAGCTGGAAAGTGGTTCATTAGCTTGCAGAGCTTTCGCAATTGGCAAAGAGTTGAAGACGTCATGGTTTGGGGAGCAGGTCAAATTTTGCTCTGGTTTCTTTTATTGTTTTTCCTTCATCAATTCTTAATCATGGTCTTGAAGCATACAGCATACACTTTTGCACTCACATGTGGTGCACATATCATACATTAAAAGAAGACACAAACCAGTATTAGCAAGGTGTATGATCATGACAAAAAGCAAAGGAAGACTGTTTTTAATTATTAGCGACCATTTTCCGTTTATTTTTCCAACCTCCTCCTATCCCTCCCTCTTCAGCGCATCCCCACTCCCATCCCATTTAATTTCCTCTTTTTATCTGATTCTTTCTTACTTACTTACTTACTACTTACTTACGTACGTACGTACTTACTTAGGCCCATTGCTCTTGCCAGAGCATAGGCTACCAACAACTGCCCGCCAACGACCACGGTCCTGGGCAATCTTTTCTAATTTGCTCCAGCTGTAACCCAACTGCCTGGTGTCCCCTCCAGGTCCCGTCTCCAGGTGTTTCTTGGTCTTCCTCGCTTCATTTTGCCTTGGGGATTCCAGGTCAGGGCTTTTCTGGTGGTGTTGTCTGGGGGCTTTAGGAGCGTGCGTCCTATCCACCGCTATCTTCTTTAGTAGATGTCTTGCTCTACTGGCAGTTGGTTACATCTTTCCCACAGCTCTTTGTTGCTGATGTCTCTGGCCAGTGGATGTGAAGGATCTTTCGCAGGCAGCTGTTAACGAACGTCTGCAGTTTTTGAATGGTGGTTTTTGTGGTTCGCCAGGTCTATGGTCCATGTAAGAGGACGGATTTGGCGTTTGAATTGATTTACACTGCTCTACGATATTTTTAACAGATGAGATTCTGTCTTTTATGAGGACTTTAAAAGCATCTCACGTGTTTGATTTTATGAGTGTTAAGCATGATCAGATTGTGTGTGTGTTAAGCAAGATCAGATTCTATTTGAAGAAAAGAAGAAGAGCTACAAGAGTCAATTGTTGATTTTTATGTGATGTGAGAGGCAAAGAATTTGTCCATTCGTTTCTTAATTTTTCCGGCGTCATGGTTATCTTGTAATTGTACAATTCCATTTCATACCTACCTTTCTATTTTCTCCTGAACATGATAGGGTTGTATTTATTGTCTCGTGTCTACACCGACATGCAAAGTATTTTGCAAATATTAGGATAGAATCCAAAACTTTGTCACTAATGAAATTGGTGCTGGTACTAACGAAGATCACTTTTTAATTGTAACCTTTCAATATTACATGAAGGAATTCTTCCAGCTCTGACCAAAACAAAAAACCCTGCAGTACTCACAGTTCCATAGAGACATCAACTACATAAGTTGCTATTTACGTATCCCATTTCTTTCAAGACAACATTTTCAGCTAGGATTCTATGGGTTACTAGAATCTGAAACCATCTTATCTTTATTTCATGGATTGCATGCACCTTCTCAAAACATTTTAATCAATATTATCAAGGCTCTGTTCCCGTTTGGTTCAATGGCCTTTTTCCATCTTTGATTGACATGTAGTAGAATGTTTTATTCCTTCTACATTCATGGCAGGAACTTTACAGACTTAGGAACCATAGCTTACGGTGTTCACCTTAATCAGTTTTTGATATGTACTTTTCTGGTGTTCTTCTTAACTGCCCTGATTAATCTAAGACATGAGAGAAATTTTATGTTGACGTTATATTTGTTAACGACTCCATCGCATGTGTGAACATTTCCTACCTCGTTAGTCAGCTGACCATCAACAAACGTCTCCTTCTACACAATTTTTTTTTAAAAAACATGTGTCTATTTGCTATCTGTATGCTTTTCTTGAAAAATAAAGATTCTGCTAGCCTCTCAGAAGTCGTCTCTGCTTTTATGCCATATAAAAAGATTTCGTATATGTTTAGTTTGCCAAAAGGCACAACAGTATTTCATTCATATCCGGATATTTAAAAAGAACAATTTGTTTCTATTTAAACTCAGAATTAAAGAACTTTCCGAACCAAGTTAGCCTCAGCGCATTCATACAGGCTCGAACGTCAGGAACACTCAACTCACCGTTTTTAACGTCTTTTCCCGAGGCATTCCTACTAATTCGTTTTTGTTCAGACAAATTTAAAGAACATTTCCTGCAAATTATTAATATGGTGGTCCAAAGAATTATGTAAGTACATCCACATGTATACAAATATGACAAGATTAAAGCTTTTAATACAGTTACTCTTCCCAGCGGAATGAGATATCTTCAAAACCAAATACGTCAGTGTTTTGACCTCCAGCATTTTTGCATCAAAGTTTAGTTGTGCTCAGTCCTTCATGTAGCTAGTATTTCAAATGCCAAGAATTTCAAATTTTGGACAATTCCAACTAAATCTAACGGGGGCATATATCTTATCTGTGTGTTCACTGGCGTACCTAACCATGCAACAAATGTTTATCCACATTAAGCGATAGTCCCGATTTTCCTCCATAGAAGTTCCACAATTTTGCTGTTTCATCAAATGAATTTCTTCCCCATTTTGAAAAACCTCTGTCTCACCTGCACATTGTGATATTTTACAGTGTTTCACCAATTTTGATTTCCTGAATAATTGTTTTCCTGGAATCATAATTGCTGATTTTTCAGCACAGAGAATAGATATACAGAATGAAATTGGAAATCCTGGACGACATCCTCTTTTCACCTGGGACCATGTCGATATTTGCCAATTTACTCTTATGCACATGACTTGATATATCAGTAAAAAAAAAAATATAAAAAGTAGGGGTGAAACTGAGTCTGTGCTTGCTACTTGGAAGGGCTGGTCATTTCCCCAGTCAGCTGAACAGTGAGGGGTGTGCGAGTGGGTGATCAGAGTCAGGCTTCATCCCAGTGGGAGGTGAAGGAAGGAAGAGGTGATGGACAGACACATCAGTCCTACAGTTGTTAAATACTCCTCAGCCAGGGATAGACACCACCATCATCACAAACAACACACAAAAACAGAAACCACAGGCGATCAGCTGATTATGGCAGAAGGCATTACACTTCATCCAGCTCAGACAGTAGTTCATCCAGCTCAGAGAATGAGTATCGTCGGCAAGTCCATAGGTCGGCAAGTCCATAGCGGGTGGTACAGAGGCAGTTCATCCAGCTCAGAGAAGGAGTATCGTCAGCAAGTCCATAGCGGGCGGTACAGAGGCAGTTCATCCAGCTCAGATGATGAGTATCGTCGGCAAGGACACAGCAGGCGATACTGAGAGCATAAAAGGGACAGTCGCCATCAAAGGCCCTGGGATCGTGTGATCTCAGCTGGCATAACCAGGAGCATGACCATCTCTCCAAGCCAAAACCAGTGGCAGCCGTTGGACAGAGATATGATAGATATGCTCAACAAAACCTCTGGTATGCAGCCAGATCTACTCCAGCCAGATATGCGACGAGGTGATCCAGGGAAACTACCCAGGATTCTGCAGTATTATGGGATGAGCTGTTTTATTCCTCCAAACAGCAGTTTGAGAGCTACTGTACTGTCCTCAGGTGATCAGACCTTGAAAGCCTGGATTATCTGGGTTGGTGCCTCTCAGGAACAGCACTGGACTACTTCACCCTAACAAACCGCTTGGGATCCAACCTCAACTACCAGGAAATGCTGGACAAGATGGAAAAGAGGTTCGACACAGAAGAACTGACATAATCAGCACGAAGGAAGTTTTAGCTGGCAATTCAAGGGCAGCAAGAGTCACTGAAAGACTAGGCACAGCGAGTTCTCACACTGGCAGTCCCAGCCTGTGAAGAACTGCCGGAAGAGTTCCTGAGGAAGGAAGCTATTAGCCGATTTTGTCAAGGGTGTCGAGACCAAGAGGCAGGCAAACATGCATGCTTTGGTAACCCAAGGTCCATCCAGGAGTGCTGGAAAAACTACAACTCCAACATATTTCCCAGGCTATGCAGGGCCAAAGAACAAAACCAAGAGACAAGCCTCAGGTGGCGGCATTTAGCGTCTCCAAAGAAGACATGGATGAATTCCTCAAGGAATCTATGAAAGTCGATGGCCAAGTTCTCAGATCTTTCACCCTCCTAAGAACCAAAAAGGAAGCAAGGCTTCAGATCACAGGGCAGTAAGCAGACAGACCAGAACCTTGACTGTTTCTTTTGTAAGCAGAAAGGCCACCGAAGATCAACTGTCCTCAGTACAAGAAATTTGAAATGCAAAGGACAAGTATCCATTAAACGCCTAGGCTCGGGGAAGCTGGCCTGTTCCCCGAGCCCAAGAGTAATAAAGGTCGGGATCAGACTCCCGTCAAGGGAAAGGTGATGTCAGAAACACAGCCTAAGTCTAAGGAGAAGAGACGGCGTATCCTCTGTCAGAACACACAGAAGAGGCAGGGAAGTCCGAAGTATCCAATACGCAGTGAGAAACTCCACTTGAGATCGTTTATCTTAGCCTAGTCTGCGCCGGATCTTCTGGAATTGATATCATCATAGGGAGACAGTCAGTGAAAGCCAAGGTGCTGAAATAAGCATTCTGTCAACCTCCATCTTTGAAAAACTCAAAACAAAGCCAACCCTAAAAAAGTCAACAATGTAAAGCTGCATCTTGCCGATAACGATTCGTCTATAGATGGATTTGTAACAGCACCAGTTACCATCCAAGTTGGAAAATCCTTGTTCAGAGTACGTGTGTACGTAGCGCCCTTCCACGACCAGCTGCTTCTGGGTCATGATCTCTTGCACCACTGGGAAGCCATACATGACTTAAAGACCAGCACCCTGTTGATTGGTGAGGAGAAGATTATGACTTAAAGACCAGCACCCTGTTGATTGGTGAGGAGAAGATCCCCCTGAAACTGAGCTTTCGTACCTCTCCAGAGTTGCACGAGCAACTTTGATCCAAAAGGTGGTGGTACCTCCCGAGACAGTTGTAAGGGTGAAAGGGAAATTGGATCACGCATTGGACAACTATTACACAGAGTCCAGCACCAATACTGATCTTTTGATCTCCCCGAACACTACAGAGTGCCAAATAGGAACCAGTGGTCTTCCTCGTGAACCCAAGTGACCTATTCATTCCAGTGAAAAGTGGGCAATACGTGGCTGGCACTTATGAGATAGATGAGGGTGTTACGCAGGGCAATACCAGTCAAAAAATCTAAACCTGCCAAGAAAAGGAAGAGAAGTGGATCTGCAGAACCTCAACGGAAGCAAATGAACCTGACGAGTCCAAAGGGTGCTAGGTCATCTACAGCAGCTTGCAGAGTTGTCTGAAAAACACCTAGACCAGGATCAGAGACGACAGCTCAGGAAACTGTTACATGATTTCGGGGATGTCTTTGCCCAGGACGATTTCGATTTGGGGAACTTTACAATTCTCGAACACACGATAGACACTGGGGAGGCCAAACCCATCAAACAGAACCTCCGTCGTACTCCTGCAGTCTTTGCTGGAGAATACGAAGCCCACCTAAAGAAAATGTTAGATGCAGTGGTAATTCAAGAGTCAATCTCAGAATGGGCATCAGCTCCAGTCCCGATACGGAAAAAGATGGGTCAGCTCGCTGGTGCATCGACTAACGTGCACTGAACGAGGTGATGCTAAAAGACACATTTCCCCTGCCACTGGTTGAGGATTGCATGGACACCCTAGCAGGCAGTGTTTGGTTTTCTAAACTGGATGCTGACAGTGTATATTGGCAGGTCAAAATCAAGCCAGAGAATTGCAAGAAAATTGCATATCTGACCAAATACAGCTTACTTGAACATGTCCGCATGGGCTTTGGACTAACCAACGCACTTGCCACATTTGCCAGGGTTGTGAATCTCATCTTAAGAGGCCTCGCCTGGAACATTGTTCTTGCATTCTTGGATAACATCCTGGTTCTTGGGAAGAACTTCAAAGACCACCTGCACAACCTGATGGTGGTTCTGAGGCGAATCGCATGAAATGTGAGCATAAAATGAAGCTGAAGCCAAGGAAATGTCTCCTGTTTCAAAAGGAAGTTGAGTTTTTGGGTAGGATGGTGAGCAGTAACCGGCTGTCAATGTCAGATTGTGATATCAAAACAGTGGTTGAATGGCCTGTTCCCAGAAATTCGAAGGATGTGGAGAGGTTCCTAGGTTTCGCCAAAGGCTCTTCGTCCCAAAGTTTGCTGATGTGGCACAACCTCTCTATGCACTGACGGAGAAGAACATGTTCAAGTGGGATGCGAGTCATCAACAAGCCTTTGACGCACTGAGGAAAGCTGTCACACAGCCTCCAGTGCTAGCTCTTCCGAACACCGAAGACCTCTTCATTCTAGACATGGATGCCAGTGAAACAGCAATTGGGGCGGTATTGAGTCAGCTGCAAGATGGGATGGAGAAGGTGACCTCATATGGCCGTTTCTCGTTGACTCCAGAACAACGGTGGTACTGCATGACCCGGAAAGAATTGCTCAGCATTGTACGATTCACATGCCTGTACAAGTACTACCTGCTTGGCAAACCATTCACAGTCAGGACCAACCACTCCAGTTTGACATGGCTACTGAGGTTCAAAGACCCTAAAGGACAACTGGCCCGGTGGATGGAGGAATTGTCACAATACCACATGATAGTCAAACACACGTCAGGGTCAAAGCACGGAAATGCTTATGCACTTTCTCGGATCTCCGATTCCTTAACACCTTGCCCCGAATACATCGCTGGACTCACACCAGAGAGACTTCCATGTGGAGGATGCCGCTACTGCATGAGAGCAGATGAACAGTTGGGTGAATTTTCAAGGACGGTTGAAAAGGCAGTTGGTTTGGCATAGAGTGCAGAGGCAGGCTTCGATGGGGAGGGCAAGACAGCAGACAGCATATCCCCCGTGGGCATCACCAGCGAAGGGACATTTATGGGGACATTGACCAACACAGGGATCCGACCTGGGAAGAGGGAGCACTGCTCAGATCCCCAAAGGAACGCTCTGGTTTCTTGTCTGTGGGAGAGTCGAGCGAAGCAGATTTGAGAGGCAAGTCCGTGGAACTACTGTCGGCAACAGACAAGGCAATCTTGTCTCTGGAGGGATCGATCAAACCAGGTGGGACGCCATTGCCTGTGAAGGATCCAAGGGAAGCAGCCATGTCAGCACAGCCGTTAAACTTCATCTGGAGAAGTCTGGACCTGCAGCCAGGTACAGGAGTCTGGACTGGCCAGAAGAAAGGATGACAATAAGCAGGGAATCTCGGGTGTTGGGTTGTCCCCGGGGGTCGAGGGCAGCAAAGAAGTTCCTGTGGAGCCTCAAAAAGACCAGTTTAGCGTGCCAGAACGTCAGGTGCACGGGAAGGTATGACTGGGTAGATGAGTTCTGCTCAGAGTGGTTGTTTGTTCAGTCCAGTGATGAGCGCAACTGGATTCTTACGCCTTCAGGTGAGGCACGTGATTGTTTCCATGTACGTTGGGGAACGTGCATGAGGATCATCTGGGTGCACATGTCAGTCCCTATTCAAAGGTGGAGTCTTTCATCACCAGCTCTCCTGGGGACATGTGTTCGAGGGTGATAGATGCCCAAAAGGGCATTGAAATATATGTTCTGGCTTCATCCTCTATGGTAGGGGGACCCACCAGCAACACAACCAGTGCAAATCCATCTCTGGCTTCATCCTCTATGGTAGGGGGCCCACCAGCAGCATCACCAGTGCAAATTCATGCTCTGGCTTCATCCTCTATGGTAGGGACCCACCAGCAGCATCACAAGTGCAAATCGATGCTGTGGGTGCATCCTTTATGGTAGCGGACCCACCAGCAACATCACCAGTGCAAATCGATACTGTGGGTGCATCATTTATGGTAGGGGACCCACCAGCAGCATCACCAGTGCAAATCTGTGTCGAGCACGGCACCTCATGGGATCCTGGGGAGGGCTGTTGAGGGGTGTCTGGAATCGACGTAGAGGTGCAGAATGGACAGGCCTTCCTCAGGGTCTCCAGAGTGGAAACCGTTCAAGAGGCAACCACCAGAATTCCGGCTTGCTGGGGTCAAGAACTCAAGGATGAGCAAGCAAGAGATGGTTATTTGCAATTCATCTTGAGTCATCTCCAGGGAAATGCTGACCCTGAAGAAGGGGAGCTATTCCTATTATCTCCAGGAGCCAAGTACTACTGGGTGAACAGAGGAATGTTCGTAGTACAAGACGGCATCCTGTTCCGACGTAAGGTGGATAGTCAGAATGTGGAACTGGTGCTACCAACGTCTTTGCAGAAGCAGACAGTAGACCTTCATCATGAAATACCGTCAGCAGGTCACCAGGGAGTAGCATGAACCAAAGTGAAACTAAAGGAGAAATTCTTTTGGGTGACCTTGTCTCGGGATGTGGAGACCTACATGCTGTCTTTTGACATCTGCAACAAGAACAAGAAGAACAAGAAGTACGGAAAAGTCCCTATGACTGAATACCAGGCTGGAGCACCCATGGAAATAGTAATAGTGCATATTGACTTTACTGGTCCATTTCCAAAAGCCCCAGAGGGAATGAGCATTGCCTGATGCTGGCAAACTAATTCACCACATAGTTAGAATGCATTCCTCTTCCATCTCAGAAAGTGGAAGATACAGCTCGAGCAGCAGTCAGCGAATTTTTCTCCAGGTTTGGGTGCCCTCTCCAAATGTTCTCTAACCAAGGCCGCAACTTCGAAAGCAAGTTGTTTGAAGCGTTGTGCAAGGCCCTCCAACTCCACAAGGCTCGAACCACACCTTATCGGCCTTCATCTAATGGTCAGGTGGAAAGGTACAACCGTACCCTGATGGATGCTGTTCGCTGATTCCTGGGAAAAGCGCAAAACCGGTGGGACGAGCAGTCCAACAGATTGCAGGGGCGCTCAGGGCTTCAGCCAACCGTTCAACGGGATACACTCCCAACATATTGATGCTTGGAAGGGAAGTGAACACACCTGCACAACTAATGTTCCAATTCCCGCGCAGAAGTTTGAGATCCCGGATAAATATATCTCCCATATCTGCTTTTACCAAACCCGCCGGATGTTTTCTTTCAAACATGTCAGAAAATATGTAATAAATTTGTATGGAATAAAAAAACAGCAAAAATTAGTAAAAAACAGCTTATAAAAATGTACGGAATGGAGGTATTGGTCTTCCTGAGTTAAAAACCTACGTCGCATCTCTTAAATTATCCTGGATCCGTAGAACTGAACGATCAAACCATAAATGGAAACAAATTTTAGTGAGTAACTTTCCTCAATGGCCTCTTATTAGTAAATATGGTCCAGAAATTGTCGCAAAGTTCACAAAATATAACCCGTTCTGGGCAGACGTTCTTGAAGCTTATATACTTTTTTATTACAAATGCCAACCCAAAAATTCTGCTGAGCTACTAGCAGAACCTATATCCTACAATAAACGTATTCAAGTCGGGAAAAGGTACATTGTTTCTAAAATGCTCGCAAACAAAGGTATTTATTATATCGCACATTTTTTTGATGATAATGGTCAGTTTCATTCCCACAGGAACTTCAAGGAAAAATATGATGTTAATATTGATTTTCTTACTTTTGCAGGATATAAGATGGCAATAACCAAATTTATAAAGAAAGTTGACATTCCCATTGAAAACAATAAAGGTAATAATTCTTCACTCTGTTATAAGATATTGTTTGCCACCTGCAGAGGCTCAAAAACGTATTACGATGTATTGATTGATAACAAATTGAGAGCTCCATGCTGTGACAAATGGGATATGAAACTTTCGAAGACCCATGACTGGGAATCGTGTTTCTTTAATATACATAAGATAATGGATGTGAAGCTTAAGTGGTTTCAGCTGAGAATAATCCATAGATGCTTAGGAACAAATGTAATTTTGAAAGAAATTGGAGTAGTCGATAATGATAAATGTAGTTTCTGCGGCCTATTTAAAGATAGTATTGACCATATGTTTTGGAAATGTACTTACATTAAATGCTTTTGGAGTATGTTCACTGAATTAATAAAAAGAGAATGTACCCATGCACAAAATATACGTTTAACAGAGTCTCTTGTACTTCTAGGTTTTGATGCAACAATTGCAGGTGATGTTATTTTCTACTTTATCATTCTTCTGGCAAAACAGTATGTATATAAATGTAAGTTAGAAGGCAGTCTCCCACAATTAACAGTCTTTTTGAGAATATTGAAATATAGATTTAGAATTGAAAAATATAACTCATATTTAACAATGAACCATATGGATTTCCAGACAAAATGGCTTGCATATGAGCCCCTCGTCTTTGATGATTAACTGTTTTTTGTCAGTGTGAATGTATATAATGCAATATGTGATAAATAAGCACTAGACTAACAAATAGTATTTCTACTCCCTTGCTGATGACAGTCTATGAGGCTCATGTATGTTACTCAAGGTGTACAGTTTCTGTTGTTGTTTGTTTTCCATTCAAGGTTGCTATCATTGAGACAATGTGTTCTGTGAAAATAGCTTATCTTCATTTGCTGTGAACCAACCCATTCTATCTTAATGTTTGTCTGGTTAATTGTCAGTGTGTCCGCTTATTTGTCCTTCTACCTGTCCTTCCTCGTGCTATACGTTTATCCTCACTGATCTCTCTATCTTATTCTCTTTCTTTCTTTTTTTTTTCTTCTCTTTAAAAAAGGAAAAAAAAAATTAAAGCATGATTACACTAGTCCATGCTTTAGATAGATAAATGATGATATGCTGAAGGCTATATTTCCTTCTTTTTGTTTGTGTATATACTTACTTGTCTGTGTATTTATATTTAGTTTGTCTTATACCTAATTTCTGAATATTGATGTTGTATATTTCAGTTTATGTAATAACAAAAAGAAAATAAAAATGTTTAAAAAAAAAAAAATATATCTCCCATATGGTGAACAGTATGAAACAAGCCCATTCCACAGCCAGATAGACCCTGAAGACCTCTCCGAAGACTTCTCTGAAGACCTCTCTGAAGAGTATGAAGCAGAATTACGATGTCATAGTGCTTTTGTGACCATACTCAAAGGGGGATACTGTCCACATTTTCGACACGGCAGTGATCAAAGGATAATTCAGAAAGCTGTGCTCCTCATGGAAGCGCCCTGGAGTGATCACAAGGAAGCTTTCAGCATATTTGTTTCAGGTATAGCTGAGGAACTCTGTCTTGGTCATCAACCATGACCGGATGGCTCCTTGCAGAGACCGAAGATTACCAACCTGGATCTCAAACCTGCAGAGACAAGGAGTGGACGATCAAACAGTGCTTCCTGATACGGATACCACAACGTACTGTGTTGGCCAGAAACCGCAGGAAGGTCGATTCATGATCCAGTGCGATTAGTGCGAGGAGTGGTTCCATGGATCATGCGTGAACATATCCGCGACGGAAGCCCTGGACATTGACAAGTACAAGTGCAGTGCTTGTCGGCATCTGGGAGGCAGACAAACCCAATAAGTCGTAGCTAGGGGGGGGGGGGGGGGGGGGGGGGGGGGATGGAGGAGATAACAGGATATTAGGTTTTTTTTGCAGACATGACCTATCCAGGAGGAGGCAAGCGAGTATATTCACAGACGGACCTTCCCCGTTCAGCACGGGTCTTAAATTTCAGGTGATGCTTTTTTCTTTTCTTTTTTTTTTTAAAGCAAATGAAGTATGTGCCATAGCGTCATTATTCCAGAGGTCTCTTTTAAGTGCCAGAAGAGGCCCGAAAGTAGAAGAAGCTTCTAGAAATTTTCTTGGATGCTGTGACAACTTTGATCAGCTATACCGCATGTTTCTTTGCCAACCTTCGAGAGAGCTTTATGCATTTGACTGGCCGTCCTATGTTACGATTCTCCAACATTCTGGAACACTCCATAACTGTTCATTGGCCGTGCCGCACCATGTTTCTTGAACTTTCAAAGAATGAGAGAGTGAAGGTTGTATGAGAAAACTGACACTGGACGTGAAAGAGGTCGAAGTAGAGAACATATTCAGTTGACTATTGATCCCTGAAAAAAAATTATAGGTGATTTTGGCATTCGATTCATGTCAACTGTGAAAGAGACAGCGAAAGGCTATTCAATGTTCATCATCTCATCAAGTCTGCCTGTCACCCAATGTGCGATGAACTGGCAGAAAAAAAATCAACAGAGAGGGAGGAACGGGTGGGAGGAGGGGGAGGGGATAAGGTGGAACTTAAAATCCATGCCAAAGAAACGGTGCAGGAACGGCTGAAGCAGTAGCAGTCTCAATAATACTGTACGGTTTTTTTGTGTTGTATTGTCTATTCTACATAAAATACGATTTACCTGTTCGGTCGCAGGCGTATGTGCTGTGTTTGTTGACTAGCAGTGGCCCAACGTCTTTTCAGTCACTTCCCTACAGTCTTTTCTGCGCATGCCCCTGCTCCCTGACCTCTAGGTCTAGATATGTAACTTCCGCTTCGCGGATCCGACACTACCCCCCCCCCCCTCCCCACCCCCCCCCCCCCCCCCCCCCTCCCCTCCTTATTTTGATTGACCCGGCTGAAGGGGGAGTATAGACCAATGAATTGCCATTTGTAAATACCCCTAGCCTAGGCGTAGTGGCGTGTGTTGGCCAGGCTCCAGGGCATCCCCTTTCTAGTGAGGCTCCTGCTCCCCCAGTCGGAACAGACGCATTGCATTGTCGGTGGCAAGCTGAGCGACTACAAGAGCTGGCCTTTCCCGCACCGCAGCTAGGACCTTCACTGCCTCTTAGACCTGTCCTGGTAGTGACCCGGACTGTTCCTCGGGTCTGAAGTAGGGGGGCATCTGAATCTACAAACATCCGCTCCGCTGGAATCCACTGGATAACTTCCCCCTAGTAGGCTTGGAAGAACCTCACTGCCCCGGTGAAGCTGACGTGGATCTTGCGGAAGGACTCCAGCCAAAGTGCAGCCACGTATCGGTCTTCAGTGAAGCAGTGCGGCTGAATGGGCTGAGTGGGGAGATCTTTGCCTGACGCAGCAGCGCCATCATCCGTAGGTAGGCCTGAGATGTGTCTCAGCGTGCCTCTGGTGCTGGCCCCCTGCAGTGGATGACGAGGACATGGCGCTTTTCAAGTAACCGCCGAACCAGCTGGACCTGTGACAGCTCCACATCTCACCATATCGAGCCCAATCTCCCCAAACGCCATGACACGTGGATGTTCCACCGATACTCCCAACTGGGCAATGGCATCTTTGAGGATGGCTCAGTCTACCGCATCTCGAGGGTGCAACCCCACCGCAACAACAGATCCTGAGAGACCCCGTCAAAATCCCCAGGAGCAGGATATGTGGAAGAGTCGTAAAACGAGGCACAAGAGACAGCCAGATGAGTTTGTGGGCCATTGAGTGCCTCAGCCCGTTCACGCGCTTCATTCAGCAATCCACCCAACCCCAAGCCGAAAGACCAACCAAGACCCTTCGCCATCCGATCTGGATGAAAATGGGCATCAAACACCCCCAGTACACTGACGATTTCCACGGGGGCCCGAGATATATCCTCGGAGCCAGGGCTGACTTCCGTCGAGTGTCTCGGTCTGGATCTCCACTATAGTCACGTACCTAGCACCGCTGCTGAAACACGTGGGAGTGAACCCGAGTAGCTGTGACTGTCCTGGCAACTCTTGGTCTGAGCTGTGCTCTGCTGCTCCTCTGGGTGGTAATATGCAGCTCCTCGCGGTACCTCATGCTGGGGCAATCCGACAATCCACTAGACCTTGAAAGAGCAGCCATACGAGGAGCCAACTTGGTTGGGGTTGCCTTAGGCCGGCCTCTCGTCAGGTCAGGGGTGCTGGTCTGTGTCTCTGTCGACCTGACCGACTGTGAGAGGGGGGGTGAGGGGGGAATGGGGGAGGGGGGGGGGGGCTATCCGAGGAGCCGACTCAGGCTCGCAAGTTGTCTAGGCGCCTTTTGTTGGTCTGGAGAGCTGATGGGATGTGGGGGATTTGAGTATAGAGAGAAGGGAGTTGATACAGTTCGTCCGGCCTGTTCATAGGACTTGCCAAGTGGCTGGAGCGAACTACGGCCAGGCTGGGAGAGAGCGGGAAGTGAGGGGGGGGGGTTCTGATGACGATGGGTGGAAGGAGGTTTGGGTTTGGACTTGGAACGGGGACATGCTGGTGGAAGGGGGCATATTGTTCCTCTGGTGGAAGTGGGTGGAATGTTCAGAGTGAGGTCATGATAGTTGAGGAATGTGTCAGTGCGTCGCTTTAGTGCTTGATCCGCATTCCACGCCTGGGGTCTTTGAGTTGACATTTCAAGATATGCAAGACATCTCGCTCAGTTTTCTCTCTTTCCCGGGCATCCACTCAGGACATCCAAAGTTCTCGGATTAACACAGTAAAAGCCAAGGCGTGCAGATCTGAATTAACCGATGGTGATCTTAACAACTGAAGATGGATAGTGTTAGAGAGAGAGAGAGAGAGAGAGAGAGAGAGAGAGAGAGAGAGAGAGAGAGAGAGAGAGAGGAGAGAGGAGAGAGAGAGAGAGAGAGAGAGAGGAGGAGGGGGGAGGGCTGGGGGGAAGGAGGAAAATAAAGTAATCTCTTTTTCTTTTAATTCAGCATCGGACTGAAAACATCCGACTACTGTCATTAACACTACTACATTCTGTAAACTCATCAAATGCGACCGTGCTGGAAAGATATGTGAAGAGAGAAGCACTGAGATTTGTACATTTCAGCATGTGTTTAACTAGGCCTAGTCTGGAGGGAAAATCCAAGCACAGAAATATTCCCATAAGAGAGAGAGACAAATTAGACTTGTTTTAAGAGAGCAGATGTGGCCAATCTAATAATACACTTAATGCTGGAAATTAACCTTGGTATTTGATTCCCTTGAAAGGAAGTGAAATAAACCTAGGAGATGTTAATGTTTCAGCAAAGAAGAACTTGTCTAAACAGGGACGTATTCATCGGAAGTATTTCTCCAAATCCGCTGAGCTAATACTGTGGCCTCTGTGATGGATTTACTCAAAATGACTAAACCAGGGCAGAGCATTCAGATAGAGAACAATTTGCAAAGCAAGAATTTGCGATCTTTGAGTGAAAGATATAATCCCTCCTATGGTGATCTAAATGTCGTGAACTGACATGTTTCAAATAGGAAGTTTATTTCAGTTTCAGTTTAATTTTTTAAGGAGACGTCACTGTATGTGGACTTGCTTTATAAACTTCGTCACATCCTCAGTGCACGGAGCTACAATTGCATCAACAAATAAGTGAATAAATGAACAACAAAACAAAACTGGGGAAGAGGATCTCTTGTGTGGAACTCACCAGATGTCTGACCAATGGACTGACCCAGGCAGGCGTGGACTACAAATATTCACGTTCTTTTTCTTCGTACAAAATTGTCATGGAAGCTGAGTAAAGCTTTTTTTTTACATGCTTCGCCATCTTTCATGGTATTTCACAGGTCTCACTTCATCCATGACGTGCTTACCTCCCTTCCTCCCATCTGCGGTTGGCTGGGCGACAAACGCCATGAAGCACTGATCACAACGTCCTCTCTTGTCTGTATCCATCTAAAACACTAGGCCTAGCACGTGTGAGCTCATTCTACCACAAGCCAAGCACCGGCAGCAGATCTATCAATGCTAAATCGTCAAGATTCATCCATCAAAGGAGAGTTCGGATTGATGCCGAGCAACTTTGCTAGTGTTTAGAAATGTCTGTAGTTATTTACTATCTATAGCGCACTACGTAGTGCACTTCTCTTCCCACTCTTTCCTTCGCTCCCCCACCATCCCCATAGTCAGTTAAAACGGCAGACTGAGTGGCATGTGCCTGTAGAGAAGAGACCACCAACAGGCTCAATTCATCTCCCGACACCATGCGTTTTGAGAGGTCAATCTAGTTTTATTGACCGTTCTGTTTGTGATTTTTTTTCTAATTCTCTGGAGCTGTTTCGGACTGGTCTGGAAGAATGCTTTAATTGTTTCGGAGCGACATTTTCAACGAGTCTGGGCGAATGTTTTGGAGTAGCCAGGAGCAATGTTTGAAACTACTCTGGAAAAAAAATCTGCTGAAACAGTTTGCTGCAATATCTTCAACTCGTAGGAAAGAAAAGAACTAGGCCTAGTCTGTAGGAATGCTTTGAACGAGTCTGGAGGGATGTGTTCAAACAGTCGGAAAGGATGTGATGAAATAGTCTGTAGAAATGTTTGGAACTGGTCCGTTGGAATGTACTGCACTAGTCTGGAGGAATAATTTGAACTATGTTTTGAAATAGTTCTAATAAGATGTAACATTTCTGAAAGATAATTTGATCTAGTCTCCAAAGACGTTTCTAAACAGTCTGAGGGACGCTTTGAAGTGATCTGTAGGGCTGTTTGGAAGCAATCTGTAAGGCTGTTTTGAACCAATCCTTAGGACTATCCTGACCTAGTCTTAAGAAATATCCTGAGCTGTTTATAGGATGATTCGAAGTAGCCTGTAGGGTTTAAATCATGTTGTTAATAGCTCAGAAGGCAGGAGGGACATATCAGGCCAGTCGCATCATCAAAATCGATTGTATATCTTTTAAACGTAATGACATCAATAATCCGGTTTCTTAAAAAATATATATATATAAAAAGAAGAAAGAAAGAAAGAAATGCTGTTCCGAGAGAGTAGTTTTTATACTTTATCTTGAATCAAATGAAGAATTTCGACCTTCTTACGAAACTAACACATTGCAGCCGGCAGAACATACATGAACAAGATCTTCATGTAATCACCCATAAGTATAGATTCCAACTCTCTGTGAGCGCATGTTTCGTAATGAGCATCATAAGCAGTCTCTTGGTATGTCTTGAACAAGTCGGCGGACACATTTTGATCAAGTTTGTAGGTTGTCTTTATCTGGTCTCTGGCATTATCTGCAACTGGTTTGTTGAACTTGCCTGAACAAATCTATTGTTTAGTCTGTAGGGATGTCTTGAACCACCCAGTATGAATGTTTATTCCTGTCCATGGGGGACATCTAATTGTCTGTAGAATGTTTTCAACTAGTCTGAAAGTCTTTTTAACTAGTCTATAGGGGTGTTTTCAACTCGTCTGTTGGGATGCTTTATCCTACTGCAGGGGAATATTTCACACCGGTGTAGAATAGATTTGAACTAGTCAGGGAAGGGGGAAATACTCTCTAGGAAAGATCCGAATTTATCTGAAGAGATGTTTTAAACTAGCCTAGTCTGGGGGATTTTTTTTTTTCAAAGTCTGAAGGTACGTTTTGAACCGGTCTGGAGGAACGCTTTGAACTAGTTGGAAGGGTGATTTCCACTAGTCTGGAAGAACGCTTTGAACTAGTTGGAAGGGTGATTTACACTAGTCTGGAAGAACGCTTTGAACTAGTTGGAAGGATGATTTCCACTAGTCTGGAGGAACGCTTTGAACTAGTTGGAAGGGTGATTTCCACTAGTCTGGAAGAACGCTTTGAACTAGTTGGAAGGGTGATTTCCACTAGTCTGGAGGAACGCTTTGAACTAGTTTGGAAGGGTGATTTCCTCTCGTCTCGAGAACGCTTTGAATGAGTTGAACGGGTGATTTCCACTAGTCTGGCGGAATGTTGGGATTACTTTGGATGTATATTTCAAATACCATGTAGTGATGTTTTGAACTGGTCTGGAAGAGTGTTTTGAACCAATCTAGAGTGATGTTTGATCGTATCGTGTCTAGAAGGAACTTTGATCTAGTCTGGAGAGATGTTTTGAATAAGTGTGGAAAACAGTTTTGATCTTGTCTGGAGGGGTGTCTTGAATTAATCTGGAGGAATATTTGATCTGGTTTGGTTTTGAATTTTTATTTAAATATTTAATGTGGAGGGACGTGTCAATGAAGCTTGAAATATATTTAAAACTGGTCTGGGTGATTAAGTTTAGGTTGCATGCTATAAATTCCCTCTGACATTCCTAAGGCTTTCGCAAATGTATGAACTCGTGTTATAACAATGTATTTCACCTACGGTCTACAACTCCCTTTCTCTCTCTGTCTCCAATACTTCATGTTTGATTTTTGTTTAATGGATACGTAGTGTTGAGAACAACGCGTGTCACGGCTTAACACTTCGCTGCCTCCAGTTTCCTCCCCATCAGGCAAGACGTCCGCCACGGTCAGAATTCAGGACAAGGCTGTATGTAGACTGACTGCGTGAGCACTGTGTCTTTGCGGGCTGTGTTCACCGATGATCAATAGTGCCGACAGCACGTGACAAGCAGACTGAACATGGATGAGACAGAGAACGGGGCGTTTCAGACAGGGAAAGGGCACAGACTGATGTGCAGTATATTGCTATTGATTGGCACTGATACAGTAAGATCAATACTTGCCTGAACTCTGCACGTTGTTCTTCGGGTTGTGGCTGACGCTGTATGACGGGTTGTATGATGAGAATTTGTTGAAACTTTTCAATTAGGAAAAAAAAATGAGCAAAAAACACAAAGGCATAAAAGGTGGCTATATAAATTAATAATGTGTGTGTGTGTGTGTGTGTGTGTGTGTGTGTGTGTGTGTGTGTGTGTGTGTGGTGTATATGTGTAAATTTAGTTTCATTCCTTGGAACACACTGGTTATTGTAAAGTTTAAGTTAATGGTCTTATACCTTTTCTGTACGAATGACAAAGAAAAGAAAAAAAAAGCAGAGTGACTTGTGTGTGTGTGTGTGTGTGTGTGTGTGTGTGGTGTGTGTGTGTGTGTGTGTGTGTGTGTGTGTGTGTGTGTGTGTTGTTGTGGTGTCTGTCTGTGCGTGTGTGTGTGTGTGTGTGTGTGTGTGTGTGCGTGCGTGCGTGCGTGCGTGCGTGCGTGTGCGTGCGTGCGTGCGAGCGTGCGTGCGTGCGTGCGTGCGTGCGTGCGTGCGTGCGTGCGTGCGTGCGTGTGTGTGTGTGTGTGCACGCGCGCGCGCGCGCGTGTGTATGGTGTGTGTGTGTGTGTGTGTGTGTGTGTGTGTGTGTGTGTGTGTGTGTGTGTTTCTGTGTTTCTGTGTCAGTGTCTGTATGTCAGTATGTCTGTGTGTATGTGTTTGTGGCATTGGATGGTCGACTGAGAGGGGGACGGATTCACATCTTCATGCATTTCAGTAGATATTTCACTACCACTTTAAAGCTACATCCAGTGTTTCCAGACGCAAAATCAACAATACGAAGGCACCAACCTGATCACCTCTTGCCTGACGGCGGCCACCATCCTTTCCATCCTCCCACGCCTGCACGTCCCCTCCCTTCCGTTCTCCCTCTTCCATCCTTCGTTTTCCTCACTTCCGCCTTTTCCGCTTCACTATATAACCTGTATATTGTCACTGCCCTTTAAATATACCCAATGCTTGTTTCTCCTCCAAGCTTTAACAACACACTGATCCAGCACCATTCTCAATATGATCCATAGAACCTGTTTTTACTGTCAAGGATCATAGACATTGAAAAAGAACGAATTTTGAACGATAAAGAATTATCTTAAACGCTGCACCATATGCCCATTATCGATTCATCAAACTCAAAATGCTCTCCAAAATGACTCAAAGAAGTGAAAAGGTTTTGAAGGCTTCGATTTGTGGTAACTTTATTTGTCAGTATTTTTGCTGTGCAAAGAGCTTACACACAGTGTGCAGACTATAAACATAGCAAAAATGCATACTCTTGTGTGCGTTTTCCTGCCAGACTTACCCTTAATGAAAACAGGCCAGTAAAAATACGTATTGAGGAAGGAAACTTTCAAACAAAGACGACTGATGATTGAAAGATTACTGCTGTCCAGGAAAACTTGTTTATTGTTTTGTTTCACGTAAAATCTTAACAAAACAGAAAACGGACAAGTCACTGCTCTATTTGTCTGTCTGTCTATCTGTCAGTCTGCTTGCCTCTCTCTCTCTCTCTCTCTCTCTCTCTCTCTCTCTCTCTCTCTCTCTCTCTCTCTCTCTCTCTTTCTCTCCCTCGCTCTCCTTTCACACGACCTCGTTACAATTCTCTTTTTTTATGTTTCGTTCCTGCAATTACTGTACAAGATTGATAGTTCACACGGAATCGCACAAAAAAGACTAAGGAGGGCAAAACTACTGCTCTAACGCTTATGTTATCATTTTGACAGTCTCATAGACATTCGAATGAAAGTAATGTTGAAGCTTTCGCTAATAAGATAGTGTTGCACAATGCTGCTCTAATCGATTTTGCCTCTCGCATCGACTGTTCTCCCGGAAAATCCATGAAATAAGTTGATACGAGTTTTCTCTCTCTCTCTCTCTCTCTCTCTCTCTCTCTCTCTCTCTCTCTCTCTCTCTCTCTCACACACACACACACACACACACACACACACACACACACACACACACACCCCGCACGCACGCACGCACGCACGCAGCACGCACGCACGCACGCACGCACGCACGCACACACACACACAGACCATCATCATCATCACCATCATCATCATCATCAGAGTGACTGTCACCGGGCTTGTCATTGAATAATATGTACTGGTCAGATTCCGTCTCCTTTTAAGTGTCTTTCATGTCTGCATTCTTGAGGCAACCTGGCATTTGTTTACATCCATCTATGATTGTGGGACTGTGTAGGGTTACGATGCTGTATAATGAGCTTTGGTTTATAGAGCCACTAAAGTTATGTACAAAGAAAATAGAATTATAAAAGAGAAAGCTAAAATTCTGTACAAGCGATTAGCAATCATTTAATTTTGACGCAGACGTTTGTGGCATTGAATTTCCGTTTGTTTCGATCTAGGATTTACCTGGAATAGCATGGACATTCTCTTACAGTTTTTCTTTTCATTTCTTTTTTTTTTAATGGGCGGTTATTTCAAGAAACGGTGGAATTTGTTACAGAAGAAACACACTGACAGTTTCAAAACATCTTTCCAATTTACGTAAAGAGGTGCCCTAAGCATTGGCCCACGATCAATGATTTTTAGTTTTAGTCTGGGACTTTGTTCAAAATAAATCATTTTTATGCTGGGTACTTTTTGATACTGATTTCCTGGGGAGCTGTTTTTTGGCTGATGTGGACCTCCCACGGTAGGTAAGCCAGAGCTAGTAACAAGCCTGGTGTGATCTTGGCACGGGGCGAAACAGTTGTCGCTCGCTGGTCTGCTGAACTAACCTTGGAGGAACGATTTGACGAGCAGAGCCCTTACTGGGAAAGGATTCTTCAGTTTTACTGCCTTCCCCCGTGTGTTGGACATAGTAGCAGCTACTGGCATTACTAACAAACACGTGCTAAAAAAACAACACTGCGATCAATGTTTACAGAAATTACCTTCAACTGGCTCGCTGGATCCATTAAAATGTATTAAGCAATTGAAATGCATTATCATTAACGGATCTATGATACCCAGGTCTTTTGCCATAATCACTGTGTATGTGTACATTTTCAGTTATCCGCTATGATGCTACCCTTCTGCTCATTTTCCGTGTCTTTGGAGGGATGGAAATCTTAAATTCGACTTTAATGGACAGTGGATGTTGGACAAAACTTTCCAATCCCGTTCATCCAGTGGAATATAAATAATCAGGCAAAGCCTCGCAAAGTCTCCACAAATAAAAAAAAAAAGTAATGCATTTGTTCCGAGACAGACTTCTAATACCTGTTAGCCACTTTTCTTTTATGAAGATCAAAGCATCAGTTTTAGGACCTATTCATGTTTGATTTTTTTTTTCCTTCGCCATCCAATGACACCTGACTCTAAAAAAGAACTTATTCTATTCAGCTATATATATTTCTTGTGGATATATATATATATATATATATATATAGATCGGTATATTTAAAATGCCTAAAACAATTTTTAAGTGCTCAACCCTTGGGGAGCAACATTAGCCAAAACAAGTTAAAAGAGGAATCTTAAAACTATCTACAAATTTGTTTCAAGCGTGTTGCACTGTCATCAGGATGGTTTTTGGTTTGCCCACCGCCGATGTTATACACCGTGTGGGCTCCCGTTTGCGGTTATTTGCACGTGCGGGTTGGCTGCACGTGTTTTTTGGGGGCTTTCAGGTTTTTGTTTTGGGTGTGTTCACTAACAACGATTTCCATTTTGCCTGCAGTTGTTTACTATTTCTGTTTTGGTGTTTAAAGTTGCTAAGTGTGGTTTGCATAGTATTAACCATTTTTCAGTTAAACATAGGTTGCACCTTTTTGAAACATTGCTGTATGGTGATGCTCTTTTTATGATTTTCCAGGATATGTTGTAGCTTGTTTTTGCGTCTTTAAGTTTCCAGATATATTTGCTCAGTTCTGTTTGGTTTTTATATTTTTCTTTATTAAAAGACTGTTTGTGGTTTGCATATCTGGTTTTGAAGTGGTTTTCAGTGATCCCTATGTATGTTTCTTTTTCATTTTCTGATGTCACAGTAGCCTGGTATACAATGTTGTTGTGAAGACATTTATTGTTTAGTGGGCACTGCTCCTTTCTGGTGCAATTGCAAGATTTCCTTTCTTCACCCTTCTTTGCTGTGTTGATTTTCATTTTGTTGGATGCGTCAATTAGGTTTTTGAGGTTGGGCATACATGAGTACGATAGTTTGACAGTGTTTTTGTTAAATATTTTGGACAGTTTGTGTTCTTTTGGAAATGAAGTTGTTAGGATTTTGAAGAATTCTTTCCCTATGTATGTTTTGAGTTTCCCGTCGTATGGGGGGTTATACCATATGATTTTTCTTTTCCTATTTTTCTTGCTTTTATTTGTGTTGTTGTCTGGGTTGTATTGTAATTTGTAATTGTATCCACTTGTTTGTAGTGCCTCCTGGTATTCTATTGCTGCATTGTTGAACACTCCCTCATTGCATGACAGGTTTGATAGTCTCTTGTTTATGCCATGGGGTATGGTCTTTAATATAGATGGTGGATGGTTACTTTTGGTGTGTACATAAAGAGGTGTATCGTTGGGTTTCTTGTATGGTTTATATATGTGATTGTTGAGATCCAGTGTTATGTCTAAGTAGTTCACTACCTTTTTGTTTGCTTCAATGGTAATCTTTAAGTTGTGGTTGTGGAAGATTTTGCATAGTTCTTTCTTCTTGTTTTCGATGGTTCTTGGATTGTTGGTTAGTGCAGCAAGGCCATCGTCTCTGTATAGTCCGACTTGTTTTCCGAGTTTTTTCTTGATGTTGGACAGCATGAATAGTCCGACCAGTTCACGTGTTTCTGCACCATCATATGATCCCATGGTTACGTCGAATGTTGAGTTTCTGTTGGTTTTCCTGATCCAGGTTTTATTTTTGCTGTATAGTAATGTGTTCTTGGTGTGGAGAATGATTTCCATTTCTGACCCTGTTATGTCTGTGTGGTTACTGGCAAACTTCAGGGCTTTGGTGAGTAGTTCCTCATCTATAGATGGGTAAAAGTCTACTATGTCAAATGTGATGAACACTGTATTACTTTGTTTATTGAGTTTTTGAACCATTGGATAACTTCGTATGTGTTCTTCCACCAGCCATAGACGAAATGAAACCCTTTGAAGATCAAATGAAAAGAATGATAACCAATATTGAATTCAAAAAATCTAACAACGGTTTCCAAACAACACTAAAAAAACAAATAAAACAAGTACAAAATGACAAAAAAATATTTGTGAAGGCTGATAAAACTAGCAATTACTACAAAATGGAACCAAAGAATACTCTCAACTCCTTGACAAAAACATCCAGAAAAACTACAAAAAAGCCGACAAAAATATACATGACAGTATCCACACTAAAGAAAAAGAACTTGCAGAGCGCATAGACCTACGTCACAGGATAGAAGCGACAGCAACAAAAGAAGCTTTCATAACACTCAAAGACCACAAGCCCAATTTTCATAACAATCCAACATGTAGACTAATAAACCCATCCCAATCTGAATTAGGCAACGTAAGCAAGAAAATTCTGGAAAA
The DNA here is from genome assembly GCA_018398815.1 of Conus ventricosus. Lineage (NCBI taxonomy): Eukaryota > Metazoa > Mollusca > Gastropoda > Neogastropoda > Conidae > Conus > Conus ventricosus. The sequence goes on from CM031606.1 coordinate 75,732,721, forward strand.
AATAATAAAGAACGCAAAATCAAACTCTGAATACAACCTCTGGAAGAACACATACGAAGTTATCCAATGGTTCAAAAAACTCAATAAACAAAGTAATACAGTATTCATCACATTTGACATAGTAGACTTTTACCCATCTATAGATGAGGAACTACTCACCAAAGCCCTGAAGTTTGCCAGTAACCACACAGACATAACAGGGTCAGAAATGGAAATCATTCTCCACACCAAGAAAACATTACTATACAGCAAAAATAAAACCTGGATCAGGAAAACCAACAGAAACTCAACATTCGACGTAACCATGGGATCATATGATGGTGCAGAAACATGTGAACTGGTCGGACTATTCATGCTGTCCAACATCAAGAAAAAACTCGGAAAACAAGTCGGACTATACAGAGACGATGGCCTTGCTGCACTAACCAACAATCCAAGAACCATCGAAAACAAGAAGAAAGAACTATGCAAAATCTTCCAAAACCACAACATAAAAATTACCATTGAAGCAAACAAAAAGGTAGTGAACTACTTAGACATAACACTGGATCTCAACAATCACATATATAAACCATACAAGAAACCCAACAATACACCTCTTTATGTACACACCAAAAGTAACCATCCACCATCTATATTAAAGACCATACCCCATGGCATAAACAAGAGACTATCAAACCTGTCATGCAGTGAGAGAGTGTTCAACAATGCAGCAATAGAATACCAGGAGGCACTACAAACAAGTGGATACAATTACAAAACAACACCCAGACAACAACACAAATAAAAGCAAGAAAAATAGGAAAAGAAAAATCATATGGTATAACCCCCCATACGACGGGAAACTCAAAACATACATAGGGAAAGAATTCTTCAAAATCCTAACAACTTCATTTCCAAAAGAACACAAACTGTCCAAAATATTTAACAAAAACACTGTCAAACTATCGTACTCATGTATGCCCAACCTCAAAAACCTAATTGACGCATCCAACAAAATGAAAATCAACACAGCAAAGAAGGGTGATGAAAGGAAATCTTGCAATTGCACCAGAAAGGAGCAGTGCCCACTAAACAATAAATGTCTTCACAACAACATTGTATACCAGGCTACTGTGACATCAGAAAATGAAAAAGAAACATACATAGGGATCACTGAAAACCACTTCAAAACCAGATATGCAAACCACAAACAGTCTTTTAATAAAGAAAAATATAAAAACCAAACAGAACTGAGCAAATATATCTGGAAACTTAAAGACGCAAAAACATGCTACAACATATCCTGGAAAATCATAAAAAGAGCATCACCATTGTGACGTCAACGTAAATTATGACGTCAACTTAAAATGACATAGGTAACTACATGACGAAAATAATAGGAGACAAGGGAAGAGAGCAAGAACTAACGGCCGAGGCTTTGGTATCCAGTCTAATTTATTTTGTTTTAATCGTTTTCTCCGTAGTGTTACTATGTGGAGAGGCTGACTTTCAAGTCAGTAATAGATCGAAGTTAATTGTGTATGTGGGATACTTTTGATGACGGTACCAGCGGAATATGTACCAGAAAATTTATTTGTTATAAAATTGTTGTGAAGGCTGTGTCGCCGAGAGTGACTTAAAACTCCTGGAAGATTATTTATGTGCTCTAATTGTACCACCGCATGTGTGTCGGTGGGTTGAATTTATTGATGTGAACACTGTAGTATCAATACACGGAGAAGTTAATATTTGTTTTAGATCAACGGTACGTCGAATTGAAGTTTATTGTGTTCTCCGGGGATTCAATATTGATTGCTGTGTTTTATGAATCTGCAGTTCTTCTTCTATGGTTTACTGTGCTTTATGAATCTTCAGTTCTTCATCTGTGGATCGCTGTGCTTTATGAATCTACGGTTCTTCATCTGTGGATCGCTGTGCTTTATGAATCTACGGTTCTTCTTCTGTGGATTGCTGTGCTTTGTGAATCTGCGGTTCTTCTGCTATGGATTATTGTGCCTTGTAAATTTGCGGTTCTTCTGTTAGCTCGACGTGATTTATTGTGCTTGTTGTATGGAGACCCCGTTTCTTCTTCTTCTTCATCGCTTGTGTTTGTGAACGGCTGTGCTTATCATGTGGGGACCTTGGTTATCCTTCTTTGTCTTCTTTTAGTGTTGTAGACTGTGGCTTGGGTACTGTGGAACCGAGTCTGTTGACTGTATATATATGTGAGACACTGTGGAAGGCGCCGGCGAGATCTGTGAGTGATACCAAGATATGTAATATGATATCTGATGATTGAAGTTCCTATGTATTGATATCTTGATCTATATGCTGTGTAGTGACATGTATTAATTTGTACCAATTCACATGAATGTATGTTTTGATGGTTCAGGCAGCATAATTATAAAGAAAAGAAATCTAACTCGTGTGTTGCCTGGCTATCCATGTACGTATGGTGTGGGTGTGTGTAGGGAATAATTATTACACGCATCCAAACTTTTGAGAGCGAGAGTCAGACAACAAAACACGCACCGCACACCATCCGTAACAACCATACAGCAATGTTTCAAAAAGGTGCAACCTATGTTTAACTGAAAAATGGTTAATACTATGCAAACCACACTTAGCAACTTTAAACACCAAAACAGAAATAGTAAACAACTGCAGGCATAAATGGAAATCGTTGTTAGTGAACACACCCAAAACAAAAACCTGAAAGCCCCCAAAAAACACGTGCAGCCAACCCGCACGTGCAAACAACCGCAAACGGGAGCCCACACGGTATATAACATCGGCGGTGGGCAAACCAAAAACCATCCTGATGACAGCGCAACACGCTTGAAACAAATTTGTAGATAGTTTTAAGATTCCTCTTTTAACTTGTTTTGGATATATATATATATATATATATATATATATATATATATATATATATATATATATATATATATACTTGAGAGAGAGACAGACAGACAGACAGAGACCTGTTTTTAAATGCAGGTACTACCAGTCTCTTACATGCTGTTTTAGACCTGTGACATTTCATTTCTGTACGGTTACTTTTTACATCAATCATGTTTTCCACTGTGACATTAAGAAATACCTCTTCTAGCTGCGACGGCACAGGTCGTGTCTCGCTTTGGGTCAGATCATCAGCAATATACCCTCAAATTAATGCAGGTTTTTTCCTAGATTTTGTTTCCAGGTCTTCGTCTGAAAAGGAAGATCACGACATACGAATGAAAATGATGAAATAACAAGAAGAAAGAAGAGAAGAAAAGAAACAAAGAAGAAGGGAGAGAGAGAACAGAGAGGAAAACAGAAAAGAAAAAAAAAGAAAAAGTGGAAGAAGAGGGGGCCAGGCAGGAATGTTAGAAAGAACGCTATCGCAGGGAATGGTCCGAACTGAACATGACGCCAGAACCTGGGTGAATATTTCCTTGTTAACAAGCAGGATCACGAGATGGACGGCTGGACTTCAGGCTTCGGGAAGTAGAACATTAGGCCTAATACATAATTGTACTTTTGGAACACCGCAAAGAGAAAGTACACGGTTTCACAGTAATTCAGCTCTTTGACGTTAATTCCAAAGATTATCTTTTCTTTTCTTTCTTTTTTTTTCTTTTTTTTTTCTTTTTTGTTTTCTTTTTGTATTCACAGTTAGGTTTTGCAAATGGTTAACACGCATGCTAAGATTACTGTTTGTCGATACTCATGTGCAGACAACTAGCATCAACACGCATGCCCAGAATTCTGGCACCAACTCTCACGGTTAGGCAGCTGGTGTCAACATCATGCCCAGACCAATGGATTCAGAACTCAGGCACAGTCATCAGGTGCGAACACTAACATTCTGACCACAGATGTAAACACCTATGCTCAAACTATTGATGCCAATGCTCATGACCTGATCGCTGACGCCAACGCTTATGCTTCGACTATTATTGTCAACATTCATGCGGTGTCAATACCCATACTGCAGGTATAAACGCTCATACTCAAACCACCAGAAAAAAAAAAGAATGCTTACACCATCGTTAAAAAAAAATTTTGAATGTTTAAAATACATACATACATACTCAAATCTCTGGCATCAACACCCATGCTTGGACAACCGGCATCAACACTCA
>CM031606.1:75741832-75744332 GCA_018398815.1 Conus ventricosus
GGTACGGAAACGACTGAATGAGCGATAGTAGGCTGCTTTTTCGGCCGGCTCTACCTGGGTAGGCAGCTCGTTGAGGGAGTGAGGAGTGTGTTTATTGTAAAGCGCTTAGAGCTTAGAGCTTGGTCTGTGACCGAGGATAGGCGCTATATAAATACCCAATATATATATGCAATGCATTAAATGCGTTAAAAGAAGCTCTTCTACGGTGGGCTGCAAGAAGGAAAGCATTCCCATAGAGGTCAGCAGAAACGCTTCAAAACGTCCCTTGAAAGCGTTTAACACTGACACATGGGAACAAACTGCAATGGGTCGAGCGAGATGGCGCTACTTTATTCACAAAGGTGCCAAATTTTGTGAAGAAAGGAGGACAGCTGTAGTGCAACAGAAGAGACCGGCAAGAAAAGCCCGCGCCAGCAATCAAGGGCAAGTCTCCCACATTGCCTTCCAAGCTGTCACCGCAGATTCTGTGCCCGCATAGGCTTGATCAGCCACCTGCGTATCCACAAATCATCTCCTCTCCCCCCCCCCCCCCCCCCCCCCCCCCCCCTCAGCTCCTAGACGACTGAAGTGGTCCTCGTCGATTCAATGGACGAACAACAATGTAGTGTGTGTGTTGTGTGTGTGTGTGTGTGTGTGTGTGTGTGTGTGTGTGTGTGTGTGTGTGTGTTGTGTGTGTGTGTTTATGCGCACGCGCGCGCTTTAATTTGTATGTATGTGCAATCATGAATAATAGAACGGGAAAAAGAATGGATGGATTGAGATAATGTGATGCAACTTTGGGTTTTTGGGGGGAAGATGGGTAGGTGTGTGCGCGTGTATTCATGAGGGAGAGAGAGAGAGAAAGAGAGTGAGTGCGAGAGAAGGTGGGGGTAGGTGTGTGCGTGGGGTTTGTGTGTGTGTGTGTGTGTGTGTGTGTGTGTGGTGTGTGTGTGTGTGTGTGTGTGAAGAGGAGAGAGAGAGAGAGAGAGAGAGAGAGAGAGAGAGAGAGAGAGAGAGGGGAGGGGGGACTAAAAAAAAACAACCCAGGTCGCTCATTTGCTACCTTGAGACAGGAAGTTATGTCGAGTGAAGTCAATGAGTTGTCTTACTATGTCGACTCGCTACATCGTGCTTATATAGCAACACCAGCCATTCTGTTCAATTCCTGTATCATCTCACTCAACAGAGTTTCCTGTAAATGAGGCAAAACAGTAGGCATCTAAAACACTTTTACTCCTACAAACGAGACACTTGCTTTGTCAAACGTCCTTGACATTACTTTTCATACGAACGTCAGACTGCCAGCAAGAACGCCACAGTGGACAGGAACAGGCTGGAACTGTACAGGCAGATTTGCTACTTACTAAGGTAGTATATATGCTCTCTTGTCCGCTGCTTCCGTCAAAGAGTCAAGCAATCTTTTCTTTTTTTTCCAAGAGCACAAATCACTACGCACTGGGGAAAAACAAACTAACTAATCAATAGCAAGCACGCTGTAAAGGTGAGTTTTTCAATGCAAGTTCAAAAGTGCAAAAAAAAAAAGGATGTTTTTTCCTCTTTTTTTTTCTTCCCGGTGCACATGACAGGTGTGTGTGTGTGTGTGTGTGTGTGTGTGTGTGTGTGTGTGTGTGTGTGTGTGTGTGTGTGTGTGTGTGTCGGTCTGTCAGTCGGTCCGTCTGTCTGTCTATCTGTGTGTGCGTGCGAGTGTCTGTGCGTGTGTGTGTTTGTGTCTGTGTGTGCTCTGCATATGTGTGTTTGTGCCACATCAGTACAAATTATCACCGGGTTAAAATGTGCACATTTTCTATTTGAATAACAACAACAACGACAGGCCTAGTGAGTACGAGCGACGTTCCTAATGTTCATTGTCTGGTTCCTACGAACTGAAAGAGGTTGGTTTTTTTTTTTTTCCATTGAACCATTTTGGAAAGCATACAAAGAATGCGAAAGCGTCAACATTTATATGGCTGGCAAGTTTTGATATTACATGAAAAACATTTCATTTGAAAATGGTAATTTTAGTGGAACATTTGCAACAATTTAACGGGTCTGTCCCCGACAAACGTTCCATCCTGTCATCCAGTTTCGTTGAATTTGGATCAGTTCTTTTTTGCGTTATCTTGTTGACAAATGAACAAACAAATAAATAAATAAACAAACAAACACATGCGGGTGGAAAGATCAAGTCCTTGGTGAAGACAGTAGCAAAGTTTTGTAGTTTGAGCTGCCATACCCATCAGTTTCTGATCACCATCAATCTGCCCGTCCACAAAGAACCCACCATCCAGAAAGACTTCTGAACCCCCGTCCCCTAACCCCAGCTGAACCTTTACCTCCCCCTCCCCTCCCCTCCCCTCCGCATGTCCTCCGTCTGTTCTTTCTCTTCCATTACAGAAACGGACTTTCCTTTGCTGATAGTATTCCAACATACCAAATGCGTTTCTTTTCTACAAACGTTATTTTAGTATTCCATTGACATAGACATTGAAAATAAACGGTTGTAGTGGGTGAATGAGGAGGT
>CM031606.1:75746832-75774741 GCA_018398815.1 Conus ventricosus
AGTCAAGTACACTTTGCTGCATTAGACAATCCAATAATCTGGATTCCTTATCGCGAAGATAACTGATCGCTTGTGTGATTATTTTTCACATTATTGTGAGAGTTCGATTTTGATCTCGTTCCCCATCCTGTTCCCTGCTCCATTGTGAATGGGCTGACTGCCTTGCACAGTGAACATTACACAGTGAAAATTACACAGTGAAAATTCTCTCTCTCTCTCTCTCTCTCTCTCTCTCTCTTCCAAGAGGACATATTAGTTTAAAATGTACTTGTCCGTTTTATATTGCAAATTACGTAAGCATTACTTTGCACATTGTTTTAGGGTATATTTGTATTTCAGCTCTCTTTGAAGTAAGGCTGCAGGCCGTTTTAGTCTGTGTAATACCAAAAAAAAAAATGGATGGACGAGTGAAATGTGGGGCAAAATGGGCGGACTGCACACACATTCTAATAGCTTTTGAGGACTATCATGGAATGTTTGAATGCGTGTTTTTAAAAGATCTCTTAGTTTTTAACAGGAAAGCTTTCATACTGTTTTAAAATAACATGTCATAATTTATCTAACACCAGATCAGTAAGGTTAATAGCAAAGTAAGGTGAGTGCGAGCGGAAACTGAACCAAATCTTAAAAGGGTTTAATGGAAAAGCTTTCATACTGTTTTAAAATAACATGTCATAATTTATCAAACACCAGATCAGTAAGGTTAATAGCAAAGTAAGGTCAGTGTGGGCGGAAACTGAATCAAATCTTAAAAGGAATTTGAAATAACTCCGCCAGTCAACAAATTGCAAAACAAAAAACGACGCGTTTCGACCTCTTAGGTTAGGTCTTCTTCAAAATAGGTATACACTATTCATGACATGGAAAATGAAGAACGAAAAATCATTTATCTCCTCAAATTCAGCGCAAGATTGGCGTTAAAAATCAAATCGATAATTTGTTTCATTTTTTATTCAACGTTATATTTTTAACTCAAAGTTTCTAAAGAAACAAAGAAAAAACATAAACTAAATTTGTGGACAATCTAACACTCACATACATCTCCATGGCAGGTATATGATTATTATCTTCATGTTTTTTTGTTGTTTTTTTGTTTGTTTGTTTGTTTGATTTTGCTGCGTTATCCAAGTCTTCGCTTGAACAGCATTCAAGTACTCTATCTTATTCTGTGACATTCTTTTCATATTCAATGGAAGCCTAACATTTACTATGTGTAGTAAGGTTCTGCTTATTAGCGTTTGTTATAATGTTACTCTGAATTCAGTTTTTGTTTTTGTGTTCTATACTCACGCCTTTATGACTGGAGTGGAAGCCTAACAATATTACTATTTCCTTTTTTAGAGAGAGAGGAAATAAGACAGTAGCATAAAATCCCATTATGTGAGTAGACATTCATTAAAAGGACACTCGCGCGCACTCTGGGGAGCAACCCAAAGATCTAAAGCAAAGAAAGGAGAAGTCGACGTGGTGTGGTTCCATCTGGCCAAAACATATAGTTCGGCGTATAGATCAGTTTCACACAAGATGATTTAATTCACCCTCCAGATGTAGAATCGAAGAAATGCTATAGTTATTTCCACTAGCCTCTCAATAAAGTTCTCAACAAAGGAGTACACAACCGACTGGATCCATCTGGACGCTGGTATAGCAATGGACTGTTCGACAAGGGAATGGAGGCCATCTTGAAAGCAGCAATGAGTCGTATAGGCTCAGCAGTCCTCGGCAAGCGACCCCTCTACAAAAAGACTACTGTTGCAAACTCGATAATTCTTAATGGACAATAAACCGCCAAGGGATTGCTTGCCCGTTCGTCTGGTTTGATGAACAATTCAATTTGCAAACATTTGGCAGAAAACCCGATTCTTTCTTCTTTCCCTTCGACCATCAGCACAAAATTGCTACTTTAGCTATTGACTTTATAAGGGGAAAAGTTGCTCACAAGCGCTTTACTTTCTTCAGAGACATTGAGATTTCGTTTTCGTAACTGTTCATGTTCTCCTGAAAAAAAAACACTCTTCGGCAGTTTCAGTTCGTGTTAATTCTGCATTTGAGGTGGAGAGTTTGATTATGATTTCAACACGGTATTTCGTATTCAGCAGTTCTGTGTGTAACTCTTTTTTGACTTTGAGAGCCGAGCTCTCAGCATCTGCAACACGCGTTGTTCCTTCTCACGTTGTCGTCTGTCACTTAGACGACTCCACCAGTACAGCAGTGGGTAAAGTGCAGCACTGAGAGGGGTTACAAAAACCGCCGTCATCACCAGGAAAACATGTGGAATGTCAGCACCAGACAAAACCATGACTTTTGGGATGATGATTGAGAACCAACTTATAGCAGTCGTGACACTGATTTTCGTTACCAAGGGCTGCGAGGATAAAACAGGCGTGTTTGGCACTCCTGCCATGAATCTGTACTTTGGTGTGGCCCTACATATGAAGACATGAGCGATACCTATCATCAGACAGAATGAGACATTAAACAACGCAAAGAAATAATCAATACTCGAGTTCTGCTTAGAGTAGCGTTTGTCAAGAAAAACAAAATGACAGATACCTCTAATGTTGTAAGAACTGGACTTTGACAACCAAGGAAGTAGAGGTATGCATGCTAGAAAAAACCCAGCAACCACATAACTCCTTGGGCCAAGTACGTTGCCCTTGCAGTAAATCTTGGAATCTTTGAGGGCAAGCAAAAGGCCAAGATGTGATCGAAAGTTAGAAACCAGATTATCAGAAGTGATACTTCGCTGGAAAGAATGCACGCAAAGCCAGCTATCTTGCAGAATATGCTGTTAGTCCATGCATTTTCATATAAGAAATAATCGTTCCCAAATACTTCGTTAGCTATGGTGATGATGCTAGTGTGGATACCCATGCATAAGTAACTACATTGTAAGTTGATGGTACATATAGACACCTTGGACTGCGATACAGTCTTTATGGCATACTGACTGATGAAACAGACACAATGTCCACACACAACAAGAAAACTAAAAAGCCAAAACACTAATTTGTACAGTTTTGATGAAAGTAGGTTTCCACATGATGACAGTATAGGTAATGGAACATCACAAAGAGGACCTTTGAACAAAGTAGAAAACAATCTTTCACAACATATTTTGTGACTGGAAGAATATATGATGGATAATTGGTTAAGACCCATGAATATGTCAGAAGAAAAGCTGTCGACTATGTTTTCTCTAAGATCTAATTCCTTTAGTTGTGGTGTTCTTCGGAAACCTCCTGGTCCCAAAGCCTGTATGTCTGAAAACGATACGTTAAGGAATTCAACTTCTGGAAAGTACGCAAGACTTTCACTGTCGAACACTGTAAAGCAGGTGTCAGATAAATCAATTTTCTTCAATGCAGTGTGAGTCAGGTTAGAAGCTTCCTTTATCAGTGATGTCAGAGGGTTGCCTGACAGCAAGACAACACGCAATCTTGGTAGCTTTAGAAATGTTTTGACTTTGATACTTTTGAAGTTGTTATTGCTTAGGTCAATGAACCTCATGTTGGGAAACGACATAGAAGACGTGGAAATAAGAGAACACCTGGCGAGTGTCAAACGAATGAGATAAACGTTGTTATGAAATCAGATAACGCCATCCCTGAACCCATAGCATCCAGGTAGCGAAGGCTGGGGAAAAGGTGAGCAGGGAACGGCTGAGGGCACACAAAAGACAGACCCTGACACAAACAGCCCGCAGGACAGGTCACGTCACACAGCCATTCGTCATCACGTTGTGGACACTGCCCCCAGCCATCACACAGGTGATTTATGTGCACACACACTGTGGAAGCTCGACATCGATACAAACCTGGACACACTGCATGTTGACAGTCTTGTTCATCCTCTTTATAAACACAGTCATAAATTCCGTTGCAGCGAGTATAGACCGGTAAACATTTGACCTGTTCATATCTGCACTGATAGTGAGTGTCGGACATGATTCACTAGCGTTCATCTCCTCAGGAGTGAAGTAACCTTTGCCATCTAGATTGATCACATATGGTTGATGTTCTAGGAGGAAGTGAGTCAATGCCCATCTACACCTACATAATTCAATACTTTCGTCAGAATCATCAAGACAGTCAGCATAGTCATTACAACGTTTATCAAATGACACATACTGACCATTGGTGCACTGAAAACCCTCAAACGAAGGATGTTGACAAAACGACTCATCACTATTGTCTGGACAGTCCTGTATAAAGTTACACACCAAGGTGTAAGGGACTGTTGTGAAATCATCGTCACATGGAAACAATATAACAGTTGTTACATGATGTTTATCAGGGGGCCGTTGTTTTGAGGTGTTGTGCATGCAAGAGTGGCACACCTTGCAGTCTGAGGCAGGAACAGTTTGTCCACAACGACTTTGAACATCACATACCAGAAACAGGTGTGTCAAATGACCTCCTGGACAAGCAGATAGATATTCTCGCCCTTCAATAAATGCAGATGATCTGTTGCCTTTGGCAGGGAATGATACACTCTTGAATGTATACGCTTTCTGGATTTGTGACTCGTACTCACAAAGAAAATGATTTGTGGGCACAGAGTCCAGGAAAAAATGGACAATAATTTCTGGGGTGTCATGAAGCATTCCAACTGAAGGACATGTCCTTTGAACGAGGATTCGCCATAGATGTTTCTGAAATAGCCTGTATATAACGGTGTTGTCAGACCATTGGGAGAACAGTCTATACATAAAAGGCACCACGTTCACACCAGAACTGAAACCTATATGTGCACTCCATCTGCCGACAGAAAGGTATTTCAATCGTTTGATAATACTGACATACTCGAGCAGTGTTTTGAATGTTGCAAGATTTCCACCAAGATTCTTGCACCGCACTGCTGCTCGCTTAAAGTAAACAAGCCGAGGGGAGTTTACTAAATGCAGACATTTCTTTATTGGCTTAACCCATATCCTGCATCCTGAAGAGTATAAAGGACAATGTAACGCTTCTCTCTCTCCATCTTCGCAAGACATGTCCGTAAAACATCGTTTCGTTTTATTGAGACCGCAATCAATCTTAGGGATGATTGTCTTGTAGTCAAATTTAGGTGGATAAAAGTCATAAAACATATAAAACATATAGACTTCAACATCTAATGTGTTAGCTATACGTTGCTGAATGATACGAAGATTAATTTGTAAACGTGAAGTATTTAATAGTTTATTTGGTATATCGGTATTTGTGTCACAGATATTTATTTCCATGATGGGTTTATTTTTATATTCTTTAGTGAATATTCTGCTGTAGATGTGACAGATCCTAGGCTGGTCTCTAAATACCTTAAATTTAATGGCAGTGATACTCCCTGCAGGCACAGGTATATCCATCCAATGATCCATTTGGTTTACATAGAAGCCCTTTGGAACTACAATCTTTATAAACCCAGCATTAAACGCCGTAACAGTTCGTTGCATACCTATTCTTCGAGCTGTGTAAACAGTTACTTTAACCTGTGGTTTGTTGTAAAATGACATGAAGGTGTGATATTTGCTCCAGTAAAATTTCAGATCTGACCTATACGGCATGTTCATGCATGTAATATGATAGTGAGCAACAGACGGATTGGGCATGAGAGACCTCGGACGGCTATCATACACATATACAGCCCAAGAGGGATGACGGCAAATCTTTGTAAATCTGAATCTCGTACTCGCCACCATGATTCCAGAATATGCCGGCACTTCAACATGCAAATGACAGAATGTCTGGGAATTTTTACACCATCCAAACACCACTCCTTGACTTGCCGGGAAATTGAGTGTATTGTTCTCACAGTCTGTCACATTACCGTAATATATCACTTCTACATTAAACCCTTTCTGTAAGTCTTTCACTCCAGGACAGATACTATCAATGTTATAGTTCATCTGTGTGTTGGTGGTTACATAGTTGACTTCAATACCTAAGCTGTTGCTGGTTTTAACAGTGTCTTTTTGACGAGTAATGTTGTCTAGGCTTGAAGAGTTGGAAATGCTGCTACTTTTGGTGATTGTGGTACCTGCAGTAGGGCAGTTGTTATTGATTTCATTATTGTCATCAGTATTAACTTTCTGTTGGCTGTTGCTGCTTTAATACTGTTTTGATGTTGCTATAAGTCAGGGTTGGTGTTAACAATAATCATACCATTGAAGTTGCCATCTTTGGAAATACTCTTCTCGTAGGCTTCATTGCAATCAGGTTTAATGCGCCTTCTGATAGAGTTAGTCATGGACTGACTCTCGAATTCAAAAGTTACCCAAAATTACTGACATCCAAAGAAAACACAAGAGATACAATTAAAGTTCAAGCCATACTTTTATTTGTAAGATACACGTAACACAGATGTTTTCTAAACAAACATATGCCTCTCAACACAGTCAAATAAAGTATTAAACACAGAGTAGGGGTTATGGCTCAGGCGCAGCATGGTCGCCTCTACTGATCTTACAGAATGGTGTAGACAAAATACCATGTAGTCCTTACCATCAAATGTTCATTTCGCAATAGCAAAGGGCTTCAGGAAGAATACACACAGAACAGAACTGCATGTAAGGACCAAGACACTACAATGGATGGCTACAATGGGTGGCTATAGTACACAGATTCTCAGAGGAAAGAGTCAAGACAAGAGCACTCCTCAAAAGAAAACGTTCGAGTCTCACGTCACAGACCACCTGTGCCAGCCAGTCCTTCAGAGAAGAAACAACCGACAACCTCTAAGAGACTTCTTACTTATCCACTGTCACTATACTCATTTTAATGCAGCACATGGTGGTGCAGCCTTCCTTTAGTCAGCAGATAACCTGCACTGCACGCAGTTAGATATTTCTGTATGTGAACTGCTTGCTTACTACAAATATTTTTACGCCGTGTTTTTATTTTTCCTTCCAACACGTCCTTCAAACAATTAACATTAAGATCCACACACTCAAAGAAAACAAACAGAACTCTGACTCCACATGTTCTCCATTCATCCCAGAAATGTTAGCGACAACGACAGAGCAGAAGTCAGCTTCTGTACGACGGCGACGACGACGACAGCAATGATGATGACGGCTATGACGACGAAAGTTTACAGCTGTGGTATCACGAATCGCGCGCATTGTTTTGATGGAAGTGATTTCAGGGTGAAGGATACAATACAACAGCTTTTGTATCACTTGGCGTTTTCATCCATATGGATTGTCCATTGTTCAGCTCTGATAGTGATCTAGTTTTGCGACCGCTTGTCTTACTGACTGATTTCAAACAAGAGGCGGCCCAGGTCCCCATAGAAACCGTCTCTTCCATCATGAGAGTTTGTCATATCAGTGCGTGGGCACTTTGCTAATTTAAGGTGCAATAACATGAGGAGTGGATACTTCAGCTTGAGTTTCTGGCTTGCAAATACTAGTGCTGTCCTCTGAAAGGCTTGTTACAAATGGCAAAGTCAACGCCAGATGTTCTTGGGGTATTTACAGTACACGAGCAACCTCCGCCAATGCTTCCAGTTGTGTTTCAGCACAAGTCTGATCTTGATCAGAACTGCAGTGTCAGTCTGGTATGGCTGACCGTGCAGACAACAAGAGCAGTGCGTCGTTCTAGTCTGTCAACAAGGTTCGTGCATTCCAAACCTCAGGAGTCAGGGGCATCACGTTGCTTCATGCTGATTTCAAACTTTTGAATTGTTGCTGTACAGCTTTTCGTGTTCTTTATCCCCTGCCTAATCTGACCCTCCAGTAGTTAGAGAGAGAGAGAGTGTGTGTGTGTGTGTGTGTGTGTGTGTGTGTGTGTGTGGTTGTGTGTGTGTGTGTGTGTGTGTGTGTGTGTGTGTGTGTGTGTGTGTGTGAGTGTGCGTGCGTGCGTGCGTGCGTGCGTGCATTGTCCAATAAACAACCTCAAATTCTCCAAAAATGGCGAAAAGACTTCTTTGTCAATCCGTCTTTCCTCCAAGTCTGCCTTAGTTTACATATGTCAATCCTTGGTTCACATAGCAAATACTTTTCTGCTGTTGTTTGCTCAAGCTATATGTTGACTTCTTTAAACTGCATTTCTTCCCTTTCTTTTATAACCTCAGAAATATTCGGGTTTATCCTATCCTGTTTTCAAGAGTTTGGGCCTACATCTGCATGACTGTCATCGGATGGGAAAAAAGCACATCGTTTTGTGTTTGAAACAGTGGCCTTTTTGTGGGTACGACGTCAGGTTCTTGTTCCAAGGTTTGCGTTTGAATCCCTACTCAGTACAGTCAGGTTGGAGATTTTCTTTTGGACTTTGTGTGTTTGCAGATTCAAGTTCCTCGCTAATCCTTTGAATGAGACTTTAAACCAACGTCCCATATGTGGACACATGTAAACAGAGTCTTGTATGTGCATTGAAATCCCACCCCACGTTTCAAAGAAGAGCAGACTGTCCTAGTCCGTTGGCAGAATGGCAAAAAAATAAAACACACCAGCTGGTGCTGTGTTTGACGTGGCCCCAAATGACATGTGGCGTCCTTAATGGTGCGATTAAAAACATTCGCTTGTGCAAAATTCCACGAACGGTAAACCTCAGTGCTCTAGCTGTGAGACAGACAGACACACACACAAACAGACAGAGAGTGACTCTGGAAACAGGATTTAGTGTTGCTGATGTTGTCAAAAAGTGATCAAATGTATCACCAAACTCATAATCCCAACCAACACAGTAGAACCCAGACCACGTACCTTAGCATGCAAATCAACGCACTGTCCGCATCCACACACTGTTTCCACAGATGCACAATCCCGCTACTGTCTCTGGCATGGTAATGTGTTGACACACCATGAGCATATCTCCTTTGTTACTGGAATTTAGCTACACATCAACGAAATTCGAAAACCATATTAACAGATTCATGTGAACAAGAGCTACTCACTCGTTTATTGAGACATGTGCCGCAACTGCTAATGTATAGATGAAGTAAACAATTCATCAAGCTACTGATGGCAAATGTCCACATATCTTGAACGACCACTCCCACCCCCCACCCACCCCCACCCCTCCCCCATCCTCAGCCCGGAGAGATTTTACCTCCAGCAGCTTGGAAACGAATTGACTTAAAGGAAGAAAGCTAGACTCAGGTTCCCTAAAAGTATCTTGACCCATTTGAAATAACTTAAATGTTTTTAACATGGCTAGCAACTCCATAGAAAAGCACCCATCCACTGGTTCACTTGTCCCTGTAGTTAGTAGTGGTGCAGCTTGTGGACCAAAAGGCTGCATTGACTCGATCCATAGCTTCTGCAAGGTCCATGATGATGATGTCCGCTGGATTCCCATGTTCCATGTTGCTGAGCAGTTCCTCAGCGAAGTCTGGAGCGGGGTCTTCAGGACCCAACGGGATAATTTATATAATTACAAATTGAAGTCCACATCCAAGCTTACACACACACACACACACACACACACACACACACACACACACACACACGCGCGCGCGCGCGCGCGCGCGCGCGCGCACATAGATGTGTGTGTGTATGCGTGTTTGAGCGTGCGCGCGCGTTTGTGTGTGTGTGTGTGTGTGTGTGTGTGTGTGTGTGTGTGTGTGTGTGTGTGTGTGTGTGTGTGTACGTTATGTTATCTTAGGTGGTATATCTGTTTGAAGCCAAGGGCAGACCAACAGAGTTATCCATCCTTCGCTAATAAGATCGATTTAGCGGACGAAAGGTGCCACTGGACAGGCGATATAAACGGGTTAGTTTTCAACACCGACCATGACGGTCTCCAGATGCTGCAAGGGAAGGATTTCAAATGTGCATTCTACACCCCTCTTTTTCATTCCCGTCAAACACTGCTTGAACTATTCAACAAGAGAGCAGGCCACTGTGACTGTTGACATCTTTGACCTCCTTGTATGTTCAAATGGATCATCAAACAGGCTCAAAGACTTTCCTCTCTATAGATTTGACTCTGTACATGACTTACTTTTTGTACAGCTTGTATCTGAACATGACTTTTGTCTCGTTTTGTTTTTTCTGCCCTCCTTCACTCGTTGCTTTGGTGTGCCACTGGATTCTGTTTTGAACACTGATGGTGAGAAAGGAGTGGACTACTGGGTGATTTTATCTGCTCTAAGGCAAGTGAAGACCGAGACAGTCAGCTGAATTCCACTGATCAGTCTTAATCTGCGAACGAAAAGCACCCTTGGACAGGCGAAGTAAAAAATTCCGTTTTCGTTATAAGGTATAATGGTTCCCTTCTGTAGCAAGTAAAGGATTTATATTTGTTTTTACAAGCGTTCGTTTTTATTTCCATTTTCTTTCTCCGAAGCCCATCCCATCTCCTACACCCACCTCCCCATTTTCTGGCTCTTTTTTCCTCACTAATACACGCCTTATTAGAGAGAGAGAGAGAGAAGAGAGAGAGAGAGAGAGAGAGAGAGAGAGAGAGAGAGAGAGAGAGAGAAAGAAAGACAAGACAAGACAAGACAAAATTCTTTATTTACGAGGATAATATATAAGCACTGACGTGCTTTTTTACATCCAGTCCTCGCCCTGAGTAGGGACTACAACATGCAGTGAAATGAAATAATGTAAGAAAGCAAACAAGCAAAAAAGCGGTCATGCAATCATAATGGAACATCAAATGAAAATAGAAGAGAAATGAAAACAAAACAAAAAATAAGAATAAGAATAAACAAACAAACAAAAAAGAAATAAAAATGAGAATAACAATAATGAAGAGGAAGGAGAGAGTGGGGGTAGGGAGTGAGGTGGGCTGGGGGAACATATGTAAATGTACCACAACGTACAAGGTGAAGAAAAAAAATGAA
Organism: Conus ventricosus; assembly: GCA_018398815.1. NCBI lineage: Eukaryota > Metazoa > Mollusca > Gastropoda > Neogastropoda > Conidae > Conus > Conus ventricosus. The sequence goes on from CM031606.1 coordinate 75,757,609, forward strand.
GAGAGAGAGAGAGAGGATGGAAGGGGGAGGGGGAACAGCATGAAATGTAATAATTTGAAATGGAAATGTACTAAAACGTACAACAATTAGCATGTCATCTATGCCATCTAGTCCACGTGTTCCTGACTGTTTGAGATGAAGTAGGTACTGATACACCTCGTCACAGTTATGAGTGGAATGTGTTGTTCAGGTGTGATTTTTGTGTGTGTGTGTTTGTTTGTTTTTTTTTTGCTGTCCCAACCTCTGCGCGACTTCAGAGGCAGTGCACCCACACCGCTCATTCCGACACCCCGTCCACAGCCACAGCCCGGTCGGCCCCGCCGCAGCCCCGGCACCGGCAATCCACAGGGAGCAGTCAATGTCAAGTCGTCAAGAGGCAACCCACCGGAGGAGACACTGTATTGCTGCCGAGTCACTTCGGTGGTGTTCAGTGGCGCCTGTTCTGATCTAACATACGCAGGACACCACCTACTAAGCCCTCTACTGACGACAATAATTGCTTAGTCGCGGAGCCGGCGTGAGTGAGCTCTCCCTCCGGAGGGCGCCACTACGTCCGTCCAACGACAGCCCCCATGGACTCGTCGATACCGGTGACCACGACGGAACCAAACTAAGGCCACAGACGTGGAGAGGACATCGAAATTGAGGTCACCATGAGAGCAGGGCATGAAGGTCTACAGAACATGAGACTTTTTTTTTAAATGCTGATCGATGAGAATGAGGATGATTAAGATGATGCTACGGATTTCCATTTCGGTCTGAGACTACATGACAGGGCTGTACTCTACGCTTCCTTTCATAATATATCTCGGCGTCAACCAGGCCCGAGAGATACAGGCATCTGCAGTGTTGGTCAGGAAATTTGAGCAACACTCTCAGAAACGCATCCATTAAGTGGATGAAACTCGACTGTGTGGTCCAGTCTTCCCATCTGAGTGCGCAGCAAACTCAACTCTGGGTAGGATCCGGTCGGGGCAGAAAAACCCACATGACTCTGATGGGATTCGAACCCACGACCTCCCAGCCGGGAGTCCGCGACGCTAACCACTTCGCCATGGCGGCTGGTCAGATGTGTTATTTTTGTCGTGGCAAAATTAATGGAGTTCTTTAAGTTCATTAGAGCTTGAATGATCAGTAGTAACAACTGTATCTGGAATGGTAGAGAAGTGAGTGTTAAGTTGTTCAGCAGAAATACCTTTGATAACAGTTGATTTTGAAGAACTGTTATTGTCAAGCTGGTTTATTGCTTGCCAAACCAGTTTTGGATTTTGTTTGGAAGTTAATAACTCGCGATAGTATTTTGTTTTTTTTCCTGCGCTTCTGAGAGTTTATTGCTTTTCTTAGTAATTTTGATTCTTCTTCATAGCCATGTTCTTTCAAAAGGTCTCTAAGGTAGCATGCCTCCTGTAATTCTTTCGTGTTCCATGGTGGCTTGGGAATATGCTTTACTCTGATTGTTTTTAACGGAGCATGTCTATTATAGACTTTTGTAAACATTTGGATCCAAAAGTCAATCGCTGAATCTGGATCAGTAATATTGTATACTGTATAAAGTTCTGAGTTCATCAAATCAATCAAAAAATTTTGTTCGTTAAATTCTGAGAAGCAACGATAGGTTATGGTTTTGTGGCCTGGTTTTGGGATTTTCACTCCATGTTTAGACCATGTAGCACACACTGGGTAATGATCACTAGAAGAGAAGACTGGTACACAAGCTTCTAGTATGTTATTTTCGTTTGAGACATAGATATGGTCAATGGTTGTCTTTGATGTTGGTGTGACTCACTTATCGTTTGGCTCCATTGGCTGTTTGATTTCATAAGATCTATATTGAAGTCACCGAGTAAAACAATTCCTTTACATTCTAAGGAAACTGCGTCCATAAGAGAGAGAGAGAGAGAGAGAGAGAGAGAGAGAGAGAGAGAGAGAGAGAGAGAGAGAGAGAGAGAGAGAGAGAGAGAGCGAGAGAGAGAGAGAGATCAATACAAGGGCTCGGCAAAAGACTTAACCTGGCAAAGCCTGCCAATCCCAACCTAAACGCCCTTTCGATATTAAAGATACTTCAACGTGCCAGCGAAAATCAAAACTCTACATACAAATCACTGGTACTGTTGACTTAATAACAGCAAATATGGAGTGGAGTTTTCAAACATTTGAATACAAACATGTCAGGCAGGTTTTTAACATTTCAACGCGACAAAGTAACACATTTCACTTTGCCAGGCAACAAATCAAAACATGCATCTGAGGAGAATGAAACTAGTTAAGCACATAAACAGGTACGGAACAGCCCACGAGTGCAAAGAAATGTCACAGAAAGGATGAGAAAACTGGCGTCAGAGGATATTGTTCTGGGACCCACATTACATTTTGATGTGTATAATGTATGTGATGGGTAAATAAGTGTGGCATGGAGAGGGGAGAGGTAGTGGGGGCATGGAGAGGGGAGAGGTAGTGGGGGCATGGAGAGGGAAGAAGTGGTGGGGGCATGGAGAGGGGAGGTAGTGGGGGCATGGAGAGGGGAGAGGTAGTGGGGGCATGGAGAGGGGAGAAGTGGTGGGGGCATGGAGAGGGGAGGTTGTGGGGGGGGGATGGAGAAGAGGAGAGGATAGGGAGGTCGACGGTGGAGGGTTGAGATGGATGGTGTAAGCAGGCGTGCATGAATGTGTGTGTGGGTGGGTGTCCGTGCGTGCATGCGTGCACATGCGTGTGTGTGTGTGTGTGTGTGTGTGTGTGTGTGGTGTGTGTGTGTGTGTGTGTGTGTGTGTGTGTGTGTGTGTCTATGTCAGTAAATGTGTGTGTGTGTGTGTCTTTGCGTGTGTGTGCATGTGCGCGCATGCGGGCGCTCGCGCGTGTGTGTGTGTGCCTGTGTGTGTGTGTGTGTGTGTGTGTGTGTGTGTGTGTGTGTGTGTGTGTGTGTGTGTGTGTGTGTGTGTGTGTGTGTGTGTGTGTTTATGAGACTGAATAACTTTTGCAAACTAACGGTCGTAAATTACGAGTGTTATTGAAAATGGATGTCAGAGGCGGAAAAAGTCATAAGTCATTGCATTCCAACCTCAGTTCACGTGCTTACTTACGTCGCCGCTGCTGTCAAACATAGAGTGATCTTGATGTACTATCATCTCTCTCTCTCTCTCTCTCTCTCTCTCTCTCTCCTCTCTCTCTCTCTCTCTCTCTCTCTCTCTCTGTGTGTGTGTTTGTGCATGCGTGTGTGTTTGTGCATGCGTGTGTGTTTGTGCGTACGTGTGTGTGCGTGTGTGTGTGTGTGTGTGTGTGTGTGTGTGTGTGTGTGTGTGTGTGTGTGTGGTGTGTGTGTGTGTGTGTGTGTGTGTGTGTGTGTGTGTGTGTGTGTGTGTGTGTGTGTGTCTGTGCTTGTGTGTGTGCACGCACGCGAATTTGTGTGTGTGTGGTGTGTGTGTGTGTGTGTGTGTGTGTGTGTGTGTTGTGTGTGTGCGTGTGCGTGTCGTGCGTGCGTGCGTGCGTGCGTGCGTTGCGTGCGTGCGTGCGTGTGTGTGTGCTGTGTGGTGTGTGTGTGTGTGTGTGTCGTTTACATAACCGGCCTATTACCAATGTTAAAACAAAATGACAAATGCAGAAACATTTCAATGTGGATGAAATATTTCCTCATGAACACTTGGCAATCTTTTTATACCGATCGTTTGTCAAGGTACATCAGGTTACTACGGCAATTTATTCGGGGTAAAACGCTGCGTTATTGACATTTCACACAGGTAAATTCTCTGGCTTGTTTCATTTTGAAAGCTTGTACCATGATAAAACTGATCTGTCAAATCATCATCAACAGTAACTATTCGCTAAATCACTTATTCCTGTTGCCATTTCTCTTCTTAACTCCACAATTATGCAAGTACATTGTGGAAACCACTGAATGTGCTAAGCGTTGAAGATGCAGTATGGTGTTCAATGGTGTTTCCAAATGCATATCTTAAAACTTCCCGGAAAACTGATGTTTGGTCATCTTTTATTAGCTTCCATTTGTTTTAAGGAATCCTTACACATTTTTATGCGTGTAAGTCTTACATAATCCCTATCATTAGGAGAAACGTCGTTTGGTAAAGATCTTGGCCACCTCAGCAAGGACTGTCAGTCATTTTCATTTTGTCAGATACGTGTAGCATTCTGGTATGAGTCCAGTATTAAAGCTGGTGCTGCAGTTCCATGTAGTTATTTGAATACTTGTTTGAAGACTTTTTGCAATTTCTCTTAATTGCCATCCATTATAACATATAACTAAGGTGAACTGTGTTATGAGCTACATGTCTTTGATCAAAAGAAAATATGGTCTGACCATATAGTGAGCGCAGATCGTCACCTTTCATACAGCTGTGCACTATTTTGTATCCAATGAGTTGTTTTCTTAACTCTTGATATCATCTGTCAGAAACAAATCCACAGCGGTAAGTATATCAAGCGTGCAGACTCTCTTTTTACATCGCATAAATTTCGAAACTCAAGGTTATATGGTCACCTCTTGACCTTATTTTCCTACAAACCTCAGGGGAAATTATGAAAGGTCGTTCAGGTTTGAATAGTTATACACATTATACACATTCGTGCATATCGGTGCTGCCGCTGACATCGCTGACGTTGTCCGTTCTTTGCAGCTGATCAATCCTGATGCACCAAATCTTGTGTTGGGTGATTTTAATCACTGTGACTTATGTACTTCTCTTCCTGCCCTGTGTCAATATGTTACATGTGCCACCCGTCAAAACAAAACTATTGATCTGTGCTATGGCAACATACTTCACGCCTACAAATCCATAGCTCTTCCTCCCATTGGAAATTCAGACCATGCTACTATTTTCCTTTTGCCTCAGTATAGACCCAAAATACAGACTGACCCTATTATTACTAAATGTGTGAAAGTGTGGACGCCTGAAAGTGTAGAAGAATTGAGAGGATGTTTGAATGTACTGAATGGGAAGTTTTTATAACCTCATGTGACACTGTTAGTGAAGCTACCGATGTCGTGTCGAGTTACATATCTTTTTGTGAAGATCTGATCATCCCCCAAAAGATAGTAAAAATATTTCCTAACAATAAACCTTGGATTACAAAATCCCTCAAAGTGATTCTCAATAAAAAGAAAGCTGCTTTTCAGACTGGTAGTAAACCAGACAGAAAATAGGTTCAAAAAGTACTTGCTAAAGAAATTAAAGAACAGCGGAATGTTTATAAAGAGAAAGTAGAATCTCAATTTCAACAAGGAAACATGGCTGATGCATGGAAAGGGTTAAAAACTCTCACAGGTCAAACAAAAACAAACAATCCCGCATCAGTCATGGCTTTAGAAGAACAGAAAGAGTTTTCGGAAAAGCTAAACAAATTTTATTGCCGCTTTGAACGTGACGATTTGAAAGATAATCTAAAGAAAGTAACAGAAAACTTGTACGAACAGTTACATGATTCTAGTAGTTTTTCTAGAGAAACTGATAATGAAAGTGTAAAGATTGAGGCACAAGAAGTAGAGACCCTGTTTCTTAAGCTAAAAACAAAGACAGCTGTAGGTCCTGATAATATTGGTGGGCGGCTTTTAAAATCCTGTGCGTCACAGTTGTGCAATGTTTTTAGTGTATTGTTTTCATGGTCTGTAAAAGATTATTGTGTGCCTGACTTGTGGAAAAAATCTTTTATTTGTCCAGTGCCTAAGAAAACCAAACTTGTCTCTCTCAATGATTACCGCCCTGTTGCTCTCACTTCTATTGTTATGAAATGTTTTGAAAGACTCATTCTAAAACAAATTATTCTAGAAACTGCTCCGTATCAAGATCCAAATCAATACGTATACAAGCCAAACCGAAGTACTGATGATGCCACTCTCACCCTCCTCCACAATGCCTACTCTCATTTAGAAAAGCCTGGTTCATTTGTTCGCATATTGTTCATTGATTTCTCTTCTGCCTTCAATACTATCCAGCCTCACTTATTGGCCCAAAAACTGTTGTCTTATGATGTTAATCCTCATCTTGTTCTGTGGATAATTAGTTTCCTTGTCAATAGGTCACAGTCTGTTCGATTTCAGCAAGCTATTTCATCTATTTGTAACACATCTACTGGCTCTCCTCTCAAGGTACTGTTCTTTCACCTGTGTTGTTTACTCTATACACAAATGATTGTGCTGGCAAGATATACTTCCTCTGTGAATTTGCAGATGACTCTGCTCTCCTGGATCTGTCAAACTCCATCTATGTACTGTGATCGTGTTGAATATTTTGCTGCTTGTAAAAAAAAATGTTTGTTTATTTTTTTATAGGTTTTTATATTTAAATAGTTGTTTAGTATAGATTAGAGGTAGCATTATTTTTTTGACTTATAAGTGCACCCAACTTGTGTATATGTTGATACGCTGAATGCAGAATGTGTAGCCGGTGCACAGTTTTATGAGGGAGATGCATTTTGTCTTGCAGTTTTTATTGAGGTGAGCTTGAAGTCTGTATGTGTGCGTAGATGTTTAGCTGTCTTCTTGTGACAGACGAGAGAGGGAGCGTGAGGACGCTAAGAAAGTCCTGGAGAGAGAGGCCCGGGTAAGTTGAAACTTGTGTTTGTATAAGAGTATATTTTATTTCTTTACAGCTTGTTAATTTTGTTTATGTGTTTATGAATAGTAGTACGATGAATATGTTTGACAAGTTATATAAAAGTTAGTTTTTCCATGGTTTTTAGTTCGACGAGAGGTTCGAGGCCGTGTGAGGAGACAAAGCTTGTTGTTTAATATAATATTTTAAAACTGTTGTCTTGTTTGAATTGAATGAATATGTGAAATAATATTATTTATTTTCTTATTATATTCAGGAATGCGAGGGGAGGAGAGGGAAATGGTGTTTAGTTTATTAACGTTTTGGAGACGAAGCGATAGTTGATTATTATTGACAGTTTTAGGAACAGGGGAAAGGGGTAATGGTGTGTTCCAGACTTTTTGTAGGGTGGCATGCTCCGCTACTGGAGTGATAGAAGTGGAGGAACTCCGTGCCGTTAGACTTTGGGCTGCACCGGTTGTGAGAGACGTTGGCATGCTCCGCAACGGGATGTGAAGAAGCTGGAGGAGCTCCCTGCCGTAGGCGTTTGAGGCTGCACCGGTTGTGAAGACATACAGAGGGAAGGTCCCGGCTACGTTTTGTCTAGTCGTGGAGCCAGACCAGGTTGGGGTCGTTGACGTCGTCCCTGGTGAACTACAGGGAGAGAGGCGACGAGGAAAGACTTGGGAGAATCTTTCGGTGGATTTTAAGCCGAGTGGAAAACCTTTTAAGACTATCCCATTCTTTTCTTTCTACATACCTCGGAATTCATGAGTGTAGTAAAATTCTTAGTAATTCAAAAAGAAGGGGTGGTATTTTTTTCAAAAGTCTAAGTGTTTATATCCCTGGGTAAGAACGCGTATGGAGTAAGATTGTGTGTGATGTGAGATATTTATTTCTGTCTCGTCTGTGCTTTACAGCTGCTTGGTGTGAAGACAATTATCTCAACCTAAATGTTCAAAAGACAAAAGAATTGCTGATCGATTTCAGGAAAAATCCCCAGATGTTCCGGACCTTTATATTAGCGGTGAGAAAGTTGAACGTGTGAGTGAGTATAAATATCTAGGTACAATAATTGATGACAAATTAAATTTATAGCAAATACTAATTTTATCCACAAGAAATGTCAAGTCAAGATCTTTTGCCTTCAGAAGCTCAGAAGCCTCAATGTAAATAAAAAAAAAGTGCTGCAAGGATTTTACAGATGTTTTATTGAGTCTATCTTAACTTTCTCTTTATCCTGTTGGTATGGAAGTCTAACTGTGAAGAGTAAGAATGTGTTGAATAAGGTGGTGAAAGTCTGTAGCAAGATTGTGGGCGAGAGACAGAGTAGTTTGAACGTGTTGTTTGAACAAAGAGCAGTTCGAAAGGCGCAGATGATTGTGAGCGACAGCAGCCATAATCTTAGTCGGTATTATGTAACTTTTGCCATCTGGAAGACGTTTTAGTGACCCCAATTTAGACTTGTGGTAGAAAAAAAAGGGTTTGTCATTCACCTGTCCATCCAACTTTTTAACAAATGAATTCTATTTACATGTGACGAATGAATTCAAAGAGAACTTGTGAACTGACTTGTCTGCGCTCGTTATAGGTGTGTTTGGTTGTGTGTGTGGTGTAGTGTGCGTATGTGTGTGTGTGTGCTGTGTGATGTGTGTGTGTGTTTGTGATGTCTGTAGTGTTTGGTGTTTTTCACGTTTTAGATATTATGTCGTTTTCTGATAATTTGAATTTCAATTTGAATATCTAGTGGTATCATTACAAAGAATAAGTTCCAAATACAAACTTCTTCGTGCCCGTCTAGGCTGGGACTTATTTATGGCTTCTGATATAAGAAGCGAATTCTGTTTAAAATTCAGTGTTGGGTCATAACAATGATTCGTATTTGTCCTTAATGCACTTTACTGATTTTCGATGTGTTCACACAATCTGCTCGCTAGCCTTTCATTTGATGCTACACTGTAGTTTTCTTTTCTCGCTAGATATACAACGTTAACAGTTTTTAAACGATCCTGTGTCGTATTACTACTGAAATATTTGTTTTTATCATAAGATGATCATGCTTATCATTATAACAACAATGCAGATCAATTCTATGACAATCTTTTGCAAGAGTTTATCTTCTGTACTATTGTATGGGTCACCATTTTTTTGTGCTGGAAGATCGTTGTCAGTTAGACAGTTCATATTTCACAAATGACAAAAATATGAATCGGTTACAATGGTTTTTTGTATTTGTCCAATCATTTTTATGACTTCTACTGTTATGCCATCATGATCTGGTGCTGATCCGTTTTTTCATTTGACAAATGCTAATCACGTGTCTCTTTTTGTCCCTCTGCCTTCAAATGCAGCAGAGTATCCTTTATCATATTTTGTGAAATCGCTCATGTGTCGTTTTAAAGAAATATTGATTTTTTTCACAAATGTCTTTAATATTATAAAGAAAACAATGCTGGACATAATTTTGTATATGCTTTAAATACTTCGTATTGATTTATCACGGTTTCATAATCTTTCTTTTATATTTGTGCTGTGGTATTTCTCTTACCTTGAGTTTTTCCCCGTAAATTTAGAAACACATTGTAATCTTTTCTCCCTCTTCACCCATCTGGCTCTTGCTTTAGTTTGTGTACCCTAAGATTTTTCAAGTGATGTTTCATTTCTTTTTCATCTTTTCATTTGGGGCGTTTTCATTTATCTGATTACTCATTTACTCATCTACTTATAAGCGCATCTGTTTCTTTATTCATTGATCTATCTATTTTGTATATTGCTGCTCTTTCCTTTGAAAACTGCTTTCAGGGCCTAAGACTGCACGTGCACTGTGCTTTGAATTTCCCATAACACATGCAAACTCTTACTTTACACCTGTCCCAGTGAAGAGTCTGCTATCAGTTAGGCACTTTTCTCACAGCTCACTTTATTGACAAACACCATGTCTCCAAAATAGCACTAATTATAATGCCAGTATCCCAGCTCTCCTGTGAATTCATAATCATTAATTTCCATAATTACTGCTTTTTTATTTGTGTTAGCTATGTTACATGGAAACTGATTTTTTTTCATTTCTTTGCACAAAAAGTCGCTAGACCTTGTGACTTACTTGACTTAGTCCTCTGAATTCCCTGGGGAACATAGGGCCGCAACCACACTCTTCCAGCGGACACGGTTTTGGGAGATCTTCTTCAGCTTGGCCCACGTCATTCCGGCGGCCTTCACTTCCGCGTCGGTACTCCTTCGCCATGTCTGTCTTGGTCTTCCCACTCTTCTTTTGCCCTGAGGGTTCTATTCAAGGGCTTGTCTTGTGATGTTGAATGGAGACTTTCTGAGGGTGTGGCCAATCCATCCCCACTTCCGTTTTCTGATTTCTATTTCTATTGGAACTTGCTGGGTCTTGTTCCACAGTTCTGCGTTGGCAATAACATCTGGCCATCTGATGTTTCACAATGTTTCGCAGACATCTGTTGATAAATGTTTGGAGTTTGTGGGTGTTTGTCTTTGTTGTTCGCCACGTTTCAGAACCATACAGAAGGACAGGTTTCACATTTGAGTTGAGATTCTGATCTTCTTATGGAGTGAGAGGGCAGAGGAATTCCAGATAGGCCGTAGCGTAGTAAAGGTTGCCTGGCTTTATTGATGCGACTCTTGATATCCTCATCTGTACCTCCATCTTTGCTGACCACACTGCCGAGGTAGACAAACTTGTCAACTTCAATGATGTCTTCCTGTTGTAGTCGTAGTGGGTCTCGTTGCTGGTTGCTGACTCTCATGGCTTCTGTTTTCTTTATGTTGATTTGGAGGCCTGTCTTTCCTGCTTCTTCTGCTACCCGGCACAGCTTCTCTTGTGCGTCTTGTTGTTTGTGGGACAGAAGGCTGATGTCGTCGGCGAAGTCCAGGTCTTCCAGTTGCTTGGTGAAAGTCCACTGGATTCCTGTCCTCTTGCCGTCTGTAGACTGCCGCATTATCCAGTCAACGACCATCAGGAAAATTGTTGGCGATAGTAGACACCCCTGACGGACGCCGGTTTTACAGTGAAGGGCTTCGTTAGCTTCCCATCGTGGACGACCTGGCATGTGGCATCCTCGTAGAGTTGCTGGATGATGGCAACAAACTTGGGTGGGAAGCCATAGTGGTGCATGAGTTTCCAGATGGTATCTCTGTCGATGCTGTCAAATGCCTTCTGGAAATCTACAAATACTGCGTACAAGGGGGTCTGCCACTCCAGAGACTGCTCGATGATAATTCTCATGGTGGCAATTTGGTCTGTGCATGATCTGTCTTGCGAAATCCAGCTTGTTCTTGATGGACGGTCTTGTCTAGGGCGGTCTTTAGTCTCTCTAGCATGATTTTGGTCAGCACCTTCCCGGGATGGACAGCAACATAATCCCTCTCCAGTTTTTACAGGATGACAGGTCCCCCTTTCTTCGGCAGCTTCACCAGGTGGCCTCTTTTCCAGTCTTCTGGCACTCGTTCCTGCTCCAGATCTTGCTTAGGAGTGGATGCAGCATCTCTGTTGACGTCTGGATGTCTGCTTTCAGTGCTTCAGGTGGAATTCCGTCTGGACCCGCTGCTTTACCTGACTTCAGTGACTTGATGGCTTTGGTAACTTCCGTCTTGGTTGGTGGGCCTGTGTTGATGTCCAGAAGCTGGGTTGGTGGTGGAATGTCTGGGGGGACAGGTGGTGCAGGTCTATTCAGTGTCTCTTTAAAGTGCTCTGCCCACCTTGCTCTCTGCTCAGCTTCTCCTGCGATGGTGTTTCCCTCCTTGTCTTTGACCGGGCGACTGGGGTTGCTGGTCTTTCCAGAAAGTGTTCGGGTAATCTCATACAGCCTTTTCATGTTTCTCTGTCCTGCCGCTGTTTCTGCCTCTTCTGTGAGCTCATGGACGAGTTGTTTCTTGTCTTGTCTAGCACTTTTCTTAACTTGGCGGTTGACGTCCCAGTAGTGTGCCTGTAACTCTTGCTTGTGGTCTTGGTCTTGGTCTTGGGTCATGGTTGATCTGGTCTTTAGGTGCTTCCGCTCTTTGATGAGGGTCCATGTTCCAGCTGTCAGCCATTCTTTGTGTTTTCTTCGCTTCTTTCCAAGCACTTGTGTACATGTCGTCTGCCAGACCTCCCTCAGGTCACACCAGTGGTCTTCGATTGTTTCTTCAGCAAGTTGGTCAAGTACGCTGAATCTGTTTCTCAGTTCCAGTTTGAACCCCCTCTGTTGTTGCTCTCTCCTTCAGACTGTGTACATTGTACTTATGTGATAGTCGGCTTGCTTGGTCTTTGTAGGCTTTCAATTTGGTCTTTAGCACAGCTATCACAAGGTTGTGGTCTGATGCTGCGTCTGCTCCTCGTTTCACTCTCACGTCATGTAAATCTTCTGCGCCATTTTCTGCCGATGGTAATGTGGTCGATTTGGTTCTGGGTCTTCCCATCAGGTGAATTCCAAGTCATCTTGTGAATGTTTTTGTGTGGGAAAACAGTGCCTCCGATGACCATGTCGTTGAAAGCACAGAATTCCACAAACAGTTCTCCATTTTCATTTTGTATTCCTGTTCCGTGTATGCCCATAATCTGCTCTCTGCCCTTGTTGTCCGTTCCACTTTGACATTGAGATCTCCCATGAGGATCTTAAGGTCTCTCTTCGGCACTCTATCCACGACTGTTTGGAGTTGATTGTAGAATTCCTCCTTTTCCTCTGGGTCTGCTACGTTTGTGGGGGCGTAGCACTGTAAGATGGTGGTTTTCCTGCCCTTTGAATTGAATCTTGCAGTGAGGATCCTTGGTGGACACTGGTTCCCAGGACAGCAGTGCTCGCGTCGCCTCGGGTGTCATCACAGCGCTACTCCGTGCGTGTGTGGCTGGTCTTCTTCTCGTCCAGAGTAGATGATGGTGTCTCCACTTGTCAGCCTTGTTCTTCCTGTTCCTGTCCATCTAGTCTCGCACAGGCCAAGGATCTTTAGGTTGTACCTGTGCATCTCACTACTCACTTGTGCTGTTTTTCCAGTCTCGTATAGGGTTCTGATGTTCCAGGTCCCTATCCTGGTCTTGGCTTTGGTCGTCAGAAGAGTTGTCGGCGCACTGGCTTCCTGAAGGCTTTCACCAGCTCGCGTCATGGGCTCTGCTAGAGAGAACTCTTCCCCAACCATGCTATTCTCAGAAAATGTCATTGCGGTTTCTGTAACAACGTTTGTTTTCTAGGACCGGGTTGTTAGCCCAATTCAAACCCCCAACCTGGAGGGCCAGTTGAGTGCTCTTTGTCTGGTCTCTACCCTTTGACCTGTCTGGCTTGGGTGGCCCTACCAGGAGACGAATCTCCCGCCAGCATAGCTCTCCGGGTCAAAGAGACACGCAAGCTCCCCAACCAACGGCAAGGTTGCACTCACTGGGAAGGCTAGACCTTGTGCATTCCTTTTATTTGCCCATCAATTATTCTCCAGAGATTCCGTGTTTTAGTACTGACCAGAGTGTCTTTGAATTACTTATTTCTTTGTTATAAAGGGACAGAGTTAAAGTCTCCCATGTTTGAAATATTAAATGACTTGTAGGTTATATGCATTTTTATGTAACATGGACAGGTACATTCACTTGCGCAAATTGTTTCTCCAATATTCAACGTATCAAAACTTCTATGAAGTGTTTTACGTTACGTTCAACGCTTCCTTGAAGGTGGTTTTAAGTTAATATAAGCTTTCCTTTCCATGAGCTGTTCCACTATGATAAAATAATTATCCTACCCATTGCTTTTCCCATAACTGTGCTTTCATATCCTTTACATAATTATGTGTTTCTTGAAGGCGATTTATATTTGATTTTTTGTTGTCCAAATGATGAAAACAGTGCATTTCTCTTACGTCTTGTCTTTAAGTTTCGTGTGTTCAAAAGACATATAATATGTTTATTTTCCTATGTGATAATATAACATGATTTATTTTACTTTCATCTTCTAATCGTTTATACATCACCAAATCCATCGTCCTGAGACATTCACCACGTCCCTGTGTGTCCAAAAGAAACGCCACACAACAGGCATCATAGTGGCAACACATCACTGTCGTTATGTCCAATTTTGATCTGCCGTCTGATTCACACTATCGTCTGAGTTTATCAGGATGTTGTGACGGAACTGAATCGTCAGAGTGATGAATTTGTGATGACTTTGATTGCAGTATCTCTGAGGGACAATTCAAGCAATCCGACCTTCATGAGGTGATAGTCAGTATCTCTGAGGGACAATTTCAAACAATTCGACCTTCATGAGGTGATAGTCAATATCTCTGAGGGACAATTTCAAACAATCCGACCTTCATGAGGTGATAGTCAATATCTCTGAGGGACAATTTCAAGTAATCGCCTCATGAGGTGATAGTCAATCTCTAGGGACAATTTCAAGCAATCCGACCTTCATGAGGTGATAGTCAATATCTCTGAGGGACAATTTCAAACAATCCGACCCCTTTATGAGGTGATAGTCAATATCTCTGAGGACAATTTCAAGCAATCCGACCTTCATGAGGTGATAGTCAATATCTCTGAGGGACAATTTCAAGCAATCCGACCTTCATGAGGTGATAGTCAATATCTCTGAGGGACAATTTCAAGCAATCCGACCTTCATGGGGTGATAGTCAATATCTCTGAGGGACAATTTCAAGCAATCCGACCTTCATGAGGTGATAGTCAATATCTCTGAGGGACAATTTCAAGCAAACTGACCTTCATGAGGTGATAGTCAATATCTCTGAGGGACAATTTCAAGCAATCTGACCTTATGAGGTGATAGTCAATATCTCTGAGGGACAATTTCAAGCAATCCGACCTTCATGAGGTGATAGGCAATATCTCTGAGGGACAATTTCAAACAATCCGACCTTCATGAGGTGATAGGCAATATCTCTGAGGGACAATTTCAAGCAATCCGACCTTCATGAGGTGATAGTAAATATCTCTGAGGGACAATTTCAAACAATCCTACCTTCATGAGGTGATAGTCAATATCTCTGAGGGACAATTTCAAACAATCCGACCTTCATGAGGTGATAGTCAATATCTCTGAGGGACAATTTCAAACAATCTGACCTTCATGAGGTGATAGCCATCCTCCGCTGCGTCTCCTCACGTTGGCTGGAATGCAGTGAGACGTCAATCTGCCGGGCAACTCTTCACGGGGCATTCATCCCCTATATTACTTTTGCTATGATGCGCTTGGGACTTTTACTTGCCCTGTCGCGGTCGGTGCTCTTACTGGTGCTCTTAAGAACAGAAGTCTCTATGTGGCTGCTATACTCCCTATGGACAAATAGAGTTACATAACACAGCTGATTTCCGGCTTTATGACCATTTTTGAAGCTCTAGCGACATTAATGGGGCAACCACACACTGATGAGCATTGCCAGGTATATTGCACTCCGACACAATTTGTTTCATGGTAGACTTCTGCTTTTGTGGAAAACATGAGGCCTTGAACTAAAGGGATTTAAAAAAAACACTTTGGAAGGGTATTGGTATAGCACGTGTGTACAGAAATCATCTACCGTTTCCCACTTTTACGGATGGTGTGCGGTGCGTTTTTTGTTGTCTGACTCTCGCTCTCAAAAGTTTGGGTGCGTGTACGACTTTTCTCCTACACACACCCACACCATACGAACATGGATAGCCAGGCAAACACGAGTTAGATTTTTCTTTCTATATGCTGTCTGAACCATCAATATGAATTGTTACAAAATCAATACATGCTACTACATAGTATACAGATCAATTCACGTCAATTAAGACATCAATACATAAGACACTTCAATCAGCAGATATCAACCTATCATATTACATATCTTGATATCACTCACAGATCTCGCCAGCGCCGTCCACAGTGTCTCACATATACAATCAATGCTCTCGGTTCCACAGTACCAAGCCACAGTCTACAGCACTAAATAAGACGAAGAAGGATAACCAAGGCCCCCACACGGTAAACACAGCCGTTCACAAACACAAGCGATGAAGAAGAATCTGGGTCTCAACACAGCAAGCACAATATATTACGTAGATTCACAAGGCACAACAATCCACAGAAGAAGAACCGCAGATTCACAAGGCACAACAATCCACAGAAGAAGAACCGCAGATTCACAAGGCACAGTAAACCATTGAAGAACTGCAGATTCACAAGGCACAGCAATCAATATTGAATCCCCGGAGAACCCCGATTTCAGCAAAGTCCCATAGAACACAATAAACTTCGATTCAACGTATTGTTGATCTAAAACACAAATTAATTAGCTTCGTGTATTGTTTATTACAATGTTCACATCAATAAACTCAGCCCACCGACACACATGAGGTGGTACAATTAGAGCACATAAATATTCTTGCAGGAGTTTTAAGTCACTCTCGGCGACACAGCATTCACAACATTTTCATAACAAAAAATTTTTCCTGGTACATATTTCGCTGGTACCGTCGTCAGAAGTATCGTACATACACAGTGAACATCGACGCACTACTGACTTGAAAGTCAGCCTCTCCACATAGTATCACTACGGAGAAAACGACGATTAAACAAAATAAAGTAGGCTGGACACCAAGCCTCGGCCGTTAGTTCTTGCTCTCTCCTCTCGTCAAAAATTATCATTTTCGTCATGTAGTTACCTAATTTCACCTTGACGTCATAATTTCTTTTTTTTACGTTGACGTCACACCCACCTTGTGATTTTTTTAGTCCTGTTCTCTCTCTGCATCAGTTTTGAACGCAGGCCTATTTTCAAGTTTTTAGCTGCATGCAGGACGCCGTTATTGGAGACAAAGAGAAAGGTACATTGCTATTAAGGGCCGACTCTTTCGTTCCATCCATCAGACACATGCTCTATCAATTATGAAAGACAACGATGATGATGAAGATGATGATGCTGATGAGATGATGATGATGATGCAGTAGATTTATCAATTTGTGAAAATTTCAGTAAAACTTATGAAACGGCCGAACAAACGGGGCTTTAGTACATTTTTAAAAAATTTTTGATTGTTGTAAACATGTA
Organism: Conus ventricosus; assembly: GCA_018398815.1. Classification (NCBI taxonomy): domain Eukaryota; kingdom Metazoa; phylum Mollusca; class Gastropoda; order Neogastropoda; family Conidae; genus Conus; species Conus ventricosus. Next base: position 75,774,164 of record CM031606.1, read on the forward strand.
GCATATAGCGAATTTTTTTTTGAACATGAACTCGGGAAAAGGAAGGTTCTCCAAAAAGGAAACCACTGAAATTGTTGTATATGAGTTGCAAGTTTCAAATGCTAATTTTACAAGAGATGCCGTATTACCCCAATCTACATGACAAATAAACCACGAGGGACAAAATGCATTTCGAATCTGGGGTATTCATCAGGCAAAAACAGATATATTTAAAATTTGCAGTACAAACTAATTATCAAAAATACCCCACTTGTATGGTCCGTGTAGCAATGCGCCCAGGCCAAGACGGCATTTTACACAGGAAATAGGGACAGGCGGTTGCTGCTGGGGGAGGCTGAAAAAATTTCCTGACTGCATCAGTTGGTGATGTGCGTAATTTTTTTTGGGGGGGGTTGATAATAATGTGAAAAGTTTTGGGTGAAAAAAAAAAAACTCTAGCTCTCTCACTCTCCCCCGGGTCTCTTTTGGGGGATCCCAACTTGGGCCGGTTCCCCGGGCTCGTAGTTTTTAATATAAATTTCTAGCGGAAAGACAGGGGGATTGGAGAGGAAAAGAGGGGGGGGGGTTGGTGGGAGGGG
>CM031606.1:75775741-75830741 GCA_018398815.1 Conus ventricosus
GGTTGTAAAACAGTTAAAGTTGTGTATTTAGCCAGAAAAAGAAAAGTATGTGTGAGTATCAATGAGAGTTTTGACGTAGCTTTTGTGTGATACATCGATAATAGTACAAGTTCAGTTAAGGAAATTCGTGATCATTTTATGACAATCTAAATTTAAAACCAGAATTGCTTCAGAAAGCCAGATACGTTACCTTGACGGGCACGAAGAGGTTTGTTTTTATCTTTTATGCTTTGCATGTACCTTAATATGACGGTATTTGTATAAACTGTCAACTATAACGACCTTTTTATATTTCCTGAGGTTAGTAGGGAGGAAAGGTCAAGAGGGTTGTCATTTAACTTGAGTTTGAAATATATTCGCTGTTAAGGAGAGTTGATGCTTGAAAAATTTAAAAATTTTTAATTAATCCTTTCCATTGTGGATTTGTTTCTAAAAAGATGCTTCAGATACAAGAAAACTATCATGGATACAAATAAGTGCCTTGCTGTATGAAGGTGTCGATCTCGCTCTTATTATGGTCAGAACACATTTTCTTTAAGATATGTAGCTATTACACGAATTCTTCGTATGTAGTAATGGATGGCAATTAAAAGAGCTATTGCAAAAAATTCAAACAAGAATAATCCATGGAATGCAGCACCGCTTTTAAATACTGGACTCAAACAGATGCTACACGTATCTGCAAATTGAAAAGATCGACAATCTTGTGAGGTGGCAAGATCTTGCCAAACGACGTTTCTTAAGTGGGTTTGTAAGAGTAAAATGAAAAGATGTGTAAGATTCTTAAAGCAAATGGAAGCGCCTTACGAGATGACAAACATCAGTTTTGGGGAAGTTTTTAGATATGATTGGAAACACCATTGAACACATATGCTTTAAGCTTAGCACACCACTGTTTTGCACACATGCTTGATTATTGTGGTCGAGAAGAAGAATACTAAGGCAACAGGAGTCGTTGATTTAGCGGGAAATAGTTATTTGTTATGATTGAGATCAGTTTCATCAAGGTACAGCTTTTCAAAATGAAGCGCCAGAGAAATTAACTGTGTGACATGTTAATACGCAGCATTTTACCGAATTAAATAGCGTAAGTAACTGATTTACTGGACAAAAAGATCGGTATAAAAGATTGCTAAGTATTCATGAGTAAATCTTTCTAATTGAAATGTTTCTGCATGTGTCATTTTGTTTTAACATAGGTAATAGGAGCGTTATTGTAAACGAACAAAAAAACACCAACCAACACAAAAACACAGCGGCGCGCGCGCGCGCCGGGATGACAAACAGAGAAGGCGAGATGATTTAGTATTAAGATCACCCTACGTTTGATAGCAGAGGCTACGTAAGTTAGCCCGTGAATGAGGTTGATGGAATGCAAAGCTTTATGGGACTTTTTTTCCTCTGAATTATTTTCAATACCACTCGTACTTTATGACTTTAGTTTAGAAAGTTATTGTCTCATAAACAACACAAACACCCCCCCCCACACATCACAATCACAGTATACAAATATCGGCGATGGGACCTCACAAATAGCCAACCACCCCCAACAAACAAAACACACAAAAAATTATGAAAGACAGACCAAAAAATTAGAAACAAAACAAACCACACACCCACACACAACAAACACACACACCAAACCGCACCACCAACACTCATACACAACACCACAAAAACAGACGTGATGAAAGCACGGCCCAAATCAGCCCTACCGAATACTCTCAAATCCAGTCCCTCACGCCTTCTCTTCTCCATGCCTCTACATCTCTCAATGCCCCATAACTCTCCTCTCATGCCCCCTCCATTAGATATCTTGCTCTCATGCCCCATATTCCCTCTCATGCCCACCTCTTACTCTCTCTCCATGTTTGCCCCCCATATCTCTCGTTCTTCCATGCCACTATCTCTCTCCATGAAGTATTTACGTCCATAATTATACACACTCAAAAATGTATGTGGGTCCAGAACAATATTCTGACGCAGTTTTCTTATCTTTCTGTGAAATTTCTTTGACTCGTGGGGCTGTTGTACTGTTTGTGTTATAGGTTTCATTTCCTCAGATGGCATGTTTTGATTTGTTGCCTGGCCAAGGAAATTGTTTAGTTAGTCGGTTGAAATGTTAAAAACTTGCTGAATGTTCGTATTAATGCTTGAAAAGTCTCCATATTTGCTGTTATTAACTAACAGACCAGTGATTGTAGAGAGTTTTTATTTTGCTGACACGTTGATGGATCTTTAATATCGAAAGGGCGTTTTAGGTTTGGGAATTGCAGGCTTTGAGGTGTTCTTTTGCCGAGCCCTTGTATTCTTCTCTCTCTCTTCCTCTCTTCCTCTCTCTTTCTCTCTCTATCTTCTCTTCTCTGCAAATTCAGAAACACGAGTTGATTCAAGGAAGTTAGTTATTTTAAAATGCTGTCCAGATTAAAATAAATAGGTTTTAAATTAGGGCAGTGCAAAAAGTTTATACACGTTAAATCTTTCGCTATTACTCACATGATAATTTCCATTCTTGCCATCCATGCAATCAGTCCTATCCTCTAAAAATCCGAAGAAAATCATTCCAATGCCATCACACCCTGGTTCAGCCAGGACATAACCATAACCATACATATGTAGTTTACAACGAACATTTGAGGCCCAGTTTCTTTTGTCACGTTCGTTCCAAATCATACCACATACGATATGCTTATATGGTAATCCATGCTCATCCATTCTAGTTATTAACCCAAAACTTAATACTTTTTAAAGCAGAATTATGTTATATAGGATATCTGTTTCGTTTCTCCTTAATATCAGATCGATTGGTGTTCGTAGGTCGACGCCTAAAATCGTTGAGGTCCAAACAAATGTACTTTTTCACAGTGTAATGCTGCACTGTCCCTAGTCCCCATAATTCCGCCACCGTACTGTAACCATTTCTGGCTGAATCTGAAGTCACATAATTTTAGCAATTGGTTAAGAGAGTGATTTTCACTTATTCCAATTTTTTGCAATATACATAACAAACATTCTTGGCTCGCTACTAGAAAGATTATGGCACGCGCTACAAAACTATCTCGTATAGAAAAAAATTCCCAGATATTTTTGTAAGGCAATTTTAAGACCAGGCATGATTATTCCATTATAAGTCCAATTCTCACTAGCAATAAATAACCCCACCTTTCCTAACCACTACAACGATTAAACGTTTGTTCATATTCTCCTTCAGTTACGCTCCGGTTCAGACACGACACAGACTATTGATCTGTGTCCTGCAGTCCAATAACCTTTTCATCCACTAATGCCGACATCATCAGCCCAGTAATAAAATAAACAGCTCAAATAATGGTGTGTAATGGTTTTGCCCATGTCTGGCGCTCCACTTATCACTTCTAGTGCTAATTCATTGATCAATAAAAGAAAAACAGTATAGGGCTGCAAACATCCCTTTATTTTTTACAAACCGCCCACGAGTACATTTGATGTATTCCGTCAGTTAATCGCCACAACTGACCCTAGCTTTTTCATTCATGTACATACTACGAATAGATTTATAAGTTTGCCTTTAATTCCATTCATTTCAAAAGTATCGGCCATAAACAAGTTCCTTTCTATAATCAAATGCCTTTTCAAAATCAATAAAGCTGCAGTGGCAACTATTATCGTCACCGACCGCCATTGCAAATGCAGATTTATTATGCCAACTCTGCAAAGAGGGAGATAGAAATGAAGTCATTTTGTTTATTTGTCCTGTCTGCAAAAACTAAGAGCTCAAGTGAATACCTTGAAGTAAATAAAATGACCCAAATCACTTCATATTGTCACTTCTTTGGCGTGTACTTGTGAAGAAACAGTCAGAAATTTTGTCGATTTTATTCTTTTTAAAGTCGTTCCAAACGCGGCCCTTGTAGATATCTTAGAATAGGTTATGTACACATATTGGTTAATGTCGGTGAGTATCCCTATGGGCTTTTGTGATTGCACTTTCTAGCACCCCTTCATGAGGTGGCAATGGCCTAATCATGAATAAATTATCTTGATCCTTGAGTCTCCTCTCTCTCTCTCCTACGTCCCTCATCTCTCCTCGCTCTCTCGCACTGTATATATACCTTAAAAATATAATTGATTCTTTCCAATAAAACCAAAAATAAATACAACCCAAAGAGGGTGACGAAAGAATAATCTTGTAATTGCAAACAAAAAAGACCAGGTGCCCTCTAATAACAAATTCTCTCAAAAACATCGTGTACCCACTCGTAACAACAGACAGTGATAAAGAAATATACATAGGATGCACGCAAACCAGTTTAAAACCAGGTTGCAAACCATAAACAGTCCTTCAAAACATTAAAAAAATATAAAAACCAACAGAACTAAGTAAATATATTTGGAATCTTAAAAATAACGAAAATAGATTAAAACATATGTTAAATTATTAACAAGACAACACCAAACAACCACATATCTAAAAAATGCAACTATGTACTATAGAACAAGTGGCTGATATTATGTAAACACCCATGCTATGTAAACCCCATCCCAGAACTCTAAAGTAAAATGATAAACATTTGCAGGCATAAAATGGAAAATCCTTGGCATGCATCATTCCTTGCAGGCACGTCCCCCCTGAAGCGTGCCCCCAAAAAGATTTTAAAAAATCTACAGGGCCAACGTTGCCACACGCGCAGAGCCACGCACACAACACACCACACCATATAAAACTGGTGGAGTGCCAATTGACACCCTCACGAGAGCATTTCGGCTCGAAACAACTTGTTGGTTTTATTTTTTCCATTTTAAAAATCGTATTATAAACTGTAATGTCGCTCCCTAATTGGTGAGCACTTTTTAGTATCTGAGTTGGGCGTTTTAACTAATTATGATTATATATATATATATATATATATATAGTATATATAGTATATATTACTTAAAAATATTTTTTAAATGAAGTGTTAAAATCTACAAGCTTGTTTCAAGCCTTCTATCTTCAGATATATATATATATATATATATATATGATATATATATATATATATATATAACTATATAATATATATATAATATAATAATATATTAACATCCAAAAAAAGAAGATAACCACAATCACGTAAAATATTTTCCCAATATTTCGACCACTTTCGTCTTCCTCAAGGGACTTTAATGATAGAATTGCAAATGTAGCAGCCTCCGTTCACACTCAAATCAGTTCACCACAGTTTCCAAAGTTAAGAAAGACAACGGTGAATGGTTCGTACGCAACGGGGAACACGAGAAATAGGGGTAGGAGAAGACATACAGATAGAGGAGCGAGAGAGAAGAGAGAGAGAAGAGAGAGAGAGAGGAGAGAAGGGGGGGGGGGGAAGGTGCGACGGTGGGAAGGGAAAAAAGCAGGGGAGAGGGGAGGTAGGGCACGAATACATCTCAAGTATTTCCTTTTTCACGATCTAAGAACAGCATTTTTGTCTTTTAAAAATGTCCCTGATCAAATACAACACAAGTTCCATAAAAGACAGATTTTCCCAGACAAGAGTGTGCCTCAGCATTACAGTTTAAGATCTCAAAGAGTTAACACTATACGACATAAAACGTTTACTTATTTAAACTGTGCATAATGTCCAAGTAAAAACATATACTTTCCATTAAGTCGTAAGTTCAAAGCAGTGTAACGTCATAACAAAACTGTTCACTGTGGGTTTTACAAGAATAACATACAGATATGTTAAAAAAACATATTCGAGACCATATCCAGCCACATAATGAATATGGGTCTGTTTACCCCACTATTTATTCATGGTCATATCGCGACAGGGATCTATAATATACCAGGTTCAAAGATAGGATTTTAAAAAGTAAGAATTAAAATCTCAAACTTGTTTTCAAGCTAAACGCTCTCATCAGGATTATACAACCTGTGCACGCCACCGTAGTTTATATACGTGTGGTGTGTGGCGTGTGACCTGTGCGTGTGGCACTGGCCTGCCCGTTTTTATCTTTTTGGGGGGCGCGTTCAGGGGGAACGTGCCACGGAATGGTGCAATTGACAAAGATTTCCATTTCTGCCTGCAATTGTTTATCATTCTACTTTGAGTTCAGGGATGCTATTGGGGTTTATACATAATAACAGCCACTTTTCTGTAGTACATAAGGTGCATTTTTAGAAATGTTTTGGTTTTTTTTGTATGGGGGTTGCTCTTCATTATAATTTTCCATTATGTTTGTAATTTATTTTCTTATTTTAAAGCTTGCCAAATAATTTACTAATTCTGTTTTGTTTTTATTATTTTTCATTTTTGAAAGACTGTTTATGGTTTGCATATCTGGTTTTAAAATGGTTTGCCCGTGAGCCCATGTATGTTTCGTTATCACTGCTTTGTTAACCGTAGCTTGGTACACAATGATGTTTGTTGAGACAAATTTTGTTCATTAGGGCAATGCTTTTTTGTGCAATTACAAGATATCCTTTCATCACCCTCTTTGTTGTGTTGTTTATGTTATTATTGGAAGAATCAATTATATGTTTTACAAAGTTTTATCAACAGTGAAACTTTGGAAAAAAAAAAACCGCAAAATTCCACATTCGAGTCACGGAGGCATCTTATGATGGAGCTGAAACGTGTGAATTAGTTGGATCTTTTCATGTTTTGTCTCATATACAGAAAATAACTTGGTAAACAGGTTGGCTTTGTACAGAGATGACGGTTGCTTGCCACTTAAACTAAAACCAAAAAAACCATTGAAAACGAAGAAAAAAGAAATTTGTAAAATTTTTCAAAGCCATAACCTAAAATCACAGTATAAGCCAACAAAAAAACGAGTGACGATTATTTAGACATAACAATAGACCATAAGATCATACATCACAAACCATATTAAAAAACAACCTAATGACACCACCTGTCTATGTAACATCAATAGTATCCATCCACCCTCCATCTTAAAAACCATACCTAATGGTATAGAACAAAAGATTATCTAAACTGTCATGCAATGAGAAAGAATTAAACAGTGCAGCAGCTGAAATCCCAAGAGGCCGCAGAAATAAAGTGCTACACTACAAATTACAATATAACCAACAACAACATGAACAGCAAACAGTAAAAACAGGAAAAGAAAAAATTATATGGTATAACCCTCCATATGATGAAGAACTAAACTACCGTAGGAAAAGAATTCTCATAATCCTAAAACATCATTCCCTAAATAAACATGTACTATCTAAAATATTCAACAAAAATACCGTCAAGCTATCATACACGTGATGCCCAACCTTAAAAATATAATTAATTCTTCCAAATAAAACCAAAAACAACACAACCAAAGAGGGGTGATGATAGGAAATCTTGTAATTGCACAAAAAAAGACCAGTGCCCACTGAACCAATAAATGTCTCTATACAACATCATTGTGTACCAACTATGGTAACAACAGACAGTGATAAAGAAAGCTTACCATAGGATCACGGCAAACCATTTTAAACCAGATAGGCAAACCATAAACATCTTATGCAAAAATGAAAAAAATAAAAACCAAACAGAATTAAGTAAATATATTAGGAAGCCTTAAAAATACGAAATAAAATATACAACATAATCATGGAAAATAAAAAAAAAGCAACACCATACAAACAACATTTCTGAAAAAAATGCAACTTATTTACTACAGAAAAGTGGCTGATACTATGTAAAACGCCCACCTAGCATCTCTGAACTCCAAAGTAGAAATGATAAACAATTGCAATCATAAATGGAAATCTTTGTCAATGCACCATTCCGTGGCACTGTCCATCCCTGAACGCGCCCCCAAAAAAGAAAAAACCGGCAGGCCACGTGCCACAATACCACAGATCTCAGCACGCCCACACACCCACAGTATAGCAACACCGGTTGCATGCCGCCAGGGTTGTTTATTCCTGAAGCGTTTTAGCTTGAACAAGTTTGTAGATTTTAATTCTTCCATTTTAAAATCCTAATCTTAAACTGTATGTCGCTCCCTACATATCGGTCAACTTTGTATAATGTTCTGCGTGGCTTTTAACTCCTGATTTTATATATATATATATATATATATAATATATATATATATATATATATATATCTAATATATATATATATATATATATATAGTATATATATATATATAGTATATAAAATAAAATATAAATATATAAATATATATACGTCGCTGAAGTCTGAAACCCCGTATCTCAATTTTTGGTGTTTGATTTAGAAACCACAGTTACTTCCTTATTTTTTTTTTTCCCCACCTGTTGTAAAAAGCTCTTATCTCTTAAAAGACCGCCTTTCAAATGGAGAGAACATCCTTGTGAAAAAAACAACGTATGCTCAACTTGTTTCAACATGAATGGAAAAAACACGTAAGTTAAACATACGTGTTTTTCTGAAAAAATATTTCTGGAAAAAACACCAAGTTAACCATACGAGGTTTTTTGTCCTAGAAAAGGGAGCCAAAACTACGTCACAACATGGAAGAAGACGCGTGGATGCATGTGGTTGCGCTCTGATTTCGAAATTTCTAACTGCATACATGTGTGTAAATATAGCCATAACGTTTCCCATCACATTAGTCAGATGGTTCTCACATACATTCCATTGATACATTTATGCTAAAAATGTACTAATGTTGTTAGAGTACAGTACCTTTTGGGTCGTTTTTTCTATAATGTTTTACTTTCCTCTAGAATTAGTGGCGGGGGGTTGCAAACCACTAGTTGACTGGTCTTAAGAAATGTCCAGTGAGAGCAAAAAACATCAAACTCCCGCCCACCCCCTCCCCTCTCTTTTCTCTCTGCTCTCGACTCCTGCACAATCTCGCTCTGTCTCTTTCTGTCTTTATCCTCTCTCTCTCTCTCTCTCTCATCTCTCTCTTCCTCTCTCTCTGCGTGTGTGTATGTGTGTGTGTGGTGGTGTGTGTATTTGTGGTGAGGTGATTTGTGTGCTGTGTGTGGTGTGTGTGGCATGTGTGTTGTGTGTTTGTGTGGTGTTGGGTTTGTGGTGTGTGTGTGTTATGTTTGTGTGCATATTGTATTTGTGTGTGTGTGCGTACGCGCCTGTGTGTGTGTTTTTGTGAAGGTGAGCACGACGCCTGCCGGCACATGTGTGTTGCCTCTTTGTGTAAGGTTGTTGTTTTTTTTTTATACACAGTGGAATGCATCTTTTGATGGAAAAAAAAAAAGCAGCAGAACAAGTCCCTCCTCCAGCATGTGAAGAAGTTACTGGTATGCAAAGTAATGCTCAGAGCCAGCCAAGGACAAGCTGGGATCTGGAAATTGCAGTTTGGGTTGTTGAGACGACTGGCCCTCTTGTGTGAAGTGGGACTCTTAATACACTCCTTGGTGCTACTGCAATCTTTTGTCGCATATAGCACTTGTCCATTTCCTGTGTCAATTTTGAAACTGTTCAGTAACTTTCCATGCATACGATACTGACTACCGGGTAAGAGTGTTTAAAATCAGCATGAATTAACTATACAAGGAAGTTGTAATAATGCCAGGCCTAGCCTTCAGCTGCACAGGTCCTAGTACCCAGTGCCTCAGCAGTGTTTGTGATGAGACTCAACTGACCCTTTCTAGTGATGAAGAACTGAGTGACCGTGGTGATGTCACGGGTTAAAATCCCCCCCCAAAAATCCCCTATTTTGTGTATTCGCTGGAGAGACAACAAGAGTACGAACATTCAGGCAAGTACACACCTGAAGTAAACGTGCAAACGAAAAACGACAACAGGAAAAACAACAGCACAACAAGGAAAAAGGCAACACTGTGACGGCACAAAACAAGAAATGGACATAGAATAAAGAACCAATTCCCTACGGAGCAAAGGGACAAGGCTTATGTTGGAATGAAAAGGGTACAGGAGGGCAAGCAATCCCAGTACCAAAAAGCGAAAGGAAGATGGGTGCAGCGTGTTCTTCAAGCTTTTATGAAAATCTAGCAAAAGAGAAGTTCGAGAATTCAACAAACCGAGAGACAGAATATATTACAAACCATTCTTGACAACTTGGATTGGGACAAACGAAAAACGAACGTCGCATCTTTAGTTGATCGCATTCCAGCAGTTGTGAAAAAGGCACGCAGACAGGGTGCAAGAGAGACGCGAAAGCAAGAACTTACATCTACACCTTGCGAATTGATGGTGAAAGGATCAGGTGTGCATGAAAACGTTTTAAAACACTTTGGGCCTCAAAGAAAGTTCTGGTAAGACAGTGGGTGTTTGCAGTCAGAGCCACTCATGGCTGTGTGGTCACTACCTGTGTGTCACAACCACAGTTCACCGTGTACGGTGTTTTACAAAAGTTCCTCGAGAAGGGGGCATACACACAAGGAAGTAGATAGTGTTTTTCCACAATTGAAAGAAAACACCGACATCTTCCAGATCGACTTGCCTGCAGAGTATGAGCAAGTGGTTGTCTGCAAGGATCAATCCCAGGCCCTCCCACGTATAAAGAGTGTAGACTTCACGTTTTTACTTGACTTTTCAAAGCTGAACTACTATCCGCAGCTTCGCCCCATAGAGCTGTACTTTGGGGATCCACAGTAGTGAACCTCAAGCATTGAAATACACTCATACGCATCATCAGTTCCAACATATTAGGGGGGAACGGATATTGGCACCACTAACCACGCAGACACCACCAAAGTGGGAATCCTTAAATGTGAAATCCCTCCACTTACACATGAACCCATGCAGATAAATGAACACAAGTAACAACTCACCTGCAGACTGAAGGAAGTTCTGCCTCAGGAATTATCACGAGTAATATATTATCTCCCTGCCTCATGACCAGCGCTAGCACTGGACAGTCCTTTGAATGCATTGCAGTCAGAGGGTTGGAAGACCTACTGTGTAGAGATGTAGTTTGCTGAACTCCACTGTTCCATCCACACCAATGTGTGAAATGAGGACATATGTCCCATCTATTCTCATCACTTAGTTTTCGTTTTTCTTGTTTTTTTAGTTGAGAAGTGAATCAAGATACAATTTTTTAAAAAGATTATACATTTACATGTTTATTTGCTCAACTCCTTGTTCACCCGACACCAGAATTTGCCCCATCCATTCTCACCTCCTTTCGGATTTTTATGTTTTTTGTAGAGACAATCGATTAATCTTGAAGAATTTGTTTTTCAAAGTTCTACACTTGCGTTTTTTTCTGAGGGTCAAAAACTTGTCTTTAAAAACTGCAGTTGAACGCAATCAAAGCTGATGCAAGCAGAACTCAATTTGTTGACGTTTTTTGTGTTTTTTTTTTGTATTCCCACTTCAAAGTAAAAATGTTTAAATGTTTACATGATTCATGACTTGCTCGTCTCTCTCTCGCACTCTATCTGTTGTGTGTGTGTGTGTGTGTTGTGTGAGTGTGGTGTGTGTGTGTGTGTGTGGGGTGGGTGTGTTAGCCGATCCCACGCTCGAGCCTCTGTGACGTACTCCTTCAACTTGCTCCTGTCCCGAACTTAGCTGCCTTGATCTCAATGTTTTCGAAGCCATGTCCCTTTTTGATAAGACCTTGTAGTTCGTTGTCTTCCCTTCTCTGTTTGCTCTACCTCCAGTCGGCTCCACAGTAACAAATTGTGAAGCATCTTCACTGGATGGTCGCGAACAGTGGCCGGCTAGCAAAGCCTACGGTGTTCTTAATCTGTCACTAATCTTTACGAAGGACCATATAGCTCTTCGTAGTCATGTGGCTGCATCCAAGAGACAGTTAATCCATCCTCAACATGCGGGTATACGGCCCATTAAGACGTGCTCTTCAACTGCTTTGTTAATGTCGATCTTCCGAGTTGTAGAGAGGCACACAGAGCTCGACAGGGATTAAAGAGACGAATCTTTAGTTCTTTTCAAGGTAGACAGTCCACTTCATCTTCAGGGCTTGTGACATGCACTCAAGCAAGGGCTTTTCGAACAGAGATATCTTTCCTGACTGCTCTCTATGCCATCCACGCCAGATACCTAACGTTGGTGAATTGGTTGACTTGCTTCGATTCTCCCCCATAATATTTTCATATTGTTTTCACTACCTTCCTTGTACAAACATCACTAATCGTTTTCTCAGCATTGCATTGGAAGTCCAACTTAGTGTGCTTTAACTTCAAAACCTGTTCAGTAGCCTCTTTGCTTGTGATATATCATTTGGATGGCATGCTATCGATCGTCACAAAGTCGCCTGATCCTGTCGAGCTGTCAGCAGGATATCTGTCAACTCCTGGGTGGCTGCAAAGTAAAAGCAGCGTTCTTCTTTGTTCCTGCAGTAGCCATTCTCATCAGATAGTCCACGGCTACAGCAGATAAGGTGCAAGTGTTCTCATTGAAGTACCCCGTTCTGAGATTTTAAAGTAATTCTAGTTTCGACAACCGTAAAAGGTAATAGATAGGGATAGATAGAGGAGAGAGAGAGAGAGAGAGAGAGAGAGAGAGAAGAGAGAGCAGAGAGAGAGTGGGGGGGGTCTCAATGGTTTCCCTCACAGCAAAGAAGGTTCTCATATTTATACTATAATGTCGCCCACATTTTCTATCAATTTTTAAGTTCAAATCTTTGCCAAGACATACTATCAATGACTGAAAATTTTAAACATACAATTGTGTTCCCCCACAACTTAATTTTTCAGCATTATATTGTTTGGTCAATCAGTGAAATTCAATCTCGGTAAGGAGATCCAAGTAAAGGTTGTTCTGCACAATTCGTACCACTGACAATTCTTGATATAGTACTCAGAGCCTGACACGCACACAGAACTGTTCCATATCTTTTGATCTCCCTTGCATCCTTGAAAGGATCCTCAAACATAGGCTCAAAGACTGTCCCCTACATTTTATACTGTTTGCATAATGGCTTTTTAGTTTTTCAGCAACTTTTGTTTCCTCTCCACACTTTCGTTTTTATTCCATATCTATCCATCGCTGGCTGCTTTGGTGGTGCTGTTGGTTTTCCTTTTGAACCCTTGGTGGGTGAAACACCACACAATTATGGACTGTGGAGTGTCTCTATTTTGACACCAGGGTACCTGACACTGTCACCGTGTCACTTTTAAGTTCAAATCTCTTGGCTAAGTCAATTAATATAAGATGCACTGAAAGAATTGTTAACCGTTACACTTGGTTTTCCCCCACCACATAACTGTTCATCATTATATAGAAAAAGAAATAGTGATATATATATGAAGTAGTACTGTTAAAATATTTCTTAAAAAGTAAACAAGCTTGTTTCAAGCCAAGCTATCAAATCATCAGATGATCTGATGAAAGCAAGGCTTGAAACAAGCTTGAAGATTTTAAACTTCATTTGTTAAAAAAATTTTTATCAGATTATGCTGCCCTCAAGGGGTAGAGCATTTTTCAGTTTTTAAGACACTTTTATATTGTTCATTTTATAAAAATATAGGTATTATATATATATATATATATTGTCAGAACTGGGGGTCCCGACGTCCCGAACCCAGGGAGAGGGGATCAGGCACCCATTACAACACTCCACCACGAAAAGCACAAGGGACCCATGACATACACTCGAAAATACAAAGATTTTATTGCACATTACAACACCTCACACTGCACATACACACACTAAGTTGGGTGGAACACCTGGTAAAGAGAGAGACAGAGAGAACAACTAGGAGAAATGGAGGGAAAAGAAGAGCGAGATACAGGAGAGATTTACTACTAGATAGGGTCAAAAATAAAATAATAAAAGAATTGTTAATGCCCCCACCGGCGCCCACCCCACCGTCCCGGGATTCCCTAATTACTCCTCTATTTTCCCTTGAGAAAGAAAAAGAATAAAGTAGAGAAGATCTAAGTATGTAATCACGATCACAGGGCCTTGAAATTTTCAGAAAGGAATCAAAAAAAATAAAGGAAAAAAAAAAAAAGAATAAATGCAGAGGAACAGAGGGGCCTGACCACTACCCCACACTCAGAACAACTTCCTACCATACACACTCCATCTTGTGTCAACCCAGTCCAAGTCCAATTGATTTTCCTTGATGGAAGTCGGGACTTCCACCGTCATAGTACACTAGCAACCCGCTCCTGCCGTCGCTCCTCAGCAGCTCTCCCACACCGCAGCCAAGGAGGAGAGGTCCGGGAGTTCCGAGGAAAACGGCCAACCGCGACTGCCGGAGAAACCAAGGAGGTAGCCCTGGAGTTCAAGGAATCAATCCAGACCGCGAACCACCAGAGAAACCACACACCAAACAAGCAAACAAGAACAAACTAGCCCCTAAGGCTGGGGTCAGTACCATGCTTGAAATATGATTCCAGTTTGGTCAGTGTCAGTTTTGTGGTCGGTTGGTCGATTCCAAAAAAATGAAAGTTGTTAGAGGGAGATAAGAGGGCGGAAAGCGCGATAGAATGAAAAGCAAAAAATGATGTCCTTCATAAAAAGATAGGTCGGTCCATCGAAAAATAAAATACAAAATGAAAGGAACAGAGGCTTGTATTGGTCAAGTCATTTCACACATGATACAGGCCCTAATCTCAATTAACTAAATGTTAATGCCAACCCTGATAAATTTGCCACGAGTCAACCTCCTTAATATGTTATCCATCTATTTCAATCCACAACTGACATAGGGTATGAACATTTTATTAAAATGCACATTGAATCGACAGGTATAGATCAGAACCACTTGCAGACTTTCCTTTAAAAAAAAAAAACACTAAATATTTGGAATCAGTACCCTTAGCGCTTTTTTTTTTTTTGCTCTTTAACATCAAATGGATTATGCTATAAGTGAAGCACTCAACCCGCAAACATGCACACAAGTATTTATACATTAAACGAGGAACGAAAAACATGGGGAGGAGAAAACCTGACTGGAAGAGAGGGGGGATGAGTGACCCACAACCCACCCCCGGTAAACTTTGCCCTCAACCAAACACACAGCGTCTCACCACATGAGTCCTTAATCACTCTCCACCCAAATAAAACAGCCCTTTAGCCTCCCCAAAAGCAAATATTGTAAAATTATGACGTACGACGAGACACTAAATTTCGAATGAAAACTTGATACTTAGCTCTATCGTGAGCCATACTCGACCGGCAATAACTCGTCCTTCTCACGAGATTTTTAGCAGACAACTAAAACAACCCTGCATCAAGAAGCAGACGAAAACCAGCAGAACACTCCGCAAAACCTTTAGAGAGAAACTAACGATAGAAAGAATTATGACCTCCACCTTAGAATTTGAATAAGTGATTTTAGCTTTACATCTAACCGTGGGAAAATTACATGAAGAAATCCTACTCAAGGAACAAAAGTCAATTACCAACAGGATTTGGAAAAGCTAGCGTTTGCAACGCCCGTTCACGCCGAAGAACCCGGCTCTGCCAACACGCGCCTCCCAACTCGCCCGACGAGGAAAATAATGGTCGTGAAGACTCACAGCCCATCCCTGGTCAGCAGGAAGAGAGCTCCAAGGTCGTCCAACCACCAAAAACCCCTATGCCCAATCCATAAGGATAGCACTCCGGGCGAGGTGAAGAATCCATTGAAGAAATCCTAACAGCAATAAAGCTGAACCAGAAAACGCTAACCAGGAGAAGGGTATGACTTCGACTCAAGGCTGGACGTTTCCCGCAAAGTGCCAAGAGACGACAACCGCGACAAAAAACGTCAAGCTTCGATTCAGGTTGAGTAAAACACTAGAATCTCCGAAAAAACTGAAGGCATGCTGTCAGACCTGACACAGCAGGGCGCTCGCGGAAACCCGTGGACAGTTACAGGTAGAGGGAGGATGGATGAAAACATAGGATTATAAAGAGGTGGGAAGGTGGAGGAAAGCTACACTGGAACAAGAAACAACGAAAACAGACCCAAAACATTTTGCTAGGTATCCGGTCCGTCGGTATGGAAATAAAAACGAACAGGAAAAACTCCCCTCGCTGAATATTGCCCCTTGGTGACCAAAACCTGTTTCGTGACAACACCCCCCGACGAAAAAGTCTAGTGTCCCCACTGAGGCATAGACTAATTCCAGCGCTATGAACAGAAACAGTGAACACTACAAATAATGCGAAGAACTAACCGAGAGGAAAACAGATGCGAACTCAAGTCTCGACCAACTATTGGTTACACAATCAAACAACCATAGCTACGTGAAAGTAAGCAATCAGAACAGGACTCTGGAATTGATCACTCTAAAGCCACTCAAGTACTTCTGCCTCTACATTGGTCCCTTCCTGGAAATGTGATCGGAACTGCAAAGCTAAACTCTGAGCTCCATGGCCCCAACCCCTGACCTCTTGCTGAACGAGGGCGGAATTTTCTGTGGAGATACTAGGAGGGGAATTGGGGAGATCTCACTCGGTCCAAACTAGGGAGAGGCTGGCCACTGACCCTCGGTACTGCTAGGAGTGCCTGATGTTTCCGTTGATGCGGTACCTTAGTCCATCGACCTCACCGACGAAGGGGCGATCCATAAAACGGGACCCCGACCCCGCCACCCGTCGAAGGATTGTACGCAGGTGCCGTCCAGCAACGAAGCCTACCCTCGGCTCAACGAAGACGTCGAGGCTGAGGACACGAGGTTACGGGAGCTCCTGGATGGCTGCTTGTACTCGACAGGTACGTCTAAGCCAGGAAACGATTAACCTTCTTACACAAAAGAGCGAGTAATAGGGCGGTATCAAAGGAACCCTGGTGTGGTGTCACTTGACGTGGAATCAAACGCCAACTGGAAAAAGTGTGCCCGAAAGGAGGACAACGCGAGCCGGGTGGAAGAAATACAGATTCCACTGTATGTGAAGCAATACAACACCCATCTTGGAGAACTGTCACTACTAAGTGACGCACCAAACTAAGAAAACCAAGAGAAATATATGCAATGCTCCCACACAGGCAAACAAGGCTGTGGAAAGAACACACGTACTGTGATCAAGAAACACAACAGCTATGGTACATCGCAATGTGGGGATATCAACCACAACAATAGTTTCTTTCTCTTACGACTACAAGAATCCAACTAATCTCAGAAGACCAGTCACGGGTGGTATTTCCAACAATAAAAGTTAGAGGATATCACCCAAGTACCCCAAAATCACGCGAATTATGTTTTCTCCAAGCGAAATATACTGAAGTTCAATGACGAGATGCCAAAAGTTTGGAAATTCTTTTCCCAAAACAAAGTAGCAAATATATCCGTCCAAGTCAGACTTATCTAACAAGCGTTTTCTTTCTTACAAGGAACCAAATAACCGGACACAGGCTCACACAAATCCTGTCTATTATCCAATTCACGTCGATCAGCCTAGGCCCTATACTTGCTTAGGCGACTGATCAACTAACCAACAAAACACTGGTTAACACACACCGTTTTCCACGAACGGGAAAAAAAAAAAAAGGTTTCAAACGATCAAAAGTGTCAGATTGGGGGAGACGGGGGGGGGGGGAAACAAAAAGTCGGCCACAAAAGGCAACTCCCCAGTAAAGAACAATGAGTATTCACGCTTACCACTTATAAAACAAGGACATCAAAAAAAAAAATCAAACACGAAAGGTCATTAAATTCTTCCAAATTCTTCCACCTAAACGAGGCATCAAGGGTGTAACGGATTTTAAACACCCAAGGGTAAGAATCACAATCGCAAAAACCTGCAAACCACAAAACAACGCTAGTAATTCCTGCAGAAAATCAAATGGTTATTTTTTTTTTTTTTTTTAAATTGACAACACGGCGAGGAGGAGTCAGCGGTTATGCAATTAGGCAGTAATAGGGGTGATGGACACTCGACCCCACTCCTCTCCCACTAATCCTCCCCAACAGGGCTTCCTACACTCTAAAACCCTACCTCATAGCAACCTCCCACTTAAACACGACAATCACAAACCGAGACAAAGGATCCCCGTGCGCCCGTAGCAAGGTGGCAGACTACCCAACTAAACCACTCTGCCTCCGGCCCCCGGCAATCTACCACCAAATTTGTCAGGAACTGGGTGTCCCGACGGTCCGAACCACAGGGAGAGTGGAGGTCAGGCACCCATACAACACTGCACACACAAAGCACAAGACCCCGGACAAACACTCAAAGACAATATTGTATTGGCCCATTACAACACTCAACACACGTGCACACAGCACTAAGTGGGGTGGGAACAACTGGTAGAAAGAGAGGACAGAGAGAACACAGAGAAAGGAGAAACGAATAGCGAGATACAGAGAGGGTTAAGCGTCCTAGATAGGGTCAAAAATAAAATAATAAAAGAAATGTTAAGCCCCCCCCCCCCCCCCCCCCCCGCCCCGTCCCGGGATGAGCCCCTAAGGTCACCTCTATTTTCCCTTAGAAAGAAAAGAAGAAATAGAGACAATCTAAGTCTGTTCACATCACAGGGCCCTGAATTTTCAGGAAAGGAAGAAAAAAAAATAAAGGAAAAAAAAAAAAAATAAAGCAGAGGAGACAGAGGGCCTGGACACTAACACACCACTCGACAGCTTCCGACCAGTACACTCATCGTGTGTCAACCAAGTCCAAGTCACTGATGTCTTGATGGAAGTCGGGACTACCCAGCCGTCGTAGGTCACAGCACCCCTCTGCCGTCGCCCTCAGCACTCTCCCCACACCGCAGCCTAGGATGAGGTAGGTCCGGGAGTTTCCGAGGAAACCGGCCAGACCGCGAACTGCCGGAGAAACCAAAGAGGTATGCCGCCGGGAGTTCAGAGGAATCAGCAGACCGCGTAACCACCAGAGAAACCACCAAACAAGCAAACAAACACGCCCGAAGGCTGGGGTCAGTACCATCTGGAACATATGTTCCAGTTGGTCAGTGTCAGGTTGAGGTCTTTCGAGGCCAAAGATGAAGAAGAGTGTAAAGGCGATAAGAGGAGAGGAGCACAGATAGAAGTGAAAGATCGAAAAATAGGTCCGTCAATAAGAAAGAGTAGGCGCCATCGAAAAAATACAATACTAAGTAAAGGACCAGGAGGTGCTTTGTATTGGGTCAAGTCATGTCTACACATGATACAGGCCCTAATCTCAATTAACTAAATGTTAATGCAACCCTTATAAATTCCACGAGTCCAACTTCCTTACTATTATTCCATCGTATTATCAATCACAACTGACAATAGGCAGGAACATTTTTAAAAAAATTATTCATTGAATCGACAGGTGGATGAGCAACCAACCGGGGGCATAATTTTCCTTTAAGATAAAAAAAAAAAAAACACTAAATATGTGGAATCATTACCCGTAGGCATTTTATTTTATTTTTTTCTCTATTATATACACATCAACAAATGGATTATGCTATAATGAATCACTCACCCGCAAACATGTGCTCACATGTATTTAAGACATTAAACGAGAACGAATTAGCTATGGGAGAAAACGTGACTAAGAGAGGTGGATGGTGTGTCCCACATCCACGACGGAGGATACCCCGTTAAAACTTTTCGCCTCAACCAACACAGCAAACCAGCGGCTCAACGCTCGATGATCCAATATCTCTACTCTCCAATCCAAAACGATATAATACGGCCTCTTAGCCTACCCCCAAAAGCAAATATTGTAAAAATTATGAACGGAACGAACGGGAGCGGGGGGGGGGGGGTACTTAAATTTCAAATTGAAAATGCTTAATCTTTATTCGTCTTTAATGCGTGAGGGCCAGACTCGAGGGGGTGGGGGTACGCAATACTCGCACTCACGAGATTTATAGCAGGTGAGCAACTAAAAACAACCCTGCACAATTTGCTAGACGAAACCACAGAACACAGCAACAAACTATTTATGGAGAGTAACTAACGATAGAACGAATTATAAACCTCCACCTTAGATTTTGAATAAGTGATTTACTTACACGAACCGTGGGGAAAAATACATGAAGTAACGCTTCTCAAGAACAAAACGCACTTACCAACAGGCTTTTGTTGAAAGCTAGCCGTGGGCTACGCTCCGTTTCCAAACTAAGAACCCGCTTCTCCAAGCACGCCTCGCCAACTCTCACCTCTCCCGACGGAGAAAAGAAAGGGTGGTCCGTGAGACCACAGCCCCAGCCCTTTCAGCAGGAAGAGAGCTCCCAAGTCTCAACCACCAAAAACCCCCTATTGGCCCCAATCCAATGAAGGATAGCACCTCCGTGCGAGTGAAATTCCATTGAAGAAAATCCAACAGCAATAAAGCTGAACCCGAAAACGCTACCAGGGAGAAGGTATGACATCGACTCGAGACTTGGACTTTCGCAAAGTGCCAAGAGAAGACCGAACCGCGACAAAAACGTCCAGCTCTCGATTCTAGGGTGCACAGAAAACACGAGAGATCAATACTCGGCGGAAAAAACTGAGGCATGCGTGTCAACCTGACACAGCAAGGCCCGCGGAAACGCGTGTACAGTTACAGTTAGAGGGAGGATGAGAAATACCATATAATAGAGGGGGAAGGGTGGAGGAAAGGCTACACTGAAACAAGAAAATAACGAAAACAGAGGACCAAACATATTTGCTAGCTAAAGTGTTTCTGTCGTCGGATGAAATAAAAACGAACAGTAAAGATCTCCCCACCTGAATGAATTGCCCCTGGCCAAAAACCTTTCGTGACATAATATATTATATATATCTATATATATCTAAATATAAAAATCTTAGGAATATTAGAAATAATAGGAAAAAACGCAGCCAGAAAATGGAGAAGTAGTAGATAGGGTGAGCTTCGGAAAAAGAATATGGAAATAAAAACGAAGGAACGCATGTGCCAATCAGTATTAAATCCTTTACTTGTCATAGAAGGGGACTAATATACTTTGTCACAAAAACGACCTTTTACTTTCGCCTGTCTACGGGTGCTTTTCGTTCGCAGATTAAGACGAATCATGAATGCATCTGACTGTCTCGGTCTTCCCTGGCCTTCGATTCGATCATATCATCCAGTAGTCCTACTCCTTTTCTCAACCGTCAATGATTTCAAAACGAGGAAATCCAGTGGCACAACAAAGCAGCAATAATGGTTGGTACAGAAAGCAAAACGTACAAAAAGTCCCATTCAGATAATTATAAGCGTACAAAAAGCAGTCATGTACAAGGAGTCAAATCTATAGAGAGGAAAGTCTTTGATCCTTGTTGATGATCATTAGAAACATACAGGGAAGTCACAGAATGTCACATTCACAGGTGCCTGCTCCTCTGTTGAATAGTTCGAAGCAGTGTTGACGGAATGAAAAAGAGAGGGGTTGTTAGAATGTACATTTTAAATCCTTCCAATGCAGGCATCTGATACCGTCAAAGTCGGGTGTTGAAAACTAACCCGTTTGTATCGCTCGTCCAGTGGCGCCTTTCGTCCGCTGAATCGATCTCATTAGCGAAGGATGCGATAACTGTGTTTGGACAGCCTTTAGCTTCAAACCGATATACCACATAAGATTAACAGGACGTACACACACGCACCTAATTCGAACGCGGACACACACACACACTCACACACACACACTCACACACACCACACACACCTATGTGTGCGTGCGTGCGTGCGTTCGTGCGTATGTGTGTGTATTGTGTCACCTATCATCTAACATCTATCCGATAGATCCTGAATGACCGTTAGAGAGCCACAGAAGACTTCGTGTGTATGTACAATTTGGCAAAAACTTTTTTTTTCACTGCTATTTTTAACTTGATAAGCAACAGAACTGAAAAATAAAACTCCGTGGTCAGCCTAAATATACGTAGGCTCTTACTTCTTTGAGGCTGACACCACGAAAAATTGAATGCTTCGTACGCGACATAATCAAGCTTCAAAATTCAGAGTGAAAACACTTAAATGCTTGGTGTTTGGGGTACCAAGACAGAGACGTTTTGATGTTTGGTTCTGAAAACAAACCAGTGTGCAAATATATCGCAGTGCACAGAGTTAATAATGACTAGAGAACACCTTTCAAACGCACCCACCCAAAGGAAGTAGCGCAAGATACCGCGCACAGTACACTGGGGGCGGGGCGGGGTAATGGGAAGGCTTGTTGTGCTCACATACCCGTGACAAGAAGGCAGTGTTTCAGAGGTACAATAGAATTGTCACTTAAATGCTTGGTCGGATAAGCCGAGTGGACAGCACACACTACTGTTAAGTTTTTTTCCCCATAAATGATCGTGTCCAATTTCTTCTTTTAAAAATCATTTATCACCATAAGAAAAATATTTATATTGTGTCACCTTAATACATAACGATAAAGCAAAAACAATTATTCTTACTAATATTATGTAATGATTATTTATGACATCATTAGTTAAGCACTGTATCTGCAAGCGACACTAACAATATTATCATTAAGAGTGTATTGATGATAGCAAAAACAAAATAATAATAGTAATGATTCTTCTTATTATAATCTTTATCATTATCTGCAAAAATGATAATTATGGACGATAACAAATAATAATAATAATATTGATAATAATAATATAATAATAATATTATATCATTAACTATTAACTCGATTATCAGTACTACTATAATGATACATTCTCACACTTCTCATTGAAAACATTAGCTACAGTGCAATTTGTTTAAAATGTTAGTAAGATTAACTGTGGTATGAAGTTGAATTTTGTATTAGTTGGTTTAATGGTTGCGTTGTTTTGAACTATAAAATGTGCGGAACGAATAATTGTGTCCTGTACTATTATTCAATTTTAACATAATCAACTAGAGTGGTGCATCATAAGATATCTAGATATAATGTGTATGCAAGAAAAACAAATTGTGAAAATAAACACAAATACTGTATTCCTTATCTATCAAATATTTTCAGTTTCTTTTATGTACTCTCTCTCTCTCTCCTTCTTCTCTCTCTCTTCTCTCTACTCTCGATCGGTCTTCTCTCCTCTCGCACGTCTTCTCTCTCTCTCTCTAAAATACTTGCCTACATGCACATCATCTCAGTGTGAAACATGTGTGTGTGTCTCGGTCTGTCCGTCTGTCTGTGCGCGGTGTGCGTGAGGTGTGTGTGTGTGTGTGTGTGTTGTGTGGTGTGTGTGTGTAGTGTTTGTGTGTGTGGTGTGTTTTTGTTGCGTAGCACAAAGACTTCCTGTTTTCAATTTGTGTTAGACGCTCAGTTGATCTGTAGTGAGGAGCATTTAACTTTATTTCTTGTCCATGCTTGGCCACAGCTGGCTGTGGAGGTGAAATGTTCATCGTGACTTTATTTGAGCCTATTAGTTCCCATCAAAGACAGATCACTGTAAAGGCTGATGTAAGCTCGATGTCGGAAGACGCGAAAACCATGAACAGACTGTAGTTGCAACGCATGTTTATGTATGTGTATGTTCGGTAGATTTTATTTTAGATCGCTTCCAACTTGAATTTTCCACTGAAAAAAGAAAAGAGAGGGGGTTGGTTACGGGGCCAAGGACATAGAAGACAAAGTACGATTCAAAAACACAATACGCAATTTCTACCTCGTGGGTCTTCTTCAGTCAAAAACAAATATCATTTAGTTAAAACGAATAACGAGAAACCACTTATCTTCTCATATTCGGCGAAAGATCAAAAAGGTAAATGACAATATTAGCTGCAGATGATAAATCTTCAGATATTGAAGATGTGTTTTTCCAACTGAAGTTTGTTACTGTTTGGTCAGTACATTTGTATGTACCCGTAGAAAAAAAATGAAAACAACGCAATCTATTCTTTAAAAGAAAAAAACAGTTTGTCCAAATCTACAATTAGAGATAGTATTTTTATTTGTCCAGGAAAGTTTAAAATTCATAACGATTTTAACCTCTTTCTTGACAGATGCATCATTACCTCCCTCCTACGGCCTTTCTCTCCCTTTGTGGTGTGTGTGTGTGTGTTGTGTGTGTGTGTGTGGGGGGGGGGTGTGTGTGTGTGTGTGTGTGTGTTGTGTGTGTGTGCGTGTGTGGTATGTGTGTGGTTGTTGTGTGTGTGTTGTGTGTGTGTGTTTGGGTGTGGTGTGTGTGTGACATTGGAGGATAACCTTATCAGTCCTGTATTTTACTCCTGTTATTATGTGCATTATATCTATCTGTCAACCTATCTATCTACTATCTATCTATTTATCTATCAATCCTATCTATCTATCTATCACATGTTTGACAAGTTTTCGTGTACGAACAAGATAACGTCCTAGTCAATGCCCCCCAAACATCCAGAAAGAATCATGTTCCTCCGCTAGAACAACCTGGGCTCAGAATTTTGGGTCCTAAAGACCCCAGCTCCAGGACTTCACTGAGGAACAGCTTAGCACATGGAACATGGGAATCCCATCGGACATCATCATCATGACCATGCTGAACGTCCTATGGAGTGAGTTAATGCAGCCTGTTTGTTCCCACAAGCTGAACCACTTCTAACTACAGGGACATGTCAACCAGTGGATGGGTGCTCTTCGACAGGAGAGGGCGGGCAGGGAGTGTTAGTACATAGACCAGCATCATATTTGAGAAAGATATCCCCGGCATCCTACAGGGATCAGTCGTATTGGCCAGTGTTCTTCTTGCCGTGATCAAAACGTTACTGTAAGAAAAAGAAATGACTTGCGGCCATATTATTCTGGATGTCGTGCACTCCCATTTGCCTCTCTGCTATAGAAGCCATACACCCTCCGAACATAGCAAGGACCTTAGAGCCTTAGGAATGGGAGAAACACTCGACATTTATCCACCCAGGAAACACTTCACCATCCTTCTTGTCAAAGAAGAAACTCCTTCCTTCACAAGTTTCATCAACGGCAAACGTCTTTGCAACTGTTACTGTCACCTCTACCACCAACCTTGACATCACCTTCGTTCCACCTTTAGTTGGAACCGTCATAGAATGATCCATGTCAATGGCAAACAGACCCTGCTTTCTTTCAATGGTGCAACCTAAGATTAGGCGACAGTCACTTAAAGAAGGTCGGCCCACAGACAGCTTTGTCAGACCAATTCCTTAATAGATGCCTGAACCTATAGCAAGATAAACATAGAACGAGTACAAATCACCCTGAGAGCCGTCCAAACCAATAACAACACAACTTATGGCCAACACAATCACAGCATATTCAGGATTTTGGGCCGTAGCAGCACAACTCCCAAGTGGGCCCTTCTTTTCCACCACCGAAATAGACGTGGCAGAGGCTGCACACGCCACAGGGAAAATCATCGAAGGCTAGGCTGCAGTAGTTGAAAGCCAACACGAGTCCTGCTCCCCCACCGTATAGAAGGCTGCCAGTACTGAAAGCCAACACGAGTCCCTGCTTCGCCCTTTCGTAAAGAAGGCTGCAGTACTGAATGCCTACATGCGTCCTGCTCCCCCCTTGCAGAGAAATTCAACACCATAACATACGTTATGCAGAAGATGTAAGGAAAGTAACATGTGTGCATGGGTGTCGTTACCATGAAAAGTTTTATTTTTTGTTTAATATATTGTGTTCTGCATGTATTGCAAATAGCTGAATCAATTTATCCATCAATAATAGATGGAGACCAGACGGGATTCAATAAGAACAGATATTAGTGGACGAACGAACAAAATGTTTGAATATGATCTGTTGATTATCTTCAGACAAGCGAAAGATCCTGGTCTATTATATCTAAAGATTTTGAGTAGGCTTTTTATTCCGCTCAGTTGGTCGTTTATATTGGAAGAATTAGATGAATTTGGATTGGTCCTGACTTGTGTCGAAATGAAGATTAAACCACCATGGTTCCAGTGCAAAGGGGGATGTAGACAGGGAACCCAATCTCATCATACGTTCATAATAGTGTTTAAAATTCTAGCTGCCATGATCAGAAAGAATGATATTATTAAAGGTGTAAAGGAAATACTGGAGAGTTGCAAATGAGATATCCCAATGCGATGACGATACGGAATTAATACAAGAGGGTTATTAGGGGAATCACTTGGAATAATCAAGAGAAAGTTAATGTTTTGGAAGTGTGTTCCGAGTTAAAACTGAATTGTAAAAAAGCATCGGCAGTTTGGCTGAGTTGAAGAAAAAATAAATTCACAGGTAAAAAACATGCCGCATTTGCACATGGAATGAAACCATGCGATTCAAAATACAGGTATTTTCGTTTCACGACAATGATTTAAAAACAATGTTTAATAGAATAACTCTGAACGATAGATTCAAGGAATTGAAGATGATTGTATTAGGTATGGCTTAAAAACAGTTGACACCTAGGACGAATTGCTATTCTAAATCTCCTCGTATATTGTCTAAAATAGTTTGTCTTCCTTGGATGCTCTTGCCAAATCCACTGTGACAAAATTTTTTAACTTGATACAACACAGAATTTATTGATTTGTTTTGGAATGAGAAGAATGACAAGATAAGTAGACAGAATCGTACAAAAGTACAGATCAAGGTTGATATTGAATCCCAAATGTTTTGAAATTATGTAATGCAATTAAAAGTAGCTTGATCAGAAGATTGCACACTAGAAGTACAAATGTGCATGTATTGTGAAACAATTATACCACAAAACAAGGTTTATAGATAAGATAGGTACTAACATTATACAATTCCCAGAAATAAGAATGCCTTGAGTAAGTGTCTATAAATCCTTTGAGAAATAGGAAAATGTGTTGAAATTGAAACCATCAAAATGTGATATCTGAACTCCATTTTTTTGTAATTCCAGTATCCTGAAGCCAGAGAGTCTCCATTTAACCATAGCTGGAGTTTGAAAAAGGTGTTATCAAGTTGCTAATTTATAAGATGAAAATGGAGGGTTGTCTGGTCTTTGATAACGTTTTGTGCAAAAATGATATTCAGGCTGAACTAAGTTGTTTAAAAGGGAATGGTTAATGCTGTTAGAGCGTATATCCCAACTAAGTGGATTACCAATGGCCAAATAATAAACAATTTAAATTATGACTCGAGTAAAGCGTTCAGGATAAATACAGTCAAATTCCAAGAGGTGCAATGCCATTATATGATCTACTGGGGAACAACAACACATTGCCAAACTGTTGTGAAAAGTTGGGAAAGAAGGATATATCGAGCATACCATGCACCCACTGTACATGGAAAATTAGAAAGATAAGAAGGAAAGTCACATTACAGTGGTTGCAGATAATATTAGTCCACATAAGTTCTAGGAACTAACAGTGCACTATTTAACAGAACCTAAATAGTGCATGGATAGTGCCAGTTTGCAACCTAGAAAGAAAATAGTCAACACTTTTATGTGGATAGGCATTTTGTACACGCGTTTCGGGAACGATTTCCAAACCACTCTTGTTCCAAAATGTTCTTATGGCTCACTCCTTTCGCTTTAGCGAAACACTGGTTATTTTTGATGTGAAAGATATGTAAAAACTGACTCATATTGTAGATTTGATTATACAGATATCAAAACTCTATATACCATTGTAAGATGACAAGAGCATTGCGCGACCGTCGCGTGCATTTTTGTGGAAACCTCAAAAAATGGTATATGAAGTTGAAAAGTATATTGTCAACAATTGAGATTAAATTATCGTAAAAATGTCCTGGCTTTCATGGATGACGCTGATGTCCGCTGGATTTTTGATTGAGGTATCTGCACCAACCTAAGTTTGATCTCCATTTATACCACATTTAGTTGTGCTGCTTATCTCTCTCTCTCTCTCTCTCTTCTCATCTCCTCTCTCTCGTTGTCTCTCCTCTCTCTCTCTCTCTCTCTCCTCTCTGGGTTGCATGTGTAGTTTTTGTCATTCGTATAAAACAAACTTGATTATTACATTTGAAAAAAATTGTGATTATGTGAAACTTCTTGTAGATCCCATTCAATTCACTTTCTGGAAAGTTAGTCATATGTTTATTGTTCATCTGTGAATAAAATTGTGAAGGAAAAGTTGTCATGAGTGAATGGCTGTACGCATGTAGTTACCATAAATTTTTCCCATGTATTATGTTTGCTGCTTTGAAATCAAATTAGGTTGCTAGCCCAATGTTTGAAGTAACATTTAATATATTTTAAATGTGTCAAAATACTTTTAGAAACCGGAGTCGGTAGCTTCATCCTTAAAGTCAGTTCGTTTTCCAAGCGCTGGAGGTAAAATGTATCCGGGCTGGTGGGGAGGGGGGGGTAGTGGTCGTGAGTTTGTTAGACATTCTCAATCAGTCGCTTGATGAATCGTTTACTTCACCTATACGATTAGCTGTTCGGGGCGCATTCTCAATAAAGAGTGAGTGCTCTTGTTGACTTGAATCTGTTGAATAGGTTTTTCGAATTACGTTAATGTGTGGCTAAATCCCAGTATCAAAGGAGAGATGCTCATGGTGTGTCAACACATTACCATCCAGAGACAGTAGCAGGGAAAATGTGCATCTATGGAAACAGTGTGTGATGCGGACAGTGTGTGGGATTGCATTCTATTTTACGTGGTCTGGGTTCTCAAACTGTGTTGGTGTGGGATTAGAGTTTAATGATACATTTGATACTTTTTGACAACACGAGCAACACTAAATCCCGCTTCCAGAGTCTCCCTCTGTCCTAGTCGGTCTGTCTTGTCCTGTCTGTCTGTCTGTCTGACGTATGTGTGTGTGTGTGTGTGTGTGTGTGTGTGTGTGCTTGTGCGTGTGTGTTGTGTTCTGCTCTCATCTCTCTCTCGTCTCTCTCTCTCTCATCATTCGCACTCCTCTCTCTCTCTCTCTACTTCTAGAGCACTGAGGTTCAGCGACCGTTTGTGAGAATTTTGCACAAGCTTTTATTGTTTAATCCCAACCATAAGGACCGCAACATGTCATTTGTGCCACGACTAAATCACAACACCAGTTTGTGTGTGGTGTGTGTGTGGTGTGTTTGTGTGTGCCGTCGGCGTGCGTGCTTCGTGCGTGCGTGCGAGCGTGCGTGCGTGCGTGCGTTCGTGCGGTGTGTGTGTGTGGTGTTTTTCTTTGCCATTCTGTCTTTTCAACGGACTAGATATTCTGCTCTTCTCGCTGAAAAGTGGTTGGATGTTAACGGGCAAACAGAGACTCGTTTGCTTGTGTCCACATATTGGGAAGTTGGTTTAACGTATCGTTCAAAAGGATTAGCGGCAAACTGGAATCTGCAAAGACTCAAAGTCCCCAAAAGAAAATATCCAAGCCTGACTGTATTGAGAGGGATTCACCTCCACCTTGGAACGAGAACCTGACGTTCGTACCCACAAAAAGGCCACTGTCTCAAATACAAGAGAGCTGTTGCTATTTTGTTCATCTGATGACAGTCAAGCAGGATGTAGGCCCCAACCCTGAAAACAGGATAGGAGGGGTAACCCAAATATTTCTGAGGTTAAGACAGGAAGCGAAGAAATGTCAATTAAAGAAGTCAACATATACTTGAAGCAAACAACAGCAGAAAAGTATTTGCTGCGTGAACCGAGGAATTAAAATATGTGTTCATAAAGGCTGACTTAGTGGGAAAGCGAATTGACAGAAGAAGTCATTTTTACCATTTTTTGAAGAATATGATGAGTCGTTTAGTTGGACAACTGTCGCGCGCGCGCGCACGGACACGCACACACACACACACGCGTGCGCGGGGGCGACGGCACTTGGCGCGCGTACAGAAATGGGAAAAGATCTGTGGACTGTAGCCACGCCATTGGGTGTCATAGTCCTTACATGCAATGTCAGTTGTTGTGTGTTCATCTGAAGCCCCTTGGCTATTGCAAAATGATCATTATAATGGTAATGACTACATGGTATTTTGTCTTACACCCTTCTTTAAGCAGCGCTGTAAGAGGCGAACCCTGCTTCGGCACTGAGCCAATACGCCTACTCTTGATTTAATACTTTTAGTTTGACTGTTAGAGCATATGTTTGTTTTGAAACATTGTGTTACGTGTATCATACAAAATAAAAGTAATGTTGAACTTTAATTGTATCTCTTGTGTTTTCTGGTTGTTTTTCAGTAATTTTGGGGTAAATTTTGGTTCGAGAGTCATCGCATGACTAAGCTCTTTATCGGAGGTGCATTACACCAGATTGGCAATGTAGCCTACGACAGGATTATTCCAAAAATGGCAAAGTTCAATGTCATAAATTTATCATAACACGAACCTTACTATAGCAACATCTAAACATTAAAGCAGCGAACAGTGCAACAGAAAGATAATACTGGATGGCAATAATTAAATCAATAACAACTGCTCTACTGGCAGTGTACCGGTACAAACCCCAAAAGTAGCATCATTTCCAGCTCTTCAATCCTAGAAGCAACATTACTCGTCAAAAAGACACTGGTTAAAAAAACCAGCAACATCTTATGTTATTGAAGTCAACTAAGTAACCACCAACACACAGATGAACGATAGACATGATAGTAACTGTCCCGAGTGAAAGTTCTTACAGAAAGGGGGGGGGGGGGGGGGGGGGGGGGGGGGGGGGGGGGACTTGTTTAATGTAGAAGTGATATTATTACGGTAGATGTTACAGACTGTGAGAACAATACACGTCACTTTTTCCCGCAAAGTCAAGAGTGGTGTTTGCTGGTGTAAAAAATTTCCCATACATACTGTCATTTGCATTTTTGAAGGTGCCGGCATATTTCTGGAGTCATGTGGGCTGGAACACGATTTCTAATTAACAAGAAACTTCCGTCATTCCCTTTTGTGCTGTTCATCTGTATGACAGCCGTCCGAGGTCTCTTATGCCAAATCCGACTGGTTGCCCTCAGTATCATATTACATGGCATTAGCAATGTAACGCATAGTTCAGATCATAGTATTTTAATGGACAAATATCACACCTCATGTCATTTTACAACAACCCATACAGGTTAAAGGTAACAGTTTACACATCTCCGAATAATAGGTAGTGCAAACTACTGTTTACGGGCGTTTAATGCTGGGTTTATTAAGATTGTAGTTCCACGAGGCTTGCTATGTAAACCAAGTTGGATCATTGGATGTACATAGCTGTGTCCTGCAGGGAGTATCATGCCATTAAATTTACGGTATTTTTGAGACGAGCCTAAGAAATTTTCACATATACTGCCGATCTTCACTAAAATAATACAAAAACAACCCCATCACGGAAATATCTGTCTGTGACACAATACCGTATACCAAGTAAACTTTTAATACTTCACGTTTACAAATTAATCTTCGTTTCATGCAGCAACGTAAAGGTAACTATTTCGTTTGAAGTCAATATGAATTATTGTTTTATGACTTTTACCACCTAAATTTGACTACAAGTCAGTAGGAGCCGGCTACGTTGGTTGCAATTTCAATAAAACGACCTTTTTTGTACGACATTATAATGCAAAGATGGAGATGAGAAGTCATTACATTGTCCTTTATACTCTTCAGATGCAGGATATGGATTGAGGCCAATACAGAAAATGTCTGCATCTAGTACAACTACCCTCAGCTTCTTTTGTTTAAGCATGCAGCGTTTGCAGTGCAAGAATCTTGGTGGAAATCTTGCAACAATCAAAACACTATCTAGCTGCGAGTATGTCAGTATTACCAAACGAATTAAATACCTTTGCTTCGCAGATGGAGTCACAATAGGTATCATTATTCTGGTTGAAGCGTGTGCCTTTTATGATAGACTGTTTACCAATGGTCTGACAACACCGTTGTATACAGGCTATTTCAGAAAACAGATATGGCGATATATCGATCAAAGTACATGTCCTCTGGCTGGAATGCTTCAAGACACCCTCGAATTCATGAACTATTATTCGCTGATGGTTCGCGCGCACAACTCAATTTCTTTGTGAAAAGCGAGTCCAAGTCACAAAATCCAGAATGCGTATACATTCAAAAGCGTAACATTCTCTTTAAAGACAACAGATCATCATGCATTTATTGAATGGGCGAGAATATCCTAGCTGCTTGTCCAGGGGGTCATTTGACACACCTGTGTTCTGGTATTGATGTTCAAGGGAAATGCGTTGTGGACAAATTGGTTCCTGCCTCAAATACTAGGCATTGGTGTGCCACTCCGCGTGCACAACACCTCAAAACAACGCCACCTAGTAAACATCATGAGACTACTGGTTATAATTGTTTCCAAGGTGACGGATGAGTTCACAACTAGTCCCGTACACCATGGTCTGTAACTTTAATACAGGACTGTCCCATACAATAGTGATGAGTCTTTGTCAAGCATCCTTCGTTGAGGGTTTTCAGTGTACTAATGCAGTATTGCATTTGATAACGTTTTGTAATGCAAGGCTGACTGTCGTTGATGATTCCTGACGAAAGTATTGAATTTATTGGGTGTGACGGGCATTGACTCCCTTCCCTCCTAGAACAACATCCATATGTTGATCAATCTAGATGGCAAGGTTACTTCACTCCTGAGGAGATAACGCTAGTGAATCATTTCCTACACTCACAATGCAGTGCAGTAAGAACAGGTGCAATTGTTTATCCGTCTATACTCGTTGCAACGGAAATTTATGACGTGTTTTATAAATAGGATGAACAAGACTGTCAACATGCTGTGTGTCCAGGTTTTTATCGATGTCCGGAGCCTCCAACAGTGTGTGTTCTCATCAATGCACCTGTGTGATGGCGGGGGTCATTGTCCCCGAACGGTGATGACGGAATGGCTTGTGATATGACCTGTCCTGCGCTGTTTGTGTCAGGTCTGTCCTTTTGATCGTGCCCTCAGTCCGTTCCCTGCTGACACTTTTCCCCAGCCTTCTCAACCTGATGCTATGGGTTCAGGGATGGCGTTATCTGATTTGCAATAACTAACGGTTATCTCGATAAGTTGACACTCGCCGAAGTGTTCTCTGTATTTCCACGGCTGTACTATGTCGTTTCCCACATGAGGTTTCCTTGACCATAACAATAACAACTTCAAAAGGTATCA
Organism: Conus ventricosus; assembly: GCA_018398815.1. NCBI lineage: Eukaryota > Metazoa > Mollusca > Gastropoda > Neogastropoda > Conidae > Conus > Conus ventricosus. The sequence continues at coordinate 75,808,473 of CM031606.1, forward strand.
CAGTCAAAACATTTCTAAAGCTACCAAGATTGCGTGTTTGTCTTGCTGTCAGGCAGACCCTCTGACAACACTGATAAAGGAATCTGTCTAACCTGACTCAACACTGCATGAAGAAAATTGATTTTATTCTGACACCAGTCTTACCCCATGTTTGACAGGTTAAAGTCTGCTATTTTCAGAAGTTGAATTTGCTCCGTGAACATATCGTTTTCCAGACATACAGGCTATAAGAACCAGAGGTTTCCGAAGAACACCACACAATAAATGAGATTAGATCTTATAGAAAACATAGTCGACAGATTTTTCCTTCTAGACATATTTCCTGGGTTCGTGTCACCAATATCCGTCATATATTCATCCATTCACAAAAAAGTGGTTGTGACAGGATAGTTTTCTACTCTGTTCAAAGGTCCTCTTTGTGATATTCATTACCTATATGTCGATCATGTGGAAACTACTTGCATCGAAACTGTACAAATTAGTGTTTGGCTTTTTATTTTTTCTTGTTTTGTGAGGACATTGTGTCTGTTTCATCAGTCAGTATGCGCCATAGAAGGACCTGTTCGCATACCCAAGTTTGTTGCTATATGTAGAACCATCACTTACAATGTAGTTACTTATGCATGGCTATCCACACTAGCATCATGTTACCATAGCTAACGAAGTATTTGGAAACGAGATATTTCTAAAATGAAAATAGCATGGACAAAGCTGTATAGTTCTGCAAGATGGCTTTGGCTTGCGTGCATTCTTTCCAGCGAAGTATCACTCTGATGATCTGGTTTCTAACTTTCGATCCATATTTTGGCCTATTTGCTTCCCTCAAAGAGTCCAAGATATACTACAAGGGCCAACGTACTTGGCCCAAGGAATATGTGGGCTGCTGGTTTTTGTTCCTATCATGCATACCTCAACTGTCCTGTGGTTTTTCGAAGTCCAGTTCTTTACAACAATAGAGGTGTATGTTCATTATGTTTTTTCTTGACAATCGCTACTGCAAGCATAAGCGTCGAGTATTGATTATTCTTTTGCGTTGTTTCTAATGTCTCATTCTGTCTGATGAGAGGTATCGCTCATGTGTCTTCATATGTAGGGCCACACCAAAGTACAGATTCATGGCGAAGTATCCGAAACACGCCTGTTTTAATCCTCAGCAAGGGACCCTTGGTAAACAAAAATCAGTGTCACACTGCTGTAAGTTGGTTTCTCAATCATCATCCCAAAAGTCATGGTTTTGTCGGTGCTGATATTCCCACAAGTTTCCTGTGATACGGCGGTTTTGTAACCCCTCACGAGTGCATCACTTTTACCCACTGCTGTACTGGTGCGTCGTCTAAATGACAGACGACAGACGTGAGAATGAACACGGCGTGTTTGCAGATGCTGAGAGCTCGGCTCTCAAAAGTCAAAAAAGAGTTTAAAACACAGAACTGCAGAAAACAAGAAGAACGCGTTTTGAAATCATGATGCAAACTGTCCACATTCAAATGCAGAATAACACTAACTGGAAACGCCGGAAAGAGTTTTAATCAGGAGAACATGAACAGTTATGAAAATGAAATCTCAATGCCTCTGAAGAAGTGAAGGAAATGTACAGTGAGCAACTTTTCCCTTTTAAGTCAAACTAAAGTAACAATTTTGAGCTGATGGTCGAAGGGAGAGGAGAAAGAATCGGGTTTTCTGCCAAGTGCTTGCACATTGAATTGTTCATCCGAACCGGACGAAACGGGCAAGCAATCCCCTGGTGGTTTGTTGTCCGTTAAGAATTACGAAGTTTGCGACTGTAGTCGTTTTTTTAGAGGGGTCACTTGCCGATGACTGCTGAGCCTATACGAATTCATTGCTGCTTTCAAGATGGCCTCCATTCCCTTGTCAAACAGCCCATTGCTGTTCCAGCGTCCAGATGGATCCAGTCGGTTGTGTACTCCTTTGCTGAGAACTTTATTGAGAGGCTAGTGGAGATGACTTTAGCATTTCTTTGATTCTACATCTGGAGGGTAAATTAAATCATCTTGTGTGAAACTGATCTATACGCCGAACTATATGTTTTGGCCAGATGGAACCACACCACGTCGACTTCTCCTTTCTCTGCTTTAGATCTTTGGGTTGCTCCTCAGAGTGCGCGCGAGTGTCCTTTTATTGAATGTCTACACATATAATGTGATTTTATACCACTGTCTTACTTCCTCTCTCTTAAAAAAAGTAAATAATAATATTGTTAAGCTTGCACTCACAAAGCTGTGGGAAAAGAACACAAAAACAAAAATATGAATTCAGAGTGACATTATAACAAACGCTGATAGGCAAAACCTTACTACTCGTAGTAAATGTTAGGTTTCGATTGAACACGAAAAGAATGTCACACACACACACACACACACACACACACACACACACACACAACAGATGGGCGCGCGCGCGCACACACCCCACCCCCCTTACCCCACCCACACACACACACACACACGTACGCAGGCGTGTTCTCACCGCTCGCGAGCACACACACACCACACACACACACGCACACACACACACACACACACACACACACACACACACGTGACCAAGATGGCGGAGAGTGAAAACAACTTTTTCACTACGTGAACGTTTTTATGCGCATCCGCTACAATGACGAGAAAGACCCCAGGGAAAAGACGTGGACGAGTCTTTGAACGCGATGACAACTACACGAGACAAAAAGTGGCTCAGGAACAGGGGATGTTAGTGGAAAAGCAGGTGACGATGCAAGCGATGCCGCTACTTCCACCTCCACTGGCACTTCTGATCATTCCGACACCGTGAGACCAAACACGTCATGCTCCAGCGACACTACACACACTACGGTGATCCCAGCGCGATTAGTGATCTTAAAAACACAATATTGAAACTGTGTGATAGAATACTGTCCCTATAAAGCGCTGTTGACGATCAAAGCATGAAATAGAAAAACTCAAGTCAATCCAGGCTAGACCAGTAAAATCCACTGAAACTCAAGTCAATCCAGGCTAGACCAATAAAATCCACTGCCATGGCTACCTTACTTACTTACTTGATACTTGATCGTTGAGACGCTTGAGGCCTGGGTAGGCCAGTTCGTCCTTCCAGGAGGTAATCCAGAATGCTTAATTTGGCATGCGTGGCTAGTGGTAGCAATCTGGATCACAGATTGTAGGCAGGTTTGTCCAGTGGGCGTCCAACCTGCACTTGAAAAACTGACATGGTAGGTGCAGTGCACACAAACAGAACCCCAAATCATTACCCCTGGCCTTAAATCGTATGTAGAAGCAGCAAGATCCACTCCTACATCCCCATCTCCATCGCCATCCAATGTACTTGGGAGCAAAAAGGGCGTGAAGGGGCAAGCAAATAAAAAAGACAAGAAAAGAAAAATCTGACGTCATAAAGGCAAATGACGCAAAAAGCAAAACGTCATCCAAAGACTCCAATACGAAAAAGAACAATGACTCTCCTTCAGTTATCGTACTCTCTGATTCCATACTGAAAGGTGTTCAAATGAAAAGACTAGGGCGTTCGTATGGGTTTTCCTCCAAACAACAGAAAACATATGCCACACAAAAAACTGAGTCTTCAACTATACTCAGAGGCATAAAAAACGCGAAAACAAACTGTATAGAAATTTTGATGTAATTTGGCTACCGATTCCTTTGAACTGGTAATAGAAAGTGAGAAAAAGCAATCGAACACCGCAAAAGTGTCCTTTCAAAGTTCATTCTGGTAGAAAATAAGGTCACATGAACTTGACCTTGACCCTGTGTTAACAGCAGAATGTCAGTATCTGGTGTGACCACCTCGAGCATTGATCACAGCTGTGCACCTGCGGTACATCGAGCGCACCAGAGTGTTGGTCTGCCTCTGGGGGACTTGCCACCACACCTGGCCCACAGCAACAGCAAGCTGAGCTGCTGTCTGGGGTCTGGGGTTGAGCTGGTTCAACTGCCTCTGAAGGGCATCCCAGAAATGCTCTATTGGGTTAAGGTCGGGAGAACGGGCTGGGTGAGGCAGCAGATTGATGTTGTTCTGCCTCAGGAAGTTCTGCGTAGCACGGGCAGTGTGCGGCCCTGCGTTGTCCTGCTGAAACAGGTTCTGTGGATGCCGCGGAAATGCGGCAGGATGTGGGGCCTCAGAACTTGGTCGATGTAATGAACAGCAGTGACCCCGTTACCACGTCCTGGACCCACATTCTGGAAGATGACTGGCCCAATACGGCGATTTATGCCGATAGCCCCCCAATCATGATGCTTTCACCACCCCATGGGTCCCTTTCGGTGATGTTGGCATCCGTGAAGCGTTCCCTCGCTCTTCTCCAGATCCGGATGCGGCCATCGCCTGGGTCGACGCAGAACCGGCTTTCATCACTGAAGAGGACTCGGCCCCAGTCCCGATGGCGCCAATGCACGTGGATCTGTGCCCACTGCAGACGGTTCTGGCGATGCTGGAGTGTCAGGATAGGTCGCCGGGCTGGACGCCTGCATTGGAGACTAACTGTGTTCAGTCGGCGACGCACGGTCCTGTTGCTGATTGGCCTGCCATGGTTGCCGACGGTGTTCCTGGCTGTGTTGGCAGCGGTTTGGTAAGGCTCCCGTCGATGCTGACGAAGAAGATGGCGGTCTTGGGCTGCTGTGGTGACCCTCGGTCTGCCGCTCCTCGGTCTGTCATCAGTGGTGTTTCTTGCTTGAAAGCGGTCCAGAAGGCGATAGACGGTGGAAATGTGGACTCCGAATGCGATAGCGACCTGCCTCATTGGACCCCGGCCTGCAGTTGCCCCATTGCTATGCAACGATCTTGACGAGAAAGTCTCGGCATTATGTTGGCGCCTCTGGAAGGGATGATTTGAACTTTTTGGGGTTTGGAAATTTATAGCCCCACAATGGGGGCCACATTGAGTTGCAATTCACATTGATGCACGTGGCGTAGGTAGTCCACATGGCAAATGCACTCCTCGTGCCAAAAACGCTGACCCGGCAACATTCACCCACTGTTACGAGGTTACAACCGGCCAAGACACCACGTACTGCTAATGTTGCACGTGCCAACGGCATTGCTTACGTCCTGTTCACAATGTGAACAATCGTGCACTGTCTCTATTTTTTCGCGTTTTTTATGCCTCTGAGTATATTTGATTCAACAAACGACTTAGAAATACCAGACGCTATAGCAATTCACTGTGGTATTAAAGATTTGAAAACGCAAGACGCTGAAACAGTCAGCAAAGATTTCACAAAAGCTGCCAAACAAATCAGAGTGAAACACCCATCATCACACATTGTTGTGAGTCTGGCAACTGCAATAGAAGATGCTGAATTGGATGCTAAACGTGAATTGTTCAACGCCCTTGTAAGAACAGAACTGCTGGCTACAAAATTATTTCTTTCGTACCACACAATAACTTCTATGACTATGGGAGAGACGGGATGCATCGAACCACCAAGGGATCATCGATCCTGGCAGCTAACCTTGGCCGGCATCTACGAGACCTCCTTTGGGAAAAGCCCAAGAAGCCATCTCGCCGCCTACCTCCCCATCCAGGCGTTGGGGTCCTCAGATGCTGTATCAGGACGAGAGGGGATCTTGGTGGAACCCCTATGAAATGCTCTGAATGTTCGAGAGCATCTCCCTCAAGTCTCTATATTGACTGAAATCTAGTCATGTAGTGGAGCCCAGTTATATACCTCCACCTCACTTGTTAGCGTGACAATTTGAATTTTATTACTGAAGACTATTCAAGTTTATTACTTTGCATTTCTGTTTCATAATTCTTGTTTTACGTCTTATGGGTATCGTGCATGTCCTTACCTGTTAATATACGTTAGAAGGGAATTTCTCAGTCACTTCACTTATTGCAAGCTATTAACAACAGTCTAAGTTATTGTTTACTTATGGGCCATCGGAAATCAAGTAACGACAGGACACTCACACAGATAGATCATGAGGTCTGATAAATGGAAACCAGGCTGGAATAGCTCTGTGCATTCTCACAGATTATGCAGTTTAATCAAATAGAAAGTGTGGCTGGAATAGCTATGTGCACTCTCACAGATCATGCAGTTTGATCAAATAGAAAGTGTGGCTGGAATAGCCCTGTGCATTCTCACAGATCATGCAGTGTGACGGACGTGCTTGTGTCCTCACTGCTGCTTTAAGTATGATTATTGTGTGTGTGTTGTACTATTTGGGTGCTAATTATAGGTTGTAAGATTGTCACTCATTGGCCGAATGAATCCTTTTTATTCATTGGCTGTTAAGTCTTCTTGCTGCGGAATTGAAATCTACTGACGTCAGTCTTGCAACAGCCAGCCTTGAAATCTACAGCTCACCAAGTCCGGGCTGAAAAAGACTGGAGAACCTTGGTAAGCTGCGTATAGCAGGTTGGTGTTCTGTTATGCAGTGGAGGGATATTAACTAATGTTATAAACATTATTCCTCTTGTGCAGGTTTTTTTTATAGCAGGTGACTAAGTGTTTGTATGACTGACTGACTGACTGTAGGCTAAGCTTTGTTGAGGAATGACGGTTTGAGTAGTTAGCCGAGGACTTGAAAAAAATACTGTCATTGATGATGAGACTAGTTGTTAGGCTAAATTGTTTTCAGGATTTGACAAGCCTAGAACTTAATTTAAACTTTATCAAAACCTGATTTGGTTAACCTAAAGCTTAGACTGGACAATTCAAAGAAATTCAGAATATTTTGTTCACATTGTTTCGTACATGTTTGCTGGGAGATCAGCAAATGTTTGGAGTTTCTGTTATGAGTATCTTCCCTTTTAAATATCTACTTTTGTGCCAGTTTATTTCTTTGGAACATGAAAGTGGAAAGAGGGAGTTGAATTTTCATAACAAGTTTATGAAAATTCTTTGGAGTAATGATTTCCGATCAGAAAACATATTCATTGTACTTTTATTTTTGATGAATTTGTGAGTCCGGAAACTGGTTAATATTTGTAAGAGAATTGACGTCATTATGTAGTCCAGTTGAGAGATTACTTCTGAGGCTATGTTCAGAAGAGAAGGAAGATAATGTTGTCGGTTGGGTTAATAATTGTTAGGCCCTAATTGTGACTCTGGAATGAGGTGCGTTTGCCGTAGGCCTAGGGCCTATGACTTCGAAGAGTGGTGCGGAAGTTAAATGATTCTTTTAACCCGTTCAGTGCCTCACAATAGTACAAACAAAGGTGTTCCCAGGTGCCGGGAAATCTCATGATTTGGGGGTCATAATTATCAAAAAATTCTAGCTCAGAAACTACAAAAGATAGAAAAATGAAATCTATATCATTTTGAAGGAAATTGAACAAAGATTTTGAATCTGGGCTTCTTTTGTTTTAATTTTGATAATACAAAAGTATTTAGGCTTTTAGATTTGGATAGATTTTTTTGCACGATCAAAAACATATGTATTTACCACATTGAAACAAGAACACACAGCAAAAAAGTTGAAAATAAAGTTTGTGTTGTCACACTACACCTGTAAATAAAAGTAAAACAGTTTGGAAGTCTATCAAGACGCTCACACTCGATGCAGACTGACCAGTCCACGACCACGCCCCCCCCCCCCCCCCCCATCCCCACCACACCCCCTTGCTCAACTTCAACCCTCTCTTTCACCCCTCATCTTCCCATACCTTTCCGTCTGCACCGTGTCACGCCGCGAGCAGGCCACGATCCCCTCTCGCACTGATTTTCACATCACTGGACACCAGCACGCGGTGCAGAGTACACACTTGGCTGGCTCGTTCGACTGACGCTGTCAGCTGAACACACACTGAGGTCACAGAGCCCTACTCAATAACTGACGAATATGGTCGGCAATTCCACCACTATCATCATCTCACCTTCATGCTCGAGTTAGTCGTTGAATAAAAGATTATTGTGTTTGTCAAAAATCATCAGCAGAGCCTGCTCAGCTGTGTAAATACGTTGATTTGGTCGCTGGGCTTGTCGAAGGTTGCGCCGCCATCTTTGCAAGCGAGACACGAAGTGCTGGCTGGTCATCCAGTCAGTGATGAGAATAAATGGGCTTTCCCCTCACGTGTGGTCATTTACATATTATTTTAAGACTACAGACATATAAGGCTTTCTACGCAAACTCTATTTGAGTCCGTTGATAGAAATAGTAACGAATGAAAACTCAAGAAAAATGCATGACGTCAGGGACTACCCATAGGCACATGAAAAGCACTTTTATTTCCGCGTCAGCTGACTGACTAAAGGCGCTCAACGGGTTTTAAGTATAGCGGACTGGAATTGTCTTTCCTCTTAGTGTTTAGAGAATACAGTCTTAGGAGGTTCATCGTATGTCTATAGCTCCTAGCTGGAGGAGGGACATAGTTGCTGACTTGAGATGTGGCAGAAGGAACGACATAGGCATCTGGTGGGGTGCGGACGAAGAAGAGCAGAGAGAGTTGCTGCTGTGGGAATGGACACGTAGGTCCTTCCCAGTTTGGTGTCTCGTCCAAGGGTGGCTGGAGTCGAAGCCAAAGAAAACCCGTTTGTGCTGTGAAACCCAGAAACTGGGAGAGTTGAACTGGATCTGTGTTAACTTAGGAGTACGTATGTAGCTTGGGAGTGAACTCTGTTGTTAGGAGGAAACGAAACAAGATTATATTAATTAATTCAGTGTCCATACTGGGATGCCCACTCAAAACTTTATGTATATGTTTGCAGAATGTGAGTGTGGTGAGGAAGTGTGTGAACGAGACTGGGGAAAAATAGAACATGCACAACGCTGTCACTATTCTCTTCTTTCTTCTTCCTCGCTTTCACGCTCTCTGTGACGCAGTTTGATCAAATAGAGTCTCTGGCTGGAAAAGCTATGTGCACTCTCACAGATCACGCAATTTGATCATATAGAGTCTGGCTGGAATTGTTAAGTGTACACTCACAGATCATGCTGTTTGATCAAATGGAGAGTCTGGCTGGAATTGCTATGTGCACACTCATAGATCATGCTGTTGATCAAATGGAGAGTCTGGCTGGAATTGCTATGTGCACACTCATAGATCATGCTGTTTGATCAAATGGAGAGTCTGGCTGGAATTGCTATGTGCACACTCATAGATCATGCTGTTTGATCAAATGGAGAGTCTGGCTGGAATTGCTATGTGCACACTCATAGATCATGCTGTTTGATCAAATGGAGAGTCTGGCTGGAATTGCTATGTGGACACTCATAGATCATGCTGTTTGATCAAATGGAGAGTCTGACTGGAATAGACATGAACACTCTCACAGATCACACAGTTTGATTAAATGGAGAGTCTGGCTGGAATAGGTGTAGACACTCTCACAGATCACGCAGTTTAGTTCAGTGGACGTGAATCTCAAGCACCAGGAGTGAGCGTCAGCATTGATATCTGATATTTTGACTTTCAGTAAAGGGGACATGGTAACTGAATTTTTAACATAGATTCTAGACATTTCTACAATAAGGATTTGACCAGGAGTGAGCATCAGCATTGTTATCTGATATTTTGACTTTCAGTAAAGAGGACATGGTAACTGAATTTTTAACATAGATTCTAGACATTTCTGCAATAAGGATTTGACCAGGAGTGAGCATCAGCATTGTTATCTGATATTTTGACTTTCAGTACAGGGGACATGATGATAGAATTTTTAACAAAGATTCTAGACATTTCTACTGTAAGGATTTGACCAGGAATGAGCATCAACTGGTTACATGATATTTTGACCTTCACGTCGCACTTGACGTTTTCCCACCGATGGTTTCACAACGCAGACTACTGGAGTCAGTAGTTCCTGTCTGGAAGACAGACCCACGCTGTTTTGATAGGACTGGGTGTGTGGTTGATGCTTGGGTATGGGGCCAGGTATCCATTACCATGAGGGAAGATGGGCCATCAATGACTAGTACAGCGACAGCATTCAAAGATTATGTCTGGCTTCACTGTAGAAGAAATCCGTATAGGATCTGGTACATAGCGTATGTGTACGTACGTCGATATGTGCCTGTCTGTACGTATATATATATATATATATATATATTATATATATATATATATATATATATATATATATATATATATATATATTCCTGATGATAGCAAGGCTTGAAACAAGCTTGTAGATTTTAATACTTCATTTTTAAAAAAAACATTTTTAACAATATATAATATATATATATATATGTATGTATATATATCACTTACATATGATTGTGTGTGGGTGTATATATATATATATATATATATATATATATATATATATATATATATATATTATATATATATATATGTATATATTGTTAAAAGGTAAGGTTTAAAACTATCCACTCCCCTTACATAGTTTTAAACCTTACCTTTTAACAAATGTTGCTCCCAGTCCGGTTGAGCATTTTTTTTAATCTCTGCTGGTATTTACTACCATTGGGAGGGTCAGAGGGATGGGACAGGGGAGGATCAGAGGGATCGAACAGGGAGGATCAGAGGGATGGGAATGGAGGGTCAGAGGGATGGGACAGGGGAGGATCAGAGGGATGGGACAGGGGAGGATCAGAGGATGGGACAGGGAGGATGAGAGGGATGGGACAGGGAGGGTCAGAGGGATGGGACAGGAGAGGATGAGAGGGATGGGACACGGAGGGTCAGAGGATGGACAGGGGGGTCAGAGGCATGGGACAGGGGAGGATGAGAGGGATGGGACAGGGAGGATGAGAGGGATGGGACAGGGAGGATGAGAGGGATGGGACAGGGAGGATGAGAGGGATGGGACAGGGGAGGGTCAGAGGGATGGACAGGGGAGGGTCAGAGGGATGGGACAGGGGAGGATGAGAGGGATGGGACATGGGAGGGTCAGAGGGATGGGACAGGGGAGGGTCAGAGGGATGGGACAGGGAGGATCAAGGGATGGGACAAGGAGGATCAGAGGGATGGGACAGGGAGGATCAGAGGGATGGGACAGGGAGGGTCAGAGGGATGGGACAGGGAGGATGAGAGGGATGGGACAAGGAGGATCAGAGGGATGGGACAGGGGAGGATCAGGGGATCGGACAGGGAGGATCAGAGGGATGGGACAGGGAGGATCAGAGGGATGGGACAGGGGAGGATCAGAGGGATCGGACAGGAAGGATCAGAGGGATGGGACAGGGAGGGTCAGAGGGATGGGACAGGGAGGATCAGAGGGATGGGACAGGGAGGATCAGAGGGATGGGACAGGGAGGATGAGAGGGATGGACAGGGAGGGTCAGAGGGATGGGACAGGAGAGGATGAGAGGGATGGGACACGGAGGGTCAGAGGGATGGGACAGGGAGGGTCAGAGGCATGGACAGGGAGGATCAGAGGGATGGGACAGGGGAGGATGAGAGGGATGGGACAGGGGAGGATGAGAGGGATGGGACAGGGAGGATGAGAGGGATGGGACAGGGAGGATGAGAGGGATGGGACAGGGAGGATGAGAGGGATGGGACAGGGGAGGGTCAGAGGGGAGGGTCAGAGGGATGGGACAGGGGAGGGTCAGAGGGATGGGACAGGGAGGATGAGAGGGATGGACATGGGAGGGTCAGAGGGATGGGACAGGGGAGGGTCAGAGGGATGGGACAGGGGAGGGTCAGAGGGATGGGACAGGGAGGATCAGAGGGATGGGACAAGGAGGATCAGAGGGATGGGACAGGGAGGATCAGAGGGATGGGACAGGGAGGGTCAGAGGGATGGGACAGGGAGGATGAGAGGGATGGGACAAGGAGGATCAGAGGGATGGTACAGGAGGATGAGAGGGATGGGACAGGGAGGTCAGAGGGATGGGACAGGGGAGGATCAGAGGAATGGGACAGGAGGATGAGAGGGATGGGACAGGGCGGATGAGAGGGATGGGACATGGGGAGGGTCAGAGGGATGGGACAGGGGAGGGTCAAGGGATGGGACAGGGAGGGTCAGAGGGATGGGACAGGGAGGATCAGAGGATGGGACAAGGAGGATCAGAGGGATGGGACAGGGAGGATCAGAGGGATGGGACAGGGAGGGTCAGAGGGATGGGACAGGGAGGATGAGAGGGATGGGACAAGGAGGATCAGAGGGATGGGACAGGGAGGATGAGAGGGATGGGACAGGGAGGGTCAGAGGGATGGGACAGGGGAGGATCAGAGGAATGGGACAGGGAGGATGAGAGGGGTGGGACAGGGGAGGGTCAGAGGGATGGGACAGGGGAGGGTCAGAGGGATGGGACAGGGAGGACCACAGGGATGGGACAGGGAGGGTCAGAGGAATGGGACAGGGAGGGTCAGAGGGATGGGACAGGGAGGATGAGAGGGATGGGACAGGGGAGGGTCAGAGGGATGGGACAGGGAGGGTCAGAGGGATGGTACAGGGAGGATGGGACAGGGAGGGTCAGAGGTTGGGACAGGGAGGATGAGAGGGATGGGACAGGAGGGTCAGAGGGATGGGACAGGGGAGGATCAGAGGGATGGGACAGGGGAGGGTCAGAGGGATGGGACAGGGGAGGGTCAGAGGGATGGGACAGGGAGGGTCAGAGGGATGGGACAAGGAGGATCAGAGGGATGGGACAGGGGAGGGTCAGAGGAATGGAACAGAGGAGGATCAGAGGGATGGGACAGGAAGGGTGAGAGGGATGGACAAGGAGGATGAGAGGGATGGGACAGGGGAGGATCAGAGGGATGGGACAGGGAGGGTCAGAGGGATGGGACAGGGGAGGATGAGAGGATGGGACAGGGGAGGATGAGAGGGATGGGACAGGGGAGGATGAGAGGGATTGGACAGGGGAGGGCCAGAGGGATGGGACAGGGGAGGGTCAGAGGGATGGGACAGGGGAGGGTCAGATGGATGGGACAGGGAGGGTCAGAGGGATGGGACAGGGAGGATCAGAGGGATGGGACAGGGAGGATCAGATGGATGGGACAGGGAGGGTCAGAGGGATGGGACAGGGAGGATGAGAGGGATGGGACAGGGAGGATCAGAGGGATGGGACAGGGAGGATGAGAGGGATGGGACAGGGAGGATGAGAGGGATGGGACAGGAAGGATCAGAGGGATGGGACAGGGAGGGTCAGAGGGATGGGACAGGGAGGATGAGAGGGATGGGACAGGGAGGGTCAGTGGGATGTGACAGGGAGGATCAGAGGGATGGGACAGGGAGGATGAGAGGGATGGGACAGGGAGGATGAGAGGAATGGGACAGGGAGGATGAGAGGGATGGGACAGGGAGGATGAGAGGGATGGGACAGGGAGGATGAGAGGGATGGGACAGGGAGGATGAGAGGGATGGGACAGGGGAGGATGAGAGGGATGGGACAGGGAGGATGAGAGGGATGGGACAGGATCAGAGGGATGGGACAGGGGAGGATCAGAGGGATTGGACAGGGAGGATCAGAGGGATGGGACAGGGGAGGATCAGAGGGATGGGACAGGAAGGATAGAGGGATGGGACAGGGCGGATGAGAGGGATGGGACAGGGGAGGATGAGAGGGATGGGACAGGGAGGATGAGAGGGATGGGACAGGGCGGATGAGAGGGATGGGACAGGGAGGATGAGAGGGATGGGACAGGGAGGGTCAGAGGGTTAGGACAGGGGAGGGTCAGAGGGATGGGACAGGGAGGATGAGAGGGATGGGACAGGGAGGATGAGAGGGATGGGACAGGGAGGGTCAGAGGGATGGGACAGGGAGGATGAGAGGGATGGGACAGGGAGGGTCAGAGGGATGGGACAGGGGAGGGTCAGAGGGATGGGACAGGGGAGGATCAGAGGGATGGGACAGGGAGGGTCAGAGGGATGGGACAGGGGAGGATCAGAGGGATGGGACAGGGAGGATGAGAGGGATGGGACAGGGCGGATGAGAGGGATGGGACAGGGAGGATGAGAGGGATGGGACAGGGAGGGTCAGAGGGATGGGACAGGGAGGATCAGAGGGATGGGACAGGGAGGATGAGAGGGATGGGACAGGGAGAATGAGAGGGATGGGACAGGGAGGGTCAGAGGTATGGGACAGGGGAGGATGAGAGGGATGGGACACGGAGGGTCAGAGGGATGGGACAGGGGAGGGTCAGAGGGATGGGACAGGGAGGATCACAGGGATGGACAGGGAGGATCAAGGGATGGGACAGGGGAGGGTCAGAGGGATGGGACACGGAGGGTCAGAGGGATGGGACAGGGAGGATCAGAGGGATGGGACAGGGGAGAATATACTTGTAAGAGGTGGTGTGGAGTGTGGCATCAACCGGGATTGTATGAGGTAGAGTTATGGTAAATAAAGTTGTTTTTTTAAACCATCCATATGCATGGTAAAACAATTGTGCACGCGGTTAAGGCACCATGCACACATGTAGGAGTAATCACAACAGATGAGACACACTGGCGCTCTGAATCTTTATTGTTAATATACGCCAGAAATTCAAACTCGGTGCATAGGACTTCTTGATCTGAGCTAGAACAAAGCAAGGTGGATCAATATTTCTCATGGCGACTGTAAGACAAAGAACATTATTTACCAGCCACGAATCAGACACAGCATTTGTTGGTGCTCAAAAAGACTGGAAATATGATGTGACGCAAATTCCAAATACATGAACATCAACACATGCAAATCACAGTCAGCACTGACCGAAGTAAGGCCATTGTCAATAGACATATGCAGGTCAATTTTAGGTAAGAAATATCCTTGAACATGTGCAGTGTAAGAAAGACAATTTGGTAACGCAAATGACACTTAAGTTGAGACAGGACGCATGAATAATTGCAATGATTAAATTGCCACTGAAATATACACGACACAACTAAATCTGTACAGTATTTACAATTAAGTGGTCGCTATCCGTTTACAAACAACCATCATATATAGGTAAGCTTCTGTCTGAGGCTGTAAGTTTCTGATACTGATTAATGAGGGAGACGAAGATGATGCATTGGAGTTGTTTCTGGTCTGAGACTTTATGGAAGGATTATGCGCTATGCTTCCTTTTATTTCCTGGTGTCAGTCAGGCCTGAGTGGTACAGACACCTGCAGTGTCGGTCAAAATGTTTCAGAGATTTCAGAAACGGATGAAACTGGACTGTGTGGCTCCAGTCTTCCCATTTGAGCCTGTAGTACACTCAGCTCTGGGTAGGAACCGAGCAAAGCCAAAACTACCCACAGAAAAAATGTCTGTAGTCGATTCTGAACCCAAGATCACCGAGTGTGCAATCCGCTAACCACTGCGTTACAACGTCTGATTTACGGCAGACTAACGAAAATGGATAAACTTATATTGTTTGTTACCAAAGTTCTTCGAATGTCAAATTTTTCATTTGTTTTTCTTTCTTTCTGCTCTTTGTTTCTCTGGGTTTTTTTCTTCTTTCCTAGATCTTCCATTCTCCCGTTGTTGTTGTTGTTTTTTTCTTACAATCATTCTTTTATTTATTCATTCGTTCATTCATTCATTCATTTTCTCATTCATTCATTCACTCTGCCTATCTTTCTGTCATTTTCTGATGTCTTTCTTCTTTACTTGCTGTGAAACGTTTGTCAATCGGAAGACAAAACATAACCGCGTGCTCCCTGGCGTTGCTTGTAGTGTGAAACTTTGTTTTTAATTAAAACAAACACAAACAACGGAAGTGAAAACAATTTCCCGTTAAACAATCCATATTAAATACACTATAGGTGTTCTGCAAACATTCAGCCATGATCCTGATCTAAAATAGAAAGACAACCCTCCCCCCCCCCCCCCCCCTCCAAAAAAAAAAAAAAAAAAAAAAAAAACACATGGATAAACCCCCTCACTTCGCCTAAGTCTGCTAATTACTCGAACAATGCATGACAGATTTCTGATGCCCCTTTTCCAATTCTCAGCATCTCCTTCTGCTTAGATCACCACAGGTGATCTAGCAGAAGGAGATAATCATCCCAGGTGAGGGGGAGGACGGGGGAAGATTAAGGGAGGAGCGGGGCGGGGGGGGGGGGTGGAGGGATGGGAGGTCTAACAGCACATTCATACAATCAAAACTGTGGCACTGTAAAGATGAGCAGTGGAAATGACGGTTTTTCTATTTCTTTTATTTTGTTGTTGTTGTTGTTGTTGTTGTCGTCGTCGTCATCTTCGTTGTTGTTGCTGTCGTTGTTGTTAACGGTGTTATTGTTGTTGTCGTTGCTCTTGTTGTTAATGTTGTTGTTGTTGTTGTTGTTACTGGGTGCTAGCAGGATTCGAACTCAGAACATCTGCGTTCGAACTCGATGCTTGACCACTGAGTTAACCTGGAACCTGTGAAGTCGCGCGTGCCGAGGGTCACGTCACGTGATCAGCCCACAGAGACCAAATCAAGGCAGATTATTTCAGAGGGCGTCGTCTGCTCTTCCGCTTCCGATAAACCAGTAGTGGCTTTGCAGAGAACGCACTCGCCTATGATATTACTTATTGCTTTAACTTATTTCCGATGTCGGGCTTCCGCAAAGACCTAGTTCTCCCCCACCCCTTTCTCCCTCTCCCTCCACCCCCCCCCCCCCCCCCCCCCTTCCACCCATCCCGCAAAAAACCCAAACAAACCCAAAAAGGAGCCGCAACAAGTACCAACCAGTCTGATCGATCTTTTTCACTGTCACCCTCTCAACTGGACCTCACCCGTCACCTTGTCCACCGCAGAGTTTTATATGGCAGCTTACCAGCGGCAAAAGTTCATATTAGCAGTGAACAGTAACGTTCTGTCGGTGATCAGTGGTAATTACTGCTTTCATGTGAAAACAATAACCGTCACCGATGTTGCTGTTCCACAGTTACTTGTCTTGTTTTCAGGCCTAATTTGGTGGTAAAACATGATCAGTTTAAAATGGTAATTATGACTCATGAAAATACAAAATTTTTACTCATGAAACCGGTTAACTCTGACGAAGGTGAGTGTGGGCGTGCGTGACCGGAGTATGATTGCATGGTGGGTATTCGTTTGAAAGACAGCTTCAAAAAAGCACGGAATGCCGGAAGCAGGAAATACTCAACATAATCAAATGTTTTTAGTGCTCATGGCTCGCCTGGGTCAATAAAGGTTTCATATTTCTATTGATCTATTATCTGTCTTAATAAGACCAAAAGCAGTGAAAACTACATGAATGAAGTAAACGTGAAGCAGTGGTCATCAATGTTTTCTTGATGATAAAGTTACTGCTTCAGTCATGATCACATGAATGTTGTGGCCTTTTGAGCCTGTTGAGGTCTACCAGTCTGGAAAGGCTTTTTGGTCTGGCAAAGGAGTTGGCGATATGCAAGGAAAACATGACCGCTAAGCTTTCATACGATTAGGTCACGCAATGCGCTTCGCTGGTTCCTGGGTCACGCTACCTGGTCAAGCATGTCGGGCGGGGCAACGTCACGAGTGAGGGGCTTTTGAACTCTCCATACTCCGCAGTTTAACTTGACAGAGTAGACGATACGGTGCATCACGGCTGTCCCAATCTCGACAGCTCGAATCACGAATGCCCGAATCACAGTTCTTCGATTTTTTTCATCCATGACGTAGATGCGTTGTACTGCCGTTACGCGCCAAGGGCCCAGTACATCCGTCTTCGGCGTTGGTTTTCTTGTTCGAGTTTCCCTCTCGTAGGCGACTTGCCAACCAAGGCTGATGAGCATCCCCTACCCTGGTTTGGTTCTCCGAGGTTTTTATGCACCTCTTACTCGCATGAATCCATCTGAAGAAATGACGAACGAGACCACAACAACAGTTCTCCGAAACGCGTCTATTCCAATTCTGGCTGTTAGAGTCAGCCGTTTTTCCGTGTTTTTATCCCGTCTCACAGAATGCGTTTATCCCCTCCACACACCCCCCCCCTCTCTCTCTCTCTCTCTCTCTCTCTCTCTCCTCTCTACACCCCCAAGGAAATCAAGTAACCGTTTTACTGACCATGAACGTTTAAAATCCGAGCAGTTTGAAACACAAACACTTTAACAAAAGCACAGAATTGTTCAGAAAACAAGAGCACTAGATACGTGGAAGTTTCCGTGAGCTGCAGAACAGTCCTGTTGCCTCTTTAAGACTGAGGACTTCGCTCGTGCTCACTAGTCGCAGATTCTTTGCGCATTTCTGTGTGATTGACTAATTTGTTGCGTATTTTTTACGTGTTTGGCTGGCTCGTTTCACATTTTCATGTGATTCGCAGGTACATTGTATATTTTGAAATGATTGCCAGCTCACATTTTCAGGTACTTCGCATGTTCGTCACGTATTTTCAACTGATGCGCAGGTTTGTTGCACACTTTCGCATGATTTGCAGGTTCGTTGCACATGTTCACTTGACCGGCAGGTTTGTTGCTCATGTTCACTTGACCGGCAGGTTTGTTGCTCATGTTCACTTGACCGGCAGGTTTGTTGCACATGTTCACTTGACCGGCAGGTTCGTTGCACATGTTCACTTGACCGGCAGGTTTGTTGCTCATGTTCACTTGACCGGCAGGTTTGTTGCACAATTTCACGTGATGCTCAGATCGGTTGCTTAGTTTTATGTGATTTGGCAGGTAAGTTGCAATTTTTTTCCTGATTGGCAGTTTTGTTGCACATTTTCATGTCAGGTTCGTTGCACGTTTTCGCGTGATTCACTTGTTTTTATCCCGTCCAAATAAAGCCGAAAATTTCAACTACAACCACGACAGCTTGTTGTTCTTGTGCTTTTTTCTTTTGGATATATCTATCTATCTATCTATCTATCTATCTATCTATCTATCTATCTATTAACATTTACCAATAAAAGATACGGAGATTAAAAAAAGTTGAAACAATCTAGTTTCTTCTATTGCTTCTTCCCGTTTAAATAGAGTGCACATAATCTTCGAAACAACCAAAGTAGATGTTGTCTTAAAGGCAAGAATTCGCAAAGGAAACCATCTTGACAGGATGTTCAGCTATCATGTTTGGTCTCCGTGGACCCCAAAACAGTCACATTATTGACTGGCGCACGGCTGCATTCTCACCTATGAAAAACAGGATTCGGAATGCCGTGACGGTGACGCATCCCCCCCCCCCCTCCCCCCACCCCCCCCCCCCCCCCCCCCCCGCCTATCCCGATACATACACACCCCTCTGTGCCCACCTCCATTCTCCCACCCCATCTCTCTCGCTACCCCCCCCCCCCCCCCTCCTCTCTCTAAAAAGGAAAGAACGCGTTGGATGTCCCTGATCGTTCAAATATCTGTCAGTGTAATGTGTCTGATGACGATGCTGCTGCTGCTGCTGTTGCTGGTGATGCTGCAGCTGCTGCTGCTGCCGATGATGATGATAATGAAGAAAGAGAGAGAGAGAGAGAGAGAGAGAGAGAGAGAGACAGAGAGAGAGAGAGAGAGAGAGAGAGAGAGAGAGAGATAGAAGGTAAACTAAAAGTACTGGCTCAAGTTAGCAAGTTAGCTATTTTCATACTTCCTACCTATACTGTTTCACGAAACATGATCTAAGCAGGAAAAACAGGCATGAAAACATAGGTCAATTTTTACATGATAACGCATGCAGAGACAACACAGACACAGACACACAGACAGAGAGAGAGAGAGAGAGAGAGAGAGAGAGAGAGATGGGGGGGGTGCTAGGAGGGGGGCGGAAAGACAAAGAGATTAAAAGACTGACCGGGCCACCAAACAACACGATCCTTATTAATTCCCAACGCCGCTCGTGCACACTGCGCAACAACAACAACAACAACTCGGCATTTTGACGCTAACCACTCGCACAGCAAACCAAGCGTAACGCTTAGGAACCTGCCGGCCACACACTGGTGTTTGTCTGAAGGACCCTCACTGTCCTACCTGGCGTTTCCTCTAGGTTCGCTAACTGAAAGCACGCGGAGTTCGCACCTGTACATTTCAGAACTAAGCGATGGTCGCCATTGGTACTAGTCAGCACAAAACACATCAACTACAGAAGCAACGCGTTTCGCTCTGAAAGCCTTCAACAGCCAAGACCAAACCACAGATAACTCTTTTTTGTTTTGTTTTGTTTTTTGTTTTTATGTTTTTGTTCTTTGCTATTGTTTGCTTTATTGGTTTGTACGGTGTGTAGAAGGCTTTCCGGGGTTGTAACAGCACCATCACGTCTTTGTTCTGTTCGTTCAATGGGTTGGTAACAGAAAGTGATGTGAGTGTACTTGGGAATGGGGAGGGGCCCTGTGACTGCAGGGTGCGGTTTTTGTTTGCTTGTGTGTGTGTGTGTGTGTGTGTGTGTGTGTGTGTGTGTGTGTGTGTTTTGTCTTGCCTGTAGTTCTGAATTCTTTTGCTTGCAGTTTGGTGTGGTACTTGTTTATTGTAAATGCCTTGTGCGTTCAGTTGATCAGACGTTCTCACTACTACTACTACTACTACTACTACTACTACTACTACGACTACTACTACTACTACGTCTACTACGTCTACAGCTGCTGCTGCTACTGATGTTGCTGCAACTGTTCCTCCTTCTCGTCCTACTGCTAGCAATAATGTTTGCTTAACCTCTCTGTCTTTCTCTCTATTTATCTGTCTGTCTGTCTGCCTGTCTGTCCTTCTACCAACATAATGTCCTTCTACCAACATACCCACCTTTATATCTATCTATCGATCGATCTACTATCTGTCTGTCAATCTATCTGTCTATGTATTTACGTGGGGGGTGTGGAGGGAGAGGGAGAAAGGGGTGGGGAGAACTAGGTCTTTGCGGAAGCCCGACATCAGAAATAAGTTAAAGCAATAAGTAATATCTTGCTCTTGTCACTTTTGGGGCCTTGAGTAATGTGAAAATATTAGACACCTCGGCTGTGGAATGTTGTTGAATGTTGTTCTTAAAACGTGTATGATGGTCGATGGAAGAGATAGGTTTAATGCTTACACATCTACGTCTTCTTCTTTCATATGTTCTAACCCTCTTCCCATTCCACCCCCTTCCTTATCACACCCCACCTCTACAACACATCCCTCCCCATCACCACAACACATCCCTCCCCATCACCACAACACATCCCTCCCCATCACCACAACACATCCCTCCCCATCACTACAACACATCAAACCAAGTCTTTTTCACGATGATTTTTTTGCAAAAGTATTGTCATACTGACGGAAAAATTGTTTGCATGCACTTGTTTACCCCACTGGGTTTTTTTTTTTCAGCATAACAAGATAGACAGAAAAATGGACAGACAGACAGACAGACGAAGAGACTGGTAGATAAGATGCATAGATGGCCTAGCTACATAAATAAATAGACTCAATACATAGATTGATGTCACCCCATTCTTAATTATGCTTTTGGGCCAATCAGAGATACTTTCTGAGAGCGCGGTCTATAGAGATATTCGGTTCCCCCCCCCCCTCTCTCTCTCTCTCTCTCTCTCTCTCTCTCTCTCTCTCTCTCTCTCTCTCTCTCTCTCTCTCCATCTGTCTATTTGTCTGTCTATCTATCTATCTCTCACGATGTACGAGAGTCCTTTTTTTCATACATTTCGCCTGCCCGTCTCTATTTTTTTGTTCTTTTACATGAAGAAAAAAAATCTGGATGTAGTTCTGAATGAAAACACACACAAACACTTCTGTTCACCCCTCCCCCCTCCATGCACTTCATTTCTTCCCGTTCCCGACTTGTTAATCGACCGTCTCATTATAACAAAATCATCATCTCTCTCTCTCTCTCTCTCTCTCTCTCTCTCTCTCTCTCTCTCTCTCTCTCTCTCTCTCTCTCTGTATGTGTGTGTGTGTGTGTGTGTGTGTGTGTGTGTGTGCGTGCGTGCGTGCGTGCGTGCGTGCGTGCGTGCGTGCGTGCGTGTTTCTGTGTGTGAGTGTGTGTGTGTGTGTGTGTGTGTGTGTGTACACGCACGTATGTTTTCATGAACTTGACCTTTGTCTTCTCACTAGAGAATCCACACTGCCAGCCGGACAGTCGGGGAAAGCAGAGCAAGGGACGAGCACAGAGACAGGAGACTGTGGTCACCTCAAGAGGGTCCATTGACGCTCCACGATGACACCACGTCACCAAGGCGTTAAACGCACTGCTGCCACCTGTTCCCCATCTGAACAGACACAACATGCCAACGTGTTGTCAGATGATTTAACTTCGGCTAAACTGACAAAACAAATACATACATACATACAAACATGTATACATACATACATACATGCATACATACAAACATACATACGTACATACATGCATACACACAGATAGATAGATAGATAGATAGATAGATAGATAGATAAATCGATAGCTAGATATTACTCAATGCCCATCTTGTGTCTAAGTGGATGAAGATAAGTGATTGCTCGTTCATTTTCGTTGTCCTGAGTGTTTTGTATCTTGCCTGAAGAAGACCTAA
>CM031606.1:75835741-75840741 GCA_018398815.1 Conus ventricosus
CAGTCAATCAGTTTCAATCACCATATCAGTCAGTCAGTTTTAATCACCATATCAGTCAGTCAGTTATAATTAATCACCATATTATTCAGTCAGTTTTAATCACCATATCATTCAGTCAGGTATAATTAATCACCATATCATTCAGTCAGTTTTAATCACCATATCATTCAGTCAGTTTTAATCACCATATCATTCAGTCAGTTTTAATCACCATATCATTCAGTCAGGTATAATTAATCACCATATCATTCAGTCAGTTTTAATCACCATATCATTCAGTCAGTTTTAATCACAGTTTTTTCCCCTTCGTTCTTACGATTTTTCACGGACAGTGCATGCTACGTGCAACACGTCATCTATACAAACGGCCAAACTGACCCCTATTCCAGGAGTTGGTGATGGGATTTTACATACTAGCAAGGCGTTCTGCATGTGTTTACATACAAAATATCAGTTCATCGTCTCGTTCAAAGGACTTTCGAGAAAATGGAGTCAGAACCAATCTGAACTCTCTCTCTCTCTCTCTCTCTCTCTCTCTCTCTCTCTCTCTCTCTCTCTCTCACACACACACACACACACAACACACACACACATAAACACCACCACCACCACCACCACCACCATAACAACAACAACAACATACTAAGATACACACGCGCGCGCGCGCGCTTAATCAAGCACACGAATGGGGAGTGAGAGTAACAGAGAAGAGGAAGAAAGAGGAGGAGGAGCAGCAGAAGAAAAGAAGGAGGAGGAGGAGAACGACAACAACGACAACAACAACAACAACAACAGTAAGAACAAGCAGAAGAAGAACCACCACCAGCACCTCCACAACAACGGCAAAAACAGCAGCAACAACGTCTTTGGAAATAAGACCACGAATGCAAGTCCCGGGTGTGCAAACATGTACTCACCACAAGTAAAACAACCACGGCAACAAGCGACTTGTTCTTCTTCAACAACAATAACAACAACAACAACAACAAAAATTCCTGTCCGAAAATTCACTTTAACAGGTAAACAATAGGATTGCAGATGTAAAACCTTGTTGTGTGGTAGGTAGACTTGCTATGAAGAAATATGGCATCGGAGCTACGCACTGTCAAGCCGCTTGTGGAAGAACACTTTACCCATTATAAAGGGAACCATTAGATGCCTGTTAGTGTCAGTCACGATTCTGGTCAATGCAAGTCTTGCCCAGCTGAGTGTGCGTGAGAGTCGTGCTTGACAGACAAGCACATGTTGACGTTTTGGCTTCAGCTGAAAGTGACCATGTGCTATGGCCGGTCTTTGGCGCGCAGCTTTGAGAGCAGTTGTTTCTGTGGGAGGGAGGGGACGGCAGCTCTAACACATAACAAAGTGTTATGACAAGAGATTAGCAGAGGCCAGAGGACATACCAATGATCGATTTCTAGAACACATTAGAAAATGTGTGTGTGTGTGTGTGTGTGTGTGTGTGTGTGTGAGCGTGTGGTGTGTGTGTGTGTGTGTGTGTGTGTGTGTGTGCGTGTGTGGTGTGTGTGTGTGTGTGTGTGCATGTGCGTGTGGTGTGCGTGTGGTGTGCGTGTGGCGTGTGCGTGTGTGTGTGTTCGCGTGTATGGGTGTGCGGTTATGTGTGTTTACACGTGTATTGGGGGGAGGGGGAGTGGAGGTGGGGAATGAGCAGGTGTAACTAACATGAGGAAGGCGGAGGGGAGAGACAGACACAGAGCTATCCTCAAGCTCTGTAAAACATACCGGTGCCTCCTCTCGTCTCTTATCTAATCTATTTTCGTCACACTTTGTGTCAACGTGTTAGGCCCTTTAACCTGCCCTCAAGTGGACGCCACATACTCTGTCCAAAAAGAAACCTTTCAATTAAACAGTACGCTTCAACCATAGCCTACAGTCTCCGTGGGACCGATGTGCATTTCCTCCCCCATTTACAGCAGCTTAATTGTAAAGATGCTGCATTAAGGACTGAACCGTATACAGTCAGTCACTAGTGTCGGTATGTTGATCGGGACTCCCGTTGGATGAACGGGTGACGGGTACCCTCAGGAGGGAGACCTTGGCTCTGCTTGGCTCCACGACCAAGCCATTGTCGTCATCGTTTAGAACTTCCTAGGTGGTGTCTTGCGCAAGCTGGAGATTACAACACACGCCACTGAACATCGGCGAAAATGACTCGCCGGCGGTGTCTCTTCTGCCGGGTTTCCGAACGGCGACCTGATGTTGAATTGCTCTCTGTCGCCTGCCAGTGTAATGTCTGTGACAGGACAGACCTGTGTGCTGTGTGTGTGTGGGGGGGGGGGGGGGGAGGGGGGGATAAGAGACGTGGAGGTGATGCTAATGAGAAAGAAGATAAGACAGGGAAAACTAGTATGTGTTTCTGGTGCAAATGAAAAGGGGTAAACTACGTTGTCGTACAATACATAAATGGATAAACAGATAAGCATACGGAGAGACAAAGACAGGGATAGGTAGATGAATAGATATACAGTCAGACGGTTAGAAAGATGGACAGGCAGACAGGCAGATAGACAGACAGACAGGTAGGTAAGCAGGTAGGTAGATAGGTAGATAGATAGATACATACATACATACATACATACATACATAGATGTAAATAGCATGTATCTTGTTACCGCTCTGCATGTCTGCCCTGTTGGGACAGGGTTACGCTGCTGGTAATAACATCACTCTCTTTGTCCCAATGTCGCACATCAAGTCGACTGAGTATAAAAGAAACTTTTCTTCTAACAATATCTCACTATTTTAATCCATTGCTCATGCGCGCGCGAGCAACAATACACACGTAGCCTACCCACACGCGCGCACACACACACACACACACACACACACACACGCACGCACGCACGCACGCACGCACACACACGCACGCGCGCGCGCGCGCGCGCCCGCACGCACGCACGCACACACACGCACGCACGCACGCACGCACGCACACACACACACACATACACGCACGCACACACACGCACAGAGAGAAGAGAGAGAGAGAGAGAGAGAGAGAGAGAGAGAGAGAGAGAGAGAGAGACGGACAAACAGGCAGACAGAAAGAGACAAACACAGGAAGAGGCAGAGAGCGAGCGAGAGAGACAGACAGACAGACAGACAGGGAGCAGTAACACGAAAGACGCAGCGGCAACGAAGCCAAGGCAATCAATCAAGGTCCCTTGTGCGCCTGTAAGGCAGTTGTCCCCGGCCAATAGTCCGTGCCAGAATTCCCTTTAACAGGCCCAGATTAAAACGATAAAAAGAGATCAAACGATAAGTGATCGAGTGTTCAGGCTTATACCTCTGGATGCATTTTTTTTTTCTGTCAGTGTTCGAGTGGCGATATGCTCTGCCGAGGCATACTAGCACCCCACTGTCACACACACACACACACACACACACACACACACACACACACACACACACACACACACCACACACACACACACACACACACACACACACACACACACACACATACGCGCGCGCGCACGCACACACACACACACACACACACACACACACACGCACGCACGCACGCACGCACGCACGCACGCACACACACACACACACACACACACACACACACGCACGCACGCACGCACGCACGCACGCACAACACACACACACACACACACACACACACACACACACACACGCACGCACGCACGCACGCACGCACGCACGCACACACACACACACACACACACACACACACACACACACACACACTGTTCAGTGAGGTACGCTGCAATGCAGTGAAACAAAGTAGAATGCACTTACAATTCTCAACAGAAACCAAGGGGGAAACGAGCGGGAAGGAATGTCGAGCACAAAAGGGAAACAACTGGCGGTAGGTGCTGCAAATAAGATCAGTTCGCTCCCTTTGTACCAAAACTTCGTTCTGTTCTGAATGTTATTTTAGACCTGCCAACGCGTTCCTTTCCTTTAGAGTCTGGCAGTAAATCGCCTGAACCGTGGGGAAAAATATGTATGCGTATGCAAGTGTGCATATGAGAGACAGAGACAGAGAGACAGATGGCACGAATACCCCTCGGGATGTGTTTTTCATCAATGTTAAAGGGGAAGATCTGGGTGGGACGAGGCATATGGAGTGTGTGTGTGTGTGTGTGTGTGTGTGTGTGTGTGTGTGTGTGTGTGTGAATTATGTTCCTTTTCTTTAAATGAAAAATGTTGACATTCTGTTCATAACGTTTTCTTAAATGTCAGTACAACTATGAGTTAATCTGACAATACATTGCTTTCAGTGTGTATGCGCGCGCGTGTATATATACACACTGTTTGCTCCCACTACTAAATTGTTCATCATATTATTGCTTGGCCAATCAGTGGGAGACTGCATCTCTTACAAGATCCAAGTAAAGGCTGTCCTGCACAATTCTTAGCTGCTGAAAATGCTTGAGTTATTTAATAGTTGAGCTGACCAGTCTGAATTTTTTATCTCCCGTACATCCTTAAATGGATCCTCAAGCATAGCCTCAAAGATTTATCCTTATATCTTATGCATGATTTTAGTTTTTCAGCAACTTGTTTCTTTACCACACTTTCTTTTCGTTTACTTTTCTACCCTTCACTGGCGGCTTCGGATGCTGTTGGATTCTGTTTTTGAACCCTAAGTGGTGGGAATACCATGGAATTATGTAGACTGCGCTATATCTTTATTTGATGCCAAATGACCACAGGGACTGTTAGCCGTGTCTTTCTGATGAGTCTGATCCAGCGGACGAACGGACAAGGAGAAGGCAATATGAATAATTCTGTCTTCTAGAGGGTTACGAAAGTCACCTTAGACTGCTAGTGAAAGATTTCATGTTTTTGATATACTTCCCTGATTACTTTTCACTCTCATTTTCCTCCCCCTGCCCGATCCCGCCTCCCCCCTTTCGAATTTTTGCCACATCATTAAGACATAATGATGGAGGAATTGTTAATCTGCACGTGTTTTCTCGCACTACTAATTTGTTACACATACACAT
>CM031606.1:75850741-75858241 GCA_018398815.1 Conus ventricosus
CATGCAGTAATCTGTATTTCGTGGGTAGGAAAGTAGTGTGTGTGTGTGTGTGTGTTTGTGTATTTTTGCTTTGTTTGTATTGTTGCTCATTTCTAAGTCTGTTGTCCCGGTTTTTGTTGTGGTTTAACTTCTTTTTCCATTTGTGAACTGTTGAAATTATATATGTAAAACTTGTGGAATAGAAGAAAAAAAATTAAACGTGCAATTTATTATTGACAATTTTAATTGATTTGATTTTTTTGTTGTTGTTATGTGTCCACGTCTTTGCTATGCATCCCTATTCACAAACACACATGCACATATCCTCCACTCTCTTCCCAAGAGGCCGAGATCTTTTTCAAATATACTATATAGCCCTTTCGCTTTCCGCGCTACGTACATCAAAGTAGGCTATAGTCGTATCTTTGGAGAGCATCTTTTAATATCAGTGTGTGTTCGGCCCGCGCCATATCCTCATCAGGATGCAATCTCCCTCTCTCTCTCTCTCTCTCTCTCTCTCTCTCTCTCTCTCTCTCTCTCTGTGTGTGTGTGTGTGTGTGTGTGTGTGTGTGTGTGCGCCTGTGTGTCAATCGTGTGAGACACACCTCAGCAACGACTGTCGTATTTCATGCGATGTGCAACGGGTTTCTTCTCTGCTGAACGAAGAAGCTTGGGAAAGGTAAGTGAACACTTGATTGTGTGTGTGTGTGTGTGTGTGTGTGTGTGTGTGTGTGTGTGTGTGTGTGTGTGTGTGTGTGCAGCGCGCGCGTGCGCGTCGGCGTGTGTATTTATATCCTTATCTTCTGCTTTTCGGCTTCAATTGAAATCTGGGCATTTTTGTTTGAATGAAACTGTCAGCTTTGATGCCAGACTTTGGGATTTGGGGTTGGCTGGTCGGTTGATCGAGTGCCTTTGTTCTGCTTTGTTTTGTCTTGTGTTGGGTTAGTTTTCGTTTCTTTCCTCGCAAATGACTGGTTGATTATTTGTTGTTTTTTTTGGATGGTAGAATAGTTTGTTGATGACGTTTAGCACGCAGTAATCGTTCTGTCAGCCTTTCTTGTCTTCAACGTCTTTCTTTCTGAGTGTTGTTGTTTTTATTGTCTGTTTGGTTGGTTGGTTGTTTGTTTGTTTTGTTTTGTTGTTGTTTTTTGTTTTGGTTTTTTTTGCGTTTCTTCTTGATGCTCCGCTGTCTTCTTTTTCTGCTTTGTTTTCCATTCATTAATAATGTGATTCGTGTCCTTAAAATTGTTATCATTTTTTTTCTTATTTATCACTGTTGTTGCTACTTTTCATCTACCTCTTATCATCATTTTGTTTCCCGTTCTTGTAGTAGCAGTAGTAGTAGTGGTGGTGGCGGTGATAGTCATAGTAGCAGATTTTTGTTGTTGTTGTTGTTCTTAACTTTATTCCAGCAATTGCTGTTGAGGGTAATCAAAGCTTTTTTTGAGAACTGAACCATGTAAGGGAGAAAAGAACCCTTCCTGAAGCTCCTTTCAGAATGGAAAACATGTGAAGATAAAGGAGGAGGGGGGGTAGGTACAGGGGTGTGTGTGAAAGGAACAGAGAAATTAACTCTGACAAGGGAGGGGGGGGGGATTTTTTTCTCCTCTCCTTCTCCAGCTCCTCCTCCTCCTCCTCCTCCTCCTTCCCTCCTTCCCTCCTCTTCCTGTTCTTCTCCTCATCCTCAACCTCATTCTCATCCCCCCACCCCCACCCCACCCCTTCTTTGTCGTCGTTCGCCGTATTCTACCACATCTTGCTTTCTTTCTTTTTCTACTTTGCCTTTTCATCATCATTTGCTGCTTCTTTTTCTTCTTCTTCCTTTTCTTCTTTTTCTTCTTCTTCTTCTTCTTCTTGACAAGTTTCGCATCGTGACAATGTTAGATGATGAAAGGAAAAGGCACAACCTGAACATACATGGACTCAGGTAGTACTTTCTCGGGATTAGTTCTTCCTTAAATGATTAAAGCTGGACATAAAAGGACAAAATGGATTTCATCTTCCCCAGCAGATGAAACACAATGGACATAACAATTGTGACTCAGTTGTTCTTGTATGCCATAAAGAATGTGTGAATGTGGATGAAAGCCCAAATCTGAATTCAGTAGGGCATACTTCATACATTTATTTATAGGTCTAGACACATAAGACTCCCTTAGTAACTGTTTTGAAACGTTCTATGAAATCTATATTTCTCACTTCTTTGCGTGTGATTGTCCCGTTCCTGTCACCTGTAATTCATCATTCTCTGTCTGAATTCTTTAATAAGTGTTGGAACCGACTCTACACCATGATTGTCTGCAACGTAAGAAAACTCATATTTGTCTAAAGTTGTACGAACATGTCTAGCCCATGTATGCTTTCCCTTTTCATCAATATTGTGTATGCCTTATACAGTAATCTGAATTTCCCCAATACAAGTCAGTTTTAACCAAAATTTAATTCAACTTACACAAGATTTTAAGTATAGAGCGTCCTTGCCCTCATTGCCATACAACAAATCAGTGGTGTTCTTATAAATACATCTAAGAACTTTTTAAGGCCATATATGTGTACCTTTCTATTTCTGAAGCCCGTATTTCAGGTTGCAACTTGGGCATTAAATAGCTGAAAATATATGCATAGTAATTCTCAAGTTAATACAATGTTCACAGAATTACTGATAATGCTCTTTAGGCTTTGCTCACCAATTCATCACATACTGTAATAGAAACTAAGTTTAGTTGAAAAACACAGGCCTAAATACTTATAACTTAACAACTTTCATTTCTGTTGTACCATTTATCCATTTTTCCCTTACAACTAAATAACCGCCTTCTCTGAAAATTACAGCATTACTTTTATTCATATTTACCATTAATTCTAGAGTACTGGATGCTGTAAACAAACTGTTTAACTAACTGAGCTTGTAGTCCAGCCACTTGTTTCTGACATCAAAATAGTATCATCTGCCAATAATAAGATACAAATCTCGATGAAATCAGTTTCAGTTTCATCAAGGTGTCACTGCGTGCGGACTAGTCCATATACGCTACACCACATCCGCTAAGTTTTGAGAC
This sequence comes from Conus ventricosus, assembly GCA_018398815.1. Classification (NCBI taxonomy): domain Eukaryota; kingdom Metazoa; phylum Mollusca; class Gastropoda; order Neogastropoda; family Conidae; genus Conus; species Conus ventricosus. The sequence goes on from CM031606.1 coordinate 75,853,780, forward strand.
CACACAGCGCTTGATTTATAGCTGATGTGGAAATGAATCAATAACTAAGATGAGAGGATTTAAGAAGAGGGTCTCGTAGCTATGACTTAGCAGATATCTGACCTAAGCAATTATTGTCGTCAGTAGGGGGCTTAGTAGGTGGTGTCCTGCGTATGTTAGATCAGAACAGGCGCCACTGAACACCACCGAAGTGACTCGGCAGTAGTGCAGTGTCTCCTCCGGTGGGTTGCCTCTTGACGGCTTGACATTGACTGCTCCCTGTGGATTGCCGGTGCCGGGGCTGCGGCGGGGCCGACTGGGCCGTGGCTGTGTATAAGGTGTCGGATTGGGCGGCGTGGGTGCACTGCCTCTGAGGTGGCGCAGAGGTTGGGACAGCAACAAAAAAAATTGAATTCATTTCCTTTGTCTTTTGCTATACCGAGACGTTGATCGCTGAAAAGCCTGAGTCTTCTTCCGACTTCAGTGATCACTTCTTGGTATCTGCATCGAAAGTTAATCGGTGAGTACATTCATCTATCAGGTTATTGATCATTATGCTTTGCTCGATTGAAATCAGTTTTGCATTTTCATGAAATAGACATTCATTATTTGAATTTTAAACTTCTTCCCATTAACATACAAGATCACCGCAAAGAGAAGAATGAATCTCTACTACCATTGGTCCTGACAATGAGAAACCAACGCCCCAAACGCCCCACCCCTTCACAAAATACAATAAAAACCTGTTTCAATTGAAATATTGTTTAAACAGTTTAATCTCTGAGAAGTGTGAATCCACACATTCATCACAATCATACAGTACATTAAAAATTCTTCTCAAACATTCCAGTGAAAAATGAAATCAGCGCTGTCCAGAATCTGATCATCAGAGCTTTTATTTCTATAGATATTGGACAAATTCCAAGTTCTTCCTAAATGATTTCTGTCATAGTGCTACAATCTAAATGAAGCAAATGAAGCAAAGAGCTTTTGTTGCAAAACGTTTCTATTTCATTTTCAGGTCATTTTAATTCTATATTTAACAACCTTCTAAAAGAACAGATGATATCAATGACTGACTCATGGTAAAAGTATAAAACAATATTAATGGGCAGATTTTTAGCAATGAAAGCATTGCATCTTGTCCCTTATCAAACCTATGTTGTATATCTAGATAAAAAAGATAGATATATAGATAGATAGACAGACGGACAGACAGATAGATAGATAGATAGATAGATAGATAGATAGATAGATAGATAGATAGATAGATTGATAGATAGATAGACAAACGGAGAGCGAGAGAGATGGACAGGCGGATGGACACACGGACGGACAGACAGACAGACAGTGTCAAGGTCAGTAGTCAAATAGTTAAAAACGTTGGCCTGCGCTCCTGAGTTTGATGAATCACTTTGGGCGGGGGAGTTGGGGGAAGGGGCGGGGAGTTGGTCGGATTTTCCTTTCTAGCTTGAGAACCCTACACGTTCACCTTGCAGTAAATGGGTGTTTGATTCAGTTCAGAGACCGTTCAAGGCGGCGAAAGGAGAAGGGTGACCCCCCCCCCCCCCCCCCCCTCCCGTCATACGTGCCCCAGACATGGTGAAACAGTCCACTGTTCTTCCCACTGCCTTTAGGTTTTGTGACCGTAACCGTCTAATGTAACGATTCCGATGATTTAATCATCAGATTTCGACACCCTTTTTGGATTTTCAAACGCATTAACACTACTCCTTTAGTTTGTGAACGTTAAGTTTCCGTTAAATCCAACATTCCTTCGACGTAACAAGAAATTTTTGAAAGTCATCTTACATTTTTGCCACGAGAACAGTGTCATCAGCATACAAAAAAAAAGGAGACATGAGCAAACATAACGGCATCCATTTGAATCAGGAAATTAAGATCAAGGTTTAATGATCCACAATTCTGATCTATGAAAGAGTGTTCAAGACCATTAAAAGCAATGGGGAAAAAAAGAACTGGTGCTTAGTCCTCGCCTTATCTGACGCTTCTGAAGCTAGTAAAACAATCAGTTTTTGGATGCTGGGAAAACTCCACAGTGAATGTGATCATGCATGTTTAAGATCAACTGAAGGACCCTTCCATTACGTCCCTGTTTATCAAGTTTTTACCTCAATTCCTGTCCCTATAAAATTGATAAAATCACAAACTATTTTTAACCGCAAAAATAAGACTTTCCAAATCAAATGCGTGAGACAGTCTAACATTTCACACACACACAAGCGCGCGCGCGCGTGCGTGCACATGCATACACACGCGCACGCACGCACGCACGCACGCACGCACGCACGCACACACACACACACACACACACACACACACACACACACACTAACATACATACATACACACACGTGCGCGCGCGGACGCATGCATGCACGCACGCACGCACCCCGCGCACCCGCGCACGCGAGCAGAGAGAGAGAGAGGGTGATGGAAAAGAGAGAGAGTGGGGGGGGGGGGTGCAAGGAGAAGTTCAGTAGGGACAGAGTGAGAGAAGAAGGTGTACACACTGTCAAACAGAGAAACTGAGACCTACAGGAGGAGACATCAATATTGACACAAACGGAATATGAACATCCAGACACACACTCCCACATACAGACACACACTCCCACATACAGACACACACTCCCACATACAGACAGCGAGGGGAGGGAGAAAAGGAAGGAAGGAAGGGGGAGGCAGAAAAACAGACAGACTGACAACAAAGTGAAATGAACACCACAAACAAACATATCCCTGTCTGACAGACACCCATCACCATCGACAGACACACAGACAGACTGACAACAAGGTGAAATAAACACACCCACAAACAAACATATCCCTGTCTGACAAACACCCATCACCATGACACACCCGCCGTCCATCATCAGTCGTTTAATTACCCCTCACTTTCATCTTCGCCATTTGGCCTCCGGGGAGGGCTGCACTGACGAATAAATCGTATCCAGCGGAGAGGGGTACAGCACAGAGATAACATCCTCGGGCAGCCAACCACACGGCATTATTCGTTAGAGCTGGTCAAGTAGTATGACTAACAACAGCCACGGCAACAACGGAGAAGAATGTGAAGAAAAGAGAGAGAGAGGAGGACGAAAGGAAAACATATGGAAGAAAGAAAGAAAGGGAAGCAACTCGTCCAACCAGACAGATAAGAACGCGGACAGAACAAGGCGGATGTAGACACCCTCCGCCCCCCACCCCACCCCCCACCCCCCCCCACCCACCCACCCCCACCCCCCACCCCCTCCAATCTAGATGTGTTGTTCTTCGTGTGCAGAAATTCATAATTGGTTTAGTTTTCGTTTCATAACAACGAGTTGAATAATAATGATTCTGTATTTTCGTTCAAGACTATCACAGAGAAGTGTCGTTAGAAAACTTGGAAAAAAAATGAGTGTTACGTCGAATGTAAAGATATAGTATACGTCCTGTCACATTGTTGAACACATCAGTTGCTAATCTGCACATGTTTCGTAACTTTCGAACGCTTCTTCCTGGGGGACCCCCATGCATTCTGAGATTATGTCTTCGAGAAAGACTTTCAAGCTTCTCACAAGATTCCTGGAGTGTTTCTACTTGCTGCTTCACTTTCTTGACGTCGGAGAACAAATTCTGACTGGCAAACGAAGTTTCAACAAAAGAACGGTTCGCTTTTTATTGTACATTCGAGTTTTTCCTTGTCAACCCATTTGGGAAAAATCAAACATGCTACCGCGAGAAATGTTTTGATCAGATTGGGGCAAGGTGTGTCTCCTTTAAAAACACATAGACAGCACTATTGTAACTGTAACATCGATTGCTCTTGCCTTGTTTTGCAGAGAAGAATCGGAAACTGAAGTGCATTTCAAGCACATAATTATACTCTAGATACATGGAGATTTGAGAGCATTACTTTTCTCGAAAGTATTTTAATAGCCCATCCACCTTCATGCTTTCACTTCAAGCTTTAAATTACAAACCCATAATGTTGCGCCTTGCTTTCTATGTCTTTAAAGCTGTTGCGCTTTGCTTTCTGCGTCTTTAAAGCTTTTCAGATCCGTGATGCTTAGACAGTAGACTTTGTTACGCTGTTACTGTCAACTGGCGAACGAAACAAACGTAATCTTTCGGCGTCTCACCTGTAGGAGGTGATAAAACGTGATCATTTTCCATATCAGGTACAATGCAGTGTTCATATATCTCTCTTGTTCTGCCAGCCATTTTTTTTGATTATTCCACATTAGCCTGACCCCTTTTTTCTTGTTCTTTGCATTTCTTGGACTTCGTGGCTGCATGGAGAATGTGTTTGTTTGCGGATGTTTCCTCATGTATTCCCATTCGTTGAAAAGGGCATATGGATAAATCATTTAATCATTTAGACTCTGTGTGTGTGTGTGTGTGTGTGTGTGTGTGTGTGTGTGTGTGTGTGTGTGTGTGCGCGCGCGCAAATGTGTAGGTAAGCAAGTGCACGAAC
>CM031606.1:75860741-75870741 GCA_018398815.1 Conus ventricosus
GTTTCCCGGTGACAGGGAAAGTCCAGGAGCGGGGGTCGCACGGGGCGCCCCCAAAAAAACGACAGCAAGGGGAAAAACCGCTACATTTCCCCCGCCAAGTTTAGTGCAACGGGGAAAGAAAATCTGCCCAAAATCATCAGACGCTTGCGAAACTGCCACAAAAACCCCCCCAGTTTGCAAAACAAAACGTAATCGCCTCCATGCGTCAACCTTCGGCGCGTCGTCCATTACCAAAAACCCAAGGGTGACCCAGATCCGCGAAACCAACCGAATGCCTGGGTGCACTGCGCACCAGAGGGGGGCCCCGTGCCCTGGGGACCCAAGGTTTTTGTTCCTGATGAATTTCCGGGTTTTGGCTGACACCCATGATGGCCCAAAAACCCCTGGCTTGGGGGGCGGGCCCCCGGGAGCACTTCTGCCAATTTCAATTTTAAGAAGTGGTCCCCTTTGGGGCGGCTCCGTTAAAGGGTTTTTGGGGGATCGTCAATCGCACGTGTAGTAGCTACTACTGCTACCGCCTACCCACCACCAGCAACCTACACTCTTGTCACCCAAACGCCTGGCCCCAGCCCAGCAATGGCCTTTTCTCCATATCCCCGCCACGAATATGGCGATCGTCAACGCCGACCTCATCCTCCGAACGATTAAGCCGCAATACAGGAGGCTCCTATCTCGACCACAGCAACGACAACAACAGCAGTTTTGATCATGGCCACGATGAAGATGGCCACAACAATAGCCGGAGGCCGCTACGACGCTCCGACAAGCGGACTTCCGCTGGAGTCCGCTGCAGAAAAGGAGAGGAGGAGGTTGCGAGCGGGGTGGAGAGTGGGTACGGGGGTGACACGCCCGCGTCACGGCAAATGTGGTACGACAGAACCTGGCTGCGGCACGAGCATGGGACGACACGGTCCGGCAGATCCTTCAATGACAGCGTGAGTTGGGTTCGTGGTTTGTTCGTTGGTTGGTTTTTGTTTCTTTGTTTGGTTTTTTTTTTTGTCTCTTTCTCTATTTCATTTCTTTTCTTCTTTCTTTCCTTCCTTCTCTCTCTCTCTCTCTCTCTCTCTCTCTCTCTCTCTCTCTCTCTCTCTCTCTCTCTCTCTCCTCTGCTTGCTTGGTGTGTTGAACGGTTAGATGAATAGTTTCTTTAGCAATAAAATAAAATAAAATAAGCATGGGCTACTCTCTTTGTTTACCCGTTGCTATTACAACGTAGGAAGGTTCCAGCATCGTACAAGTCCTGATCCTGATGATAATTTATGTAATCAAGTGGATGGGTTGTCAGCTCTATGGCATGTTTGACTCAATTGTTTGTGTGTCTCCTTCTTTGTTGATTTGTTGGGTTGCTTTACCTGTCTGATGGTTGCTTGCCACTTTGTCAGCCTTTTTCTTTGTTTTGTCTTCCAGTTTTCTTTGTCTACCAGTTTGGTTTTTCTCCCTACTTTGTTTGTCTTTCCTGCATGCCTTCTTCTTTGTTTGCTTTTGTGTTTGTTTCCCTACATGTTTGCCTACCTTTTGTTTACTTTATACTATTTTTTCATATTACTCTGTGACATAGAGAGAGAAGGGGAGAGAGAGAGAGAGAGAGAGAGAGAGAGAGAGAGAGAGAGAGAGAGAGAGAGAGAGAGAGAGTGTGTGTGTGTGTGTGTGTGTGTGTGTGTGTGTGTGTGTGTGTGTGTGTGTGTGTGTGTGTGATTTTTTTAAATAGTAGAATAAATGACCGTCTGAATGCATGAAACACCTACAAACAGACAAACCAACCTCCTTACTTTCCAGTCTAGACTTAATGTTGTACACCCAAAACACGTGGAAAGTGCCCTTCCACGTGTAGTATGTGTGTGTGTGTGCGTGTGTGTGTGTGTGTGTGTGTGTGTGTGTGTGTGTGTGTGTGTGTGTGTGTTGTTTGTGTGTTCTTTCAATAACCGCTCCGATCTTGTTTACTTTCTCCTATATTCATCCGGATTGAAATTTTGCATCGATAGCTGAAGACATGTTGTAACGAAAACTCTTTCTTTTTTTTTTTTATCTTACGCCACACTAATGTAAATGAAACACAATCATAAATGTTACTCAATTGGAAGAAGCAGTTAACAAACTACTCTTGCTGATGGAGACATGATTGTTAAACTGACATAGGAAGATACATGTATAATTAGGTTCATAACGGTTATAAAAGAGTAAGGGTATGAATTAACTAGCGTATTTCAAAGGAGGTGTGATACAAATAATAGTGTTGCGTAGAGAAGGAAAACAGCAGCAGAAACATCAGCTGCATCTCAAAACACAGAAACAAATGTCGCTGTGATTGAGAACGTGATGCAATGTTTGTGGCGTAGTGTTGTACACACATATGTGATGAAGCGATAGACGTACACGGACGGACAGACACCCAGGGATAAACAACAGCAAGACGAAAGGTAGACAAACAGGAACACTGTCAGAAATGAAGAGGAAAAATTTGTTTTCCGTTTGACATTGTGTTTTGTTTGCTTGTTTGCTTTTTGTTGTTTTTTTAATTTGTAAACCTCACAAAATGTAGTAGACATTCACATATTCATATATATATACACATGTGTGTGTATCTATATATATATAGAGAGAGAGAGAGATATACACACACACACACACACACACACACACACACACACACACACACACACACACACACACACACACACACATGCACACACACACACACACACACACACACACACACACACACACACACACACACACACACATACACACACACATATGATGGCTAGTTCTTCGCTTGCGAAGATTAGTGGGAAGTTCCCGCCAGGGATGGGTGGCACGCCCTTTGACATATAATATATGTTACGCGATATACGTGTACCTGCGCAGTACGTGTACTGCGCAATTTTTGGCGTGTTTCATGGACTGCGCAACCTCGTTGCAGAATTCATGAACTCTGCAACGAGGTTGCGCAGTTCATGAAACACGCAAAATAGCATTGCCCAGTACATGAACTACGCACAGGGTGCAAACTCGGTTGTAACCTCAATTCGCAGATTGCGTATTTCATGAACTGCGCAAACACGCTCAGTCTGTGTGTCCACACAAGAATGATGAATAGTAAAGGCAGAGCAGAGAAGGAAAAAATAGACCAATACGTCATGAAGTCATCTGAACAGTTATCATTACTCACATAACTGTTTTGGATGCCGACTGACAGCAAAGAAGTCTAAACGTCTTCAGTTGATTATCTGTATCCGAAGAAGCATGGATGCTACTGCTAGTGATTCCGCACGAGGCCTATGGTCTGATGATTATGAACAAAAAGTTCTCGAGATTTTACGAAGGCCTCTCACTGGCCATAAAGAAGACCGGGAAGTTTACCATATCAAGAATACCTTTGCTATTGTGTCCATTGCTGGATTGGACCGTGTTCAGCGCAAGTCATCGGTCAAGTGCATGATCACACAGAGCCAAGTATATGAAGTGCTCGAAGCAACACACCAAGCAACAGGTAAATTATACTTCAGTCATTTACCAAAGGTGTATTATTTTGGCTACTGTCTCTTTGCTGGCTGTGCGCGCCTTCATCGCCGAGTGTGAACCCTGCCAGGAGAAGAGAAAGAGGAAAGAGACTGTCTCTGGAACAGTAGTCAGACCGATACTCGTTTCGGACCTGAATCAAAGGGGCAAGTAGACCTTGTCGATATGCAGAGCATGAAGGATGGGTCATTCTCGTTCATCCTGCATTACCAGGAGCACCTGAGCAAGTTCCACTTGCTGCGTCCTCTCGAGACCAATAGTGCCATTGACGTTGCAAGACAACTTTTGCTTCTTTTCTAGGATTTCGGTGCTCCTAGAGTTCTGCAAAGTGATAATGGTAGAGAATTCACCGCTACACGTAACCCAACGTAATTGAAGAACTTGCCAGGATGTGGCCTGAGCTGGTTTTGGTCAACGGACGCCCACGCTATTCCCAAACCCAGGGTTCCGTTGAGATGTCCAATGGAGTGATGAAAGACAAGCTTACGGCCTGGATGAGAGACCATCGTTGTCCAAATTGGTCTTTAGGCATACGATTTGTCCAGTGGCAGATGAACTCCGTTGTTAGTGAGGCAACTGCTAAAGAACCATATACTGTGATGTTCGGCAAAAAAAAAAAACCGTGCATTGGTTCGACATCATCTGTACCCATTGAGTTTCTTCAGAAAATAGGAAGTGGGTGTATGAAGAGCAGCTTCTAGATATGATAAACGGACATGGTGCAGGGCAGACTGACGTCACAGGACATGTTGGACAGACTGGCGCAGGGCAGACTGACGTCACAGGACATGTTGGACAGACTGGCGCAGGGCAGACTGACGTCACAGGACATGTTGGAATGACTGGTGCAGGGCATACTGAGTCACAGGACATGTTAGACAGACTGGCGCAGGGCAGACTGACGTCACAGGACATGATAGACAGACTGGCGCATGGCAGACTGACGTCACAGGACATGATAGACAGACTGGCGCAGGACAGACTGACGTCACAGGACATGTTGGACAGACTGGTGCAGGGCAGACTAACGTCACAGGACATGTTAGACAGACTGGCGCAGGGCAGACTGACGTCACAGGACATGATAGACAGACTGGCGCAGGGCAGACTGACGTCACAGGACATGATAGACAGACTGGCGCAGGGCAGACTGACGTCACAGGACATGATAGACAGACTGGCGCAGGGCAGACTGACGTCACAGGACATGATAGACAGACTGGCGCAGGCGGCCAGGACTGAGACTGCACAGTGACTAAGATGTGACAGACTGGTGCAGGGCAGACTGACGTCACAGGACATGTTAGACAGACTGGCGCAGGGCAGACTGACGTCACAGGACATGATAGACAGACTGGCGCAGGGCAGACTGACGTCACAGGACATGTTAGACAGACTGGTGCAGGGCAGACTGACGTCACAGGACATGATAGACAGACTGGCGCAGGGCAGACTGACGTCACAGGACATGTTGGACCGACTAGCGCAGGGCAGACTGGCGTCACAGGACATGATAGACAGACTGGCGCAGGGCATACTGACGTCACAGGACATGATAGACAGACTGGCGTTATGGTTATGGAACACGATGGTCAAAATGACTTCACAAGACAAGGTACTCATAATACAGAACAGGGGATGGATACAATGCAGTCACAGGACAGGGGAGACAGACAGACATAACAGAGATCACAGAACACGTTGGGCAGACTGACGTTATTAAGGTCATTGTAGAAGGTGGGCAAAACATCACAGAACGGGGCGTAGTTGATGTTGTTCTACAGGACGGACAGACTGACGTCATTGAGATCATGCTACAGAAACATCAGATTGAGGTTTCAGACCTCATGGAACATGATGGACAAAATGACGTCACATGACATAACGGACAAAATGACGTCACAAGACATGACGGACACAATGACGTCACAGGACATGACGGACAAAATGACGTCACAGGACATGACGGACACAATGACGTCACAGGACATGACGGACACAATGACGTTACAGGGCAGGTGGCACAGAGAGAACAGGGTGCTGCCGGTGCAGAGAGTGGGGTGATAGAAGAAGAAAACATGGACGCAACAGACAATGATGAGAGTCAGGGTAACACAACAGACAATGATGAGAGTCATACGGATGAAGTCCGTGACCATTTTCAGAGTATTAGGGCGGCTGCAGCACGGGGTTTAGAAAGACAAGCGGGGAAAAAAATGCTAGACCGATCAGAAGCGAAAATGAAGGCGCTTGCTGTTGGCGATAATGTGCTCATACCAGTTTCTGAATTTGATCGTGGGCGGGGGATCCACCCAACTTGATTGGTGTTGTTATGGAAAAGAGTGATAGAGGCTTCAAGGTAGGAACGAAAGCTGGAGTCTTATCTGGATTTTATTTGCCAGAAATCAAATTGAAATGACAAAATTTAAAAAAAAAAAAATCTTACAGTCGACATGGTTCCAAAACATGAAGAAATGTCCATCAGAACAGCTGTGCGTCTACTCTCGGTGGTAAGGGTCAGGGAAAAGTAAGATGCTCTTGCAAGACAGGATGCCTTGATATAAGGTGCAAATGTTTCAAGAAGAAGAGCGATTGCACCAGTGCATGCCACCCACGAATTACTTGCAAAAACATTCCGCAGTAGAGTTTCCTTTCCACAGTGAAATATAATTATGTTTTCTTCGTCTTCCTTTCTTCGCATTATTGTTGGCAATGTCTTCCCGCTGGAGGATTAGAAAGGAAATTTCTACTATTTGAATATCGTTTGACTGGCATCTGAACGTGGAATCGGGAGTTCTCAAATCTTTTCCCTGGACACATATGACTGTATGCTTCGTCGCAAATTATGAATATCTTTTGTATGGCATTTGTGGGTTCTTCTGTGTGTGTGTGTGTGTGTGTGGTGTGTGTGTGTGTGTGTGTGTGTGTGTGTGTGTGTGTGTGTGTGTGTGTGTTTATTTTTGGGTATGCTGCATTAATTTGCAATTAATTTCGTGATCAAAAAAAATTGTTTCCTTCTCTGCGCTGTTTTGTACTTTACTGTTCATCATTCTTGTGAATTGTGAATTCATGTCAGTCAAGTATTTTATACAGTCAGTTATAAATCTGTTCGTCATACGCACCCACAGACACAGACTGAGCTTGAGGTTACAACCGAGTTTGCACCGTGTGTGTAGTTCATGTACTGGGCAATGCTATTTTGCGTGTTTCATGAACTGCGCAACCTCGTTGCAGAGTTCATTAATTCTGCAACGAGGTTGCGCAGTTCATGAAACACGCCAAAAATTGCGTAGTACACGCACTGCGCAGGTACACGTATATCGCGTAACATATATATATCCAACATATACTTACAATACGTTGTATGTGTATGGTGTGTGTGTGTCTCTCTCTCTCTCTCTCTCTCTCTCTCTCTCTCTCTATATATATATAATATATATATTATATATATATATATATATATATATTATATATATATATATATAGTATATGCATGCATGCATGCATACATGTATGTATGTATGTGTGTTGTATGTATGTATTATGTATCTATATGTCCTCTGTGTGTGTGTGTGTGTGTGTGTGTGTGTGTGTGTGTGTGTGTGTGTGTGTGTGTGTGTGTGCACGCGCACGTGCATGCTCCCTTTTAGTGTGAATACGCGTGTACACATTTACATTGATTTGTGTCTGTATTTCAACACAGAAATGAAAATAACCCAGTACTACTTTCTGCCAATGACGCGATAAACTTGTGCTTTTTATCAGACATGATAATGTAACTTTCATTTGACAATTCACGTTCGATATTTTTTTCAAGCCCTCATATGTCAGAGCCGATTATGTGAATTTGATTTCATGCTTTCATAATCTAATTTCATAATTCACTTTTACACAACATCTTTCTTTCTGCTTGCATGCATAAAGGTGCACATCTTGTGCCAGCAATTATACCAAAAAATGAGATACGTTATTGATGTATAATTCACATTTGGACAGCATTATTTTTGATTCAGTTTAAAGTGTTCCGTGAAAAAGGCCATTGACGAAATGTTGATTAGTGAAGCAAGCCAAGGTTACTTGACGTGCTTGGGCTGACTGCTTTTTCACACACACCACACACACACACACACACACACACACACACACACACACACACACACACACACACACGCATGCACGCACGCACGCACACGCATGCACGCACGCACGCACGCATGTACGCATGCATTCGCACGTACGGACGTGTTTGTGTGTGGTTGTGTATGTGTGTGTGAGGGGTGGGGGGGAGCGCGCACGTGTGTGTGTGTGTGTGTCTGTGTCTGTTTGTCTGTCTGTCTGTCTGTCTGTCTGTCTGTCTGTCTCTCTGTCTGTATGTATGTACGTGTCTGTGTCTGTGCATATATGCATGCGTGCGTGTGTGCAAGTGTGTATCTGTGTGTACACACACATCCATATCAATAAAGGATAATACCAATAACTGGAATAGTAATGATAGCAATAATGATGATAAATCTTGAGCATCATCGCCTTGGGCAAGTCAAGGATATAAAAGATAGGACAGAGCGCTATCAATGATCATGTCGATAAAACGTCTGTGGCCGCCTGTTCCCTTTGGACAATATGAGAGAAAAAAAGATCAACTGATAGACTAAGGGAGAGACAGGAACATTGTGAGAGAATGACAAGGCACGTGACTATATTCCCTGGGTAAAACCCACGTGCGCGCGTGTGCTTGCATGTGTGTGTGTGTGTGTGTGTGTGTGTGTGTGTGTGTGTGTGTGTGTGTGTGTGTGTGTGTGTGTGTGTGTGTTTGAGAGAGAGAGAGAGAGAGAGAGAGAGAGAGAGAGAGAGAGAGGACAAATACTTAGTCAGTCTAGTAAACAAACATAGTTCCCTCAAAAGAGAAAGATACACAAAGATTCAAAGGGAGAAATATTAAGTTCTGGATACTGCTTTTCCATACAGAAAGAAAAAAAAAAATATGTTGTGGAGAATGTTCTTCATTGACAAACTGATCAAACTGTTTTAAGCATATTTATCATTTTTTCCGGGGGAAAAAATATCCGGTCACCCCCATTTCTGATGGCAGACTGGTCGAACAATGCTTGATCCTGACCATGACGTCTCTCTTGATTCCAAGAACGTCAGGTCAGGGCTGAGGCTGGTATGTGGTACCAGACATTCCAGAACAACCTCACTACGTTCAGAGTGACCCGGGGTCAAATGAAAACCCAATGCTCACTGGCTCATATGGTCTACAGAACACCTTCAGGTCGAAGCCCGTTGCTTCTGTTTCATCGTCTGACTGTGCCATTTGGCGGTCTCGCAGCACAGCTTCCATTCCACAGCCTGGGTCCCACGTCCTCGCGCCCACGGCGACTCCGGGTTTCGATCTGATTCTGGGATCTCGTTGGTTTAGTGGGTAAGGCGCCGGCTTTCATCCCATGGCTCCAACCCCCACCCCCCACCCCCCCCCCACCCCTCCTCTCCCCCCTCCCCCTCCCACCTAAGGCGACTTCCAACTTTCAACAAAATTCCGGAGCCTAGCTGGGCTTGAGGGTAAGATGCTATACTTTTGTTCTAGGGTCCGGTGCTCTTTCAGGGTTTTATCCTTTAAGTTCCCTGGGCCGCGGCAACAACACTCCGACAGCAGACTCGGTTCTGGGTTCAACTCTTTCAGCTGGGCCCTTGTCATGCCGGCTGTCTTCTTCACTTCAGAATCCGAAGACCGGCGCCAAGTCTGTCGAAGTCGTCCCGCCTGTCTTTGCCTCTGTGGCCGGTTCCGTTCCAGTGTCTGTCTCGTGACGTTGGTAGGAGGCTTTGGTAGCGTGTGACTCACCCACCAGCCCCATTTTCCTTTGCTGCTTCTCCGTGGCTGCAGAATTTTGCTCGGTTCTCTCCCACTGGGTTTTTGTTGGACATGGCTTCTGGCCATCTGGACATGGCTTCTGGCCATCTGACATGGCTTCTGGCCATCTGATGTTGAGGAATTCGGCTACCTGAGGCGCTTGTTGATACATGCTTGACTCTGGGGTGTTGGATTTTGCTGTTCTCCAAGTTTCTGAGCCATAGAGCAGAACAGACTTCGTGTCTGAGTTGAAAGTTCTGATCTTGGTCTGGAGTGAGAGGGCTGTAGCCCCATGGTGGTGGCAGGGTGTTAAAAGCTTGCCTCGCCTTGTTATTAACTCACTCCGGACTGACAGTTTTTTTCCCCTTTACTTTCCCACGGAACTGGCCATTTGTAGGGTTAGTACCAAAAACAAAATCATTAAAGAAAAGCTGTTAGGAGTTCGGATACAAAAATTTCAAAGCTGCTTAGAAACATAGTGAGTTAGTTCCGGGGAAAATATTACATTTCCTACTTTCATTTTTCATCTTCTAGCTCCAGATAAAACAAATGTCCTTTTTTTTTTCATCTGAATCGACACAGACAGATGACTTTTAGATAGATAGATAGATAGATAGATAGATAGATAGATAG
>CM031606.1:75873241-75880741 GCA_018398815.1 Conus ventricosus
GGGACACTGAAGAAGAAGAAGGAGGAGAAGGAGAAGTAATGTATCGCGGCTCGACGTTCGGCACGGAGCCGCCTCCTGGCAAACTGGACCGCAGCCAGACCAGCATGGACAGTCCCCCTGCCGGCGGCCACTGGGCCAACCTGCAGCGCATTCTTCTCAGGTCCACTCTCCGGAACTCTTGTCTGGCTCTGGCTCTGGCTCTGTCTCTGTCTGTCTGTCTATCTCTGTCTCTGTCTGTCTGTCTCTGTCTTTCTATGTCGCTGTCTCTTGTCTGTCTGTCTGTCTGTCTCTGGCTCTGGCTCTGTGTCTGTCTGTCTGTCTGTCTGTCTGTCTGCCTCTGTTCTCTGTCTTGTCCGTCTGTCTCTGTCTTCTCTGTCTTTCTATGTCGCTGTCTCTGTCTGTCTGTCTGTCTGTCTCTGGCTCTGTGTCTGTCTGTCTGTCTGTCTGTCCTCTGTCTCTGTCTGTCTGTCTCTGTCTTTCTATGTCGCTGTATCTGTCTGTCTGTCTGTCTCTGTCTCTGTCTCTGGCTCTGTCTCTGTCTGTCTGTCTGTCTGTCTCTGTCTCTGTCTGTCTGTCTCTGTCTTTCTATGTCGCTGTCTCTGTCTGTCTGTCTGTCTGTCTCTGGCTCTGGCTCTGTCTGTCTTTCTATGTCCCTATCTGTGTCTGTCTGTCTGTCTGTCTCTGTCTCTGTCTGTCTTCTCTGTCTTTCTATGTCGCTGTCTCTGTCTGTCTGTCTGTCCTGTCTCTGGCTCTGTCTGTCTCTGTCATTTGTATGTCTCTGTCTCTGCCTCTGTCTCTCTGTGTCTCTGTCTCTCTCTCTCTGTCTCTGTCTCTCTCCCTCTCTCCCCCTCTCTCTCTCTCTCTGTCTCTCTCTCTCTCTGTCTCTCTCTCTCTCTGTCTTCTCTCTCTCTGTCTCCCTCTCTCTCTCTCTCTCTCTCTCTCTCTCTCTCTCTCTCTCTCTCTCTCTCTCTCTCTCTCTCCCTCTCTCTCTCTCTCTCTCTCTCTCTCTCTCTCTCTCTCTCTCTCTCTCTTTCTCTCTCTCTCTCTCTCTCCCCCCTCTCTCTGATATCTTCTTAACTGTTTTGTTCATCGTGATTGTGCAGGAGTAGTGTGGTGTTCTTTTATGTTGAAAGTTTTAAAGTGCTGCTGCTGCTGCTGCTTGTGGTACTTAGAGTAATGGTGTCCTTAGCACTTTATTTTCGACTGATATTGTTGTTCAGATCGTGTTCCTGTTCAAACCAAAACTACTGCGGGTCATCTTACAATAAGCTTTATTTCAGAGAACACCTCACCTTACCATAAGCTTTATTTCAGAGAACGCCTCATCTTACCATAAGCTTTATTTCAGAGAACGCCTCACCTTACCATAAGCTTTATATCAGAGAACGCCTCATCTTTCCTTAAGCTTTATTTCAGAGAACGTCTCATCTTACCTTAAGCTTTATTTCAGAGAACGCCTCATCTTACCTTAAGCTTTATTTCAGAGAACGAAATATAATGCTAAAGCATGCAGATTATGTCACTGCTGCAGTTGCTGCCGCTGTTGCTGCTCCTGCTGCGGTTGTTGCTGTTCGAATCAGTACAAGTTTCTGAGATTTGATGGTGCATCTCTTAAGTTTTACAAACTGATGAACAGAAGCCGTGCGTGTGATGTTGAAGAGGTGTGTGTGTGTGTGTGTGTGTGTGTGTGTGTGTGTGTGTGTGTGTTGTGTGTGTGTGTGTGTGTGTGTGTGTGTGCGCGCGCGCGCACCGACGACGACGACGACGACGATGATGATGATGATGACGACAACGACGACGACGATCAACCTCAGCACCCTTACCCTCCTCCTCCCTCAGGTTCGCGGACAGAACGTCGATGCAAGGCATTCCCTACATCCGCTCATCCCGGTCCACCATGGCCAAGCTCGTATGGTTCTTCCTGTTGCTGCTGGGCTTCCTGCTCCTTGCCGGGCACCTGTACTACCTGTGCATCGTCTACTACTCCTACCCCAAACACTCCACCCTGGACCTGGGCTTCAGCCCCTTGGACTTCCCGGCCGTGACTTTCTGCAACGTCAACCCCATCCGGAGGTCCCGGCTGGACGCTACGCCGGAAGAGCTCAGGTCCCTGGTGAGGCTGACCGATCCTGACGAGATCGTGGAGAAAATGGTGAGCCACAGACATTGACACGGACATTGACCCTGACAAAGCCTTAGGGAGAAAATGGTGAGCCACAGACATTGACCCTGACATTGACACAGACATTGACCCTGACAAAGCCTTAGGGAGAAAATGGTGAGCCACAGACATTGACACAGACATTGACACAGACATTGACACGGACATTGACCCTGACAAAGCCTTAGGGAGAACATGGTGGGCCACAGACACACAGACACAGACATTGACACAGACATTGACACAGACATTGACACAGACATTGACACTGACAAAGCCTTAGGGAGAAAATGATGAGCCACAGACATTGACACAGACATTGACCCTGACAAAGCCTTAGGGAGAAAATGGTGAGCCACAGACATTGACACTGACATTGACACAGACATTGACCCTAACATTGACACAGACATTGACCCTGACAAAGCCTTAGGGAGAAAATGGTGAGACACAGACATTGACATTGACACTGACATTGACACAGACATTGACACTGACATTGACACAGACATTGACACTGACAAAGCCTTAGGGAGAAAAAGGTGAGACACAGACATTGACACAGACATTGACCCTGACAAAGCCTTAGGGAGAAAATGGTGAGCCACAGATACTGACACTGGTCACTTTTCGTACCCCTTCCCCTCTCCCCCCATCACACACACACATACATTTTATCATTCTCTTCCTTCTCCTCTTTCTCCTGTCCTGGGAACGAAACATGTACACTCGCAGATTGCTAGTCTGTCACAGACAGCTGCCTTTCATGTCAAAGTCCACACGGCTGAGAACTAGAGTGGCATTGTTGACACCGAAGGATGGCTGTCATAACATCAGGTGGTGGAGATAGGAGCACATTTACCGACAGCTCTTTCTATCGAGTAGCGGGAAAGAAAATGATGACCGAACATAATAAGAAAGAAAAAAAAATCTTTTTGACAACTATTCCTTACAGATAACATTTATCTTATTTGTATTGAAGATGAACCGTATTTTTAACGGAAAGAAGCTGAATTAGATACCAGATTGTTTAAATACGCAGTTCTTTCCCTTTGATTTTCGATCAACGGTGATCGAGGATTTATTGGGTAAATTACCACATTTAAAAACATATTTTTAGTTATTAAAGCAATAATTTTTCTTTAAAGGAAAAAAAGGTCAAACTAATGAAAATGTAGGCAGACAGACTGACCGGTAGGCAGACAGATTGGCGAATAGGTAGGTAGACACATTTGCAGACAGGTAGGTAGAGAGATTGACAGTTAGGTAAGTAGGCAGACTAACAAGCAGACAAAAACTGACATCTATTTGAAATAGAATGTTAATAACTTTGATTTATAGATAAACTGGTTTTAGGTTGCGGGTCATGACACGGCCGAGGAGAAGACCCGAAGAAAGCGCGCCGCTGTTCCCTCTGATGACATCGATAAAAAGATCAGTCCACAGAACGGCACCCACGCCGCCAACAACGACATTGACAGTAATTCCACGGTGTCTACTGATATCAGCAGCAGCACCAGCAGCACTCCGACTTCTGATCAGAGAGGAGGGAAACAATTTATCAGATTTGATTTTAAAACAATTCCAAGGAAAGGTATCCAAAATGCGCGCGCGACTCTGTGTGTGTGTGTGTGTGTGTGTGTGTGTGTGTGTGTGTGTGTGTGTGTGTGGTGTGTGTGTGTGTGCGTGCGTGCGTGCGTGCGTGTGCGTGTGCGTGCGCGTGTGTGTGTGTGTGTGTGTGTGTGTTTAAAGAGAGAACGAGAGGGTGCATTGAGGAGTGAAAGGTGTGTTCCCGTGTCTGTCTGTCTGCTTGTCTGTCTCTTTGTTTGTCTGTCCGTCTGTGTTCTTGTTTGAGTAGGTAGTTTACTCGAGGACAAACGAATATGCATATGTACTTTCGTTTGCGTGCTTGTTTAGAGGTGTGTGTGTGTTTGTGTATGAGTGTGTGCGCGTGAGTGCGTGAGCGTGTGTGTCGTGTATGTTTTGATTAATGTGCGTGTTAATTTTAGTGTGTGTCTTTCTCTCTCTCTCTCTCTCCTCTCTCTCTCTCTCTCTCTCTCTTTTCTCTCCTCTCTCTCTCTCTCTCTCTTTCTCTCTGTTTGTCTGCATGTGTGCATATGTGGTTGCGTGTGTGTTTTCTTGTCTATGATGTCTGTTTGCGTGTCTCGTGCAAGCGTGCGTGTATGCGTGTGTGAGATTGTACATGCTTGCGTTCATGCATGAGACATTGTATAATCTTTATGCGAGTGCCTGAGCGCGTGTGAGTGTGCGTGTGTAAATATGCACACGTCTTCACACATTTACCCCCCTCCCTCTCTCTCTCTCTCTCTCTCTCTCTCTCTCTCTCTCTCTCTCTCTCTCTCTCTCGCTCTCTACCCCCTCCCGTACTTTCAGCCCTCTCGCCCTGCCTCCCCTTGTCCCTCCTTTACCCCCTCCCCCTTCCCTTCACACACCACCTCCTCCTCCTCCCCCAGCCCCGCCCCGCCCCCATACCACCTGGCGTCCATCTCCATTACACTGATCCCTAACGTCCGTTTTCCGTTGGCAGGTCGACGATCCAGGAACAACACGAAAGCCACCACCACCTCCTCTCCCCTCACCTCTTCCGGTTCACGGGAGGAGCGGAAAGGCGTCACCTACCCTGAACCCACCCCCCTCCCCGCTCCTTCGACTGCCGGCGTTCAGCATTCCGATCAGGTTCCGTTTACATTGTTTCCCATCTCAGAATCCTCCTCCTCCTCCTCCTCCTCCTCCTCTTGCTTCTTCCGTGTCGTCGACGACACCTTCGCCAGGAATGGTGAGATTAGGTGCGCTCCTTTAGTTGGACGAGTAGTGGTGATAATAAAGAGAGTTTCGGTGGGGATGGGAGAGAAGAGAGGTGGGGCGATGTTACAGGCACGAGCAAGCGCGTGAGAGTGAGAAATCACACCGATTCGTGTACGTGTCGGGGACGTTGTAATAATGTCTGGTGCATGGAGGGAAACGTAATGGCCGAACGTTAAGGACTTGCTTTTCCTAGACCTCAAATTGATGTGGTGTGTGTCAAAGATGTAAAGGATTTCAATGGAAAGAAGATGAATTCTGTGTTCTTTGACCTTCGCCTTTGGTTCTCATCTCTGTCTCTTTTACATAGACACATTGGTATTCATACACATTCTGAAAGAGATTAACATTTTTCATCTCTGTCTCCTTTACATAGACACATTGGTATTCATACACATTCTGAAAGAGATTAACATTTTTCATCTCTGTCTCTTTTACATAGACACATTGGTATTCATACACATTCTGAAAGAGATTAACATTTTTCATCTCTGTCTCCTTTACATAGACACATTGGTATTCATACACATTCTGAAAGAGATTAACATTTTTCATCTGATCTGAGATTTTTCGGAAGAAAGATTTTTAGCGAAGTTTCTGGTTTTTTAGAAAGTGTATTTGAAAGAGATGGGTGAATGGTGTTTTTTGTTTTTGTTTGTTTTGTTGTTTTTAATAATAACTTGTGAGTTGACTTCAACATGGTGACAGCCCGGAAATGGCCCTTTGCGGTCGGTGGGCTATAAGCAACATTACCCTACCTTACCTATTCATACATGTTGAGCTACCTGATAGCTCCGTTTTATATACTTTCTTACAATTCTGCCTACAAAGACCACGACTCGGTTGCTGAGTTCATGCTGTGTGGTGCATTTTCCTCCCTGTCTTCTTCTGGCAAAAACAGTAGGCCATAGTTTTGCTTACTATGCGATTGAAAGCCGACCATCGGTTATTTCTAGTTGAAAAAAAAAACAAACAAACAAACAAACAAACAAAAAACCTCACATAGCTCCAAGTTTGACAGGGCCCACTAGCCGCACATTTTGACTTCAGTTCTGCCAAAGGCAGAGGGTTGGATTCGTAGGTGCCACCACCATCGTCCCCCATTCCCCTACCGTCTTCGACTTCCAACCCCTTGATCTACCATTTAATGCATTCTGACTGCTACCCTTCGTTGTTTTGTATTTCTGTTTACGTCATCAGTGTGTGCACTTGTGATGCTGCATATAAGTGATTGCTCGTTCATTTTCGTTGTCCTGAGTGTTTTGTTTTGTTTCTTGCCTGAAGAAGACCTAAGAGGTCGAAACGCGTCGTGTATTGTCTTGTGGTTCGTTTGTCTACGTGTTCTTGGCGGTTCGCTATTAATTACATTTAAAATTTGTTTAGATTTATGCATTAAGTCGCATCACTTTGCAACTAGATCAACCTCACGAAAAGTTAAAACCGAACTGTCCTCACAAATACGTTTGAAACGATCCTGTCCCTACGAAAATGTTAAAACCATTGGAAACGATCTGCCATAACGAAAACGTTGCGATCTGCCCTAACGAAAACGTAAATGCGATCAGTCCTAACGGAAACGTTAAAAACGATCTGCTCTAACGGAAACGTTGAAAACGATCTGTCCTAACGGAAACGTTAAAAACGATCTGTCCTAACGGAAACGTTGAAAACGATCTGTCCTAACGCAAACGTTGAAAACGATCTGTCCTAACGCAAACGTTGAAAACGATCTGTCATAACAGAAACGTTAAAAACGATTTGTCCTAACGAAAACGTTAAAAACTATCTGTCCTAACGAAAACGTTAAAAACTATCTGTCCTAACGAAAGCGTTAAAAACGATGCGTCCTGACGGAAACGTTAAAAACGACCTGTCCTCTACTCCGACCAGGTGAATTCTGACGGTATCGTTACCAAGTGCAAAGAAATTGACAAATTCAGGGAGTCATAAAAATTACAAAGAAAAGACAAAGATATCAAAAATACAGGCGAAACTTTAACTCTCAACACTTTTTGAGATTTTCACACTTTTTGAGATATATCGAGCATTCAGCCCGAAATTTGTCAATTTTTTTTCCCCTGGTAAATACTTTTTTGAAATTAATTATTGTTTTAATAACTACAAGTATGTTTTTAGATGTGAAAATTAAAAAAAGAAATCTTCGATCACCGTTGATTGAAAATCAAGGGGAAAGAACTGCAGGGTTAAGCAATCAATCGGGGTTAAACAAAATAATTCAGCTTCTTTCCGTTAAAAATACGGCTCATCTTCAATACAAGTAAGATAAATGTTATCTGTAAGGAATAGTTGTCAAAAAGATTTTTTTTTCTAATTATGTTCGGTCATCATTTACTTTCCCGCTACTTGATAGAAAGAGCTGTCGGTAAATGTGCTCCCTACCTCCACCACCTGATGTTATGACAGCCATCCTTCGGTGTCAACAATGCCACTCTAGTTCTGTCAACCTCGGGGTATGTCAGTGGAGGAAGGACTAGCGCACAGCCCAAACACACTCA
>CM031606.1:75885741-75888241 GCA_018398815.1 Conus ventricosus
ACGCAGTTTATTCACAGCACGCCTAGCACCGAATTCCATACGAGCAACGATATCATTCGAGGCAACCCACCAGAGGAGACGCCGCACTGCCGGAGTCATCTGTGTGATGCACATCGGTGCCTGATCTAATGCAGCATACGTAGACACGTACGCCACCTGGTATCTACCAACCCTAACTGCGACAATGATTGCTTAGCTAGAGTGGAGGCGTCACCACATTCGTCCCCAGATTGCGGATAACGTTGTCTTTTAAACGAACTTACCAAGAGCGCTGGCACGAAGAGGAAAGCCAAACGTAAGTCACCATGAAAGCAGCACGCGAAGAGCCACAGAACCTTTTTATTTTATTTTCTTTACCGCTGATCAATGAGGATGAGAATGATGAACATGATGTTATACAGTTTCCTTCTTATCAAGACTACATGAAGGCTTGCTTTACTCTTCCTTCTCCCGGCACGAACCAGGCCTGAGAACACACACACACACACACACACACACACACACACACACACACACACACACAACACACACCCTGCAGGGTCGGAGGAAATTTTCAGACACACCCATTACGTGGGCGAAAGTCAGTTGTGTAAAGGGTCCGTTCTTCCCATTAAGCCCGTAGCAAACTCAACTCTGTAACGTTCCGTTCTTGCCGTTAAGCCTAGCAAACTCAACTCTGTAACGCTTCCGTTCTTCCCGTTAAGCCCAGCAAACTCAACTCTTTGTAGAAACACCAGGACCGGAAAAGCCCACAAGTTTATGCTTCTGATGGCTCAAACCAAGCACCTCTCAGCTCCAAATCAGCGACGGTACCACTGTAACGCGACGCTGGTGTGAGTAATGTTTCCCTCTGTCCACAGAGCATTCAGCAGATGGTGTGACCTAATGTTTCCATCTGTCCACAGAGAGCTTCAGCAGATGTGTGACGTAATGTTTCCCCTCTGTCCACAGAGAGCTTCAGCAGATGGTGTGACTACTGTTCCCCCTCTGTCCACAGAGAGCTTCAGCAGATGGTTGACGTAATGTTTCCCCTCTGTCCACAGAGAGCTCAGCAGATGGTGGACGTAAATGTTTCCCCTCTGTCCACAGAGAGCTCAGCAGATGGTGTGACGTAATGTTTCCCCTCTGTCCACAGAGAGCTTCAGCAGAACGTGTGACGTAATGTTTCCCCTCTGTCCACAGAGAGCTTCAGCAGATGGTGTGACGTAATGTTTCCCCTCTGTCTGCAGAGAGCTTCAGCAGATGGTGTGACGTAATGTTTCCCCCTCTGTCCACAGAGAGCTTCAGCAGATGGTGTGACGTAATGTTTCCCCTCTGTCCACAGAGAGCTTCAGCAGATGGTGGGGCATCAGGCGGAGGACATGATCGTGGACTGTTCCTTCTCTGGACGCCGCTGCCTGCCGCAGTGAGTCCTTGGTTTCTTTGTGTAACGGTGGTGGCTCCCATAGAAATGACCCCCCTTGAAATATGTCCATGGAAAAAGAATGCCGATGGTATAAGAATGTGGTGTTTGGCTTTCATGCGTGTTTGTTTCTGTTTGTGTTTCTCTCCAGCCGAAACGAAAGGAAAAAGAATATAAAAAAGGGGGGGGGGGGGGGGGGAGAGTGGAGACCATACAGTCGAAAATGAGAATTAATAAGAGAATGTGAACAGAAAACAAACAAACAAGCAAAGAAAACAAACAAACAAACAAAAAGAGGATGAAGGCCCTAAAAAAAGAGTGTTAAGAAGGTTATGCTTCGGGAAGGGTGGGTTTTGTTTGTCTGTTTTAATACATCATATATTTTTGATGATCTCTCATGTATTATGCACATGTTCATACTGCTACGCGTGATTGTGCACGTCAGTTGTGTCGTTGCGTGGGTCAGGGCTACAGTTTTGTCATCGGGCATGGAATGCCCTGTGTGTTTGCTCGTTGCTGTCGTGCGGCCTCATGTGCTTCGATGTGCCGGCCAAGTGAGAAGGAAACGGCAAAAAAAAAAAAAAAACAATGTTAGGACCAGGGGAAGGGGCGGGTTTTCCTGTTATTATTTCTGCCGGTTTATACGCTTTGTCCGGATGTCACGAATACTCCTTTCGACAAGAAAAAGGTCGAAATATCCTCAGGCCTATCGGCTACAGGAGCAATACACTGTCAGAGCTTCACTCTGTCTAGGGCATGGCATGATGCAAGGCGGCGCCCATCCCTCTCCCTCCGCAGCCGCCCCTGAACCGAAGTAGGTACCCATTTACCGCAAGCGGACAGAGCAAGAAATCCAACCAACAACCGTCTGCTCAGCAGGCTATCGCTCTCACGGTCTCCCGACCAGGGCCTCTCAAGTATGACTTACGTTGTGTTACAAATGAGTCTTTCAGAAACAGCACGAATGTCTTGATGTTTCTGCGCACTCCTCTCTTTTCGGCGCGCGTGTCAACTCTTGAATCTTTTGAAACAACTCGTCTCCAGCAAGCCATCCTTATCTTTTGATCCTTCACACGATGAGAAAGTCAGGTGAGCTTC